>QVRM01000434.1:50000-62500 GCA_003439945.1 Dermanyssus gallinae
TTAGTAGACAATTTAGAGTGAATTGATTTCTGGGTTTTCCTTTGGGGTCGTAGAAAACGAAATTAGAGTAGTGTTCGGCCAAGCAAGCACACGTGAACGCATCAAAAAGAAGTGTACGAAACTTTCAACGTCGGCAAGATTAATTCTTGTAAAATAAGGGGGCCATCTTCATTATGCCGATTAAGTCAAGGCAGCAGGGTACCGCTGTCTAATTAGGCCAGTCAATCGGCCCTGAATCGGTGGCAGCTACCCATCCGTACAATTGTTAGTTTTAGCAGTCCTCGAGCGGATTACAATAATATCACAATATGAATTATGTGTCACCTAGACTATATGTAACTTAGCCAGTTTGCATGTCCTGTATTATATTTATAATGTATATGGCCATATGCGTTGCAAGAACGGAGCACATCAGTAATATGTTTGCCTGGCGCGCGGCCAGAAATATTCACAACAGGACAACTGCACAGGTCTCACCTGTGTCTAATCATTCCTCGCCGTTTATTACATGAATAACACCAACATTACATGAAAATGCATAAATGCCATACAACAACATTACATGAAAATGCATAATGCACACCCTTTAGTCTGAGTAGTGTGGAATTCTCCAACATGCGAAAACCCTACGTTTTCGTTGCTTCATCTTAACGCCTCTATAATAATAATATGGGTAACTTTGTTTTTGTTTTATCTATTACACAAACTCGTAGCAACCGATGTTTCAAGTGTAAGCTACCCTAATTAGATAGATTGATGCCTTTAGATGGCCTAATTGTATCTGCATGTCTGTTTGCCGCTTCTTTTAAGGCCCGTTCTGTCATACCACAAATAGCCCGTACAGCAAACATTTGTCGCCCAAGGTCCCTTGTATTATTATCCTTTATTATTTTGCAATTATTTATTAGTTTGACTTTTGTTTGCGCCTAGTGAAATTGCTTAGCTCAAGAGAAACTCTACAAAATGAATTATAGTCTTGGAAGTGGCATTTCTGGCTTTACGGTTGCTTCGGCCGGTCACTGGTGAGCTAATAAGGGCACGCCAAATCACGCACGTATGTACGCCACGAAGATGTATGCGCAAAAACCATATACATGCCTCTCTTTGCATGCAGTCTATGCACGTGTGCCGAAAGATGCCACAACCGAGTTCTTCGACAAAACAGACTACTCAATTCGTCAGGTACATTACGATTATTAGCAGCTCTAGCTACTTGGAGTTATCTTTAGCTATTTATCGCTCTTTCTCTATCTACCTATCGACTCCACTATCTCCAGCTTACTCCAGGTCCAGGTTTGCAATTTTAGGGCGGCTATTCCGAGTCAAACCTCAAAGTTCATGCCTCATGTACGAGGTAGGTTCTTCTGCACGACACATATTGCAGTAACGGAACACGCAAATGCTCAGCAAGACGCTGGCAGGTTCTAGCCCTTCCTGCAGACTGAATTTCTCTCATGCCTCTCATACGAAACGTTTAACCTTTGTGGACGCGCTAACGTTGCGTTCATTTTATCCTGTAAAGCTTGCAACATAACCCTGAATTTGCATTTCTACATAGACACGCTACGATTCGCAGACGTTGCTTGCTTGTTGAACTGTATCTGTCATCTCTTTTTAAGTGTCCGTCGACTAATTGTTTTGCTAATTCTATATTCTTCTTCCACTATTGTCACTGTTACGTTTGAGTAGTTGTCATCATCTTTACGCTTAGTGATGATGTGTGTGCGTGCTGATTATCTATATTTTGTTTAGCTTTTATTGTTTGATTCTGTAGATTGCACATACGAATTCTTCCACTATCTCTTGGCATATATATATATATACATATATATACATACATACAAATTTATCTACACATCTGTTAATAGCTTACTATTGTCTCGTATTTCAAGCAATGATACAAATGTTGCAAACGACGACGGCAGAAGAACGCGCTGGGAAGCAGTCCAGTTGGAGGCGACGGCCTTCCAGGTAGAAACACAGGGTGGGTGAAGAACAAGAAGACGACTGGCGTGTCATGTATGACAAGGCTCAATTAAAATGATCTTCTGTGACCGGTACTGGGGGTCTTCTGTTGTGTCGATATAGCACGTGCGCAAGGTCCAAGGGTGAGCGGGTTCCGTTTGAGTTCGTCGACGCTTCCCTGCTCGACCTCAGTGCTGTACTAAGCTGGGTTATACGCATATGTGACTATAGCTTCCCCATTAGCTACAGTTCGTCGAACCGAGTGTCTACCGATGGTTTAACACGACGTGACGTAGTCACACAGATTGAGTAAATATCACTTAGATATTTATAGCGAAAAAAGCGCATCCTAACAACAAGAACAATAACAATAAACAGTAAGTTCTGAATTGGTCTTTTAATGTTGCTGACATAGAGAAAGCATTGTTTGGGCAAAACCGCGCCGGAATGTACAACAATGAAGGAAGACGCACACATCGATTAAGTAGATAGGTACAACTATCAGACGCACCCGTAATACAGTGTTTATGCGTAGCCTGTAAATACAGTTAGGAATGATGTTACTTATTTTTGGAGTACGAAAGCAAATATGCGTTTACGTACACCGGGTAGCGGGCAGTAGTGTCGGACTCGATGCCAATGCTGTTGGCATAATACCCACTAAAAACCTCTTTCCTTAATCTTACCTTTAATCTTACCTAAACGGCCCCATGGAGAGGCGAGGAGCTGGAACCGTTCTTTTTTACTACTTCAAACCCTATCCCTTTTAGGGTTGCGCGGGCAGAGCACACATGATTGCTGTTACTTATCCTATTACTAATGCCGTTACTTATCATATTATTAATGACGTTACTTGTCCTCTTATCAATACCGTTACTTGTAATACTTTTAATGCCGTTTCTTGTAATACTTTTAATGCCGTTTTTTGTAATACTTTTAATGCCGTTTTTTGTAATACTTTTAATGGCGTTATTTGTCATATTTTGAATGCCGTTATTTGTCATATTTTGAATGCCGTCATTTGTCATATTTTTTATGCCGTTACTTATCCTATTACAATAAAAGCGGCACATTTTACTATCTGGCTCCACGTCGTGGCCATTTGGCCTACTGGATCTGCGCTAGCAGGCAAGACGGCGAAACACGGACACTACGTCGCGTAGTGTCATACCGTCGCATGCAACTTGTCTGCCAGAAAAGTTTGCCATATGTCACAGACCTGTTTAATTTTCCGCCGCCTATAATAGATGCTCGGAAGGCAACAAAAAGAAGCAACGCAAAGATAAGGTGTCACTACACTAGTTACTACAGCTAGTAAGTAAAGTTTTTGGGCTGACCCTCAGCCAAAATTTAACGTTTACGGAACTGTCTTTCTCATTGTTTCATAGACGGACCCCCATAAATACAAAATGTGCAACGGTGGGGCTCGAACCCGCGCTCGAACCTGTGTGTCTCCTCCGGTTGCGAGGCGCAGGCGGAATGCACCACGCCACCGGGCTCGACAGTTACTACAGCCATCTAAAAGAAAATGGACTGCCCTTGTACGACCTCACCTCAGCGCCAAAATGCAGCCGAGTCACTGCGTAGGCACTCGTAAGAGTGACATTGTCTGTATTGGAATTGTACTACCTTTCATGATGGAGCAGAGGGATGCTTGTGTTTGGCGGAGGTTATGCTTTACCAAGGGCACCCACTAACCAAGCTGTGATCTCGATCCATGGCTGTCCCGCAGCGCGTTTCGATACGTTTCGCATAGAGCCGTCTGCCAGCTCAATGAGTAAATTAACTCACGGTCGTCCTTAAAACATGCTAATCGCTCCAATCGGTACTGATGCCACGCCGAATGGTCTGCCTTTCTCTCAAAGCCTCTGTGCAAGCGCTGAAAAGACAACACTTCATTCACTTTCTTTAAATCAAATTCGATTTACAATTAAATCTACAGATGTTCACTCGAATTGGCTTGTTGTTACCTCAAAAGCAATATTGTATCTATTATTAGTGGTAGTGCAACCACAGTGAGAAAACGCCAAGGTCAACACGGGGCTAAAGAAGAACTAATCGAACAGGGCAAGTGGTTGAAAGAATGGCTAGCTACACACAATCTAGACACGGCAAACGACGGAGATACGCCAACATTCTATAGGCACACTAGTATATCCTGTGTGAAACCTCCCCCGAGATGCAAGACTGTTTTCAGAGACTAAATCAAGGGTTGGAAAGTCCTGGAGCAACTAAAAAAACATGAACGACCACTATTACATTGAGTACAAGGTCGACCGCAATAATTTGTCAGAGCTCTTAAAATGACATTCCTGGGTAAGGATGTCATACATGTCATCGTCCCAGGAGCTCCGCCGCAAACACCAGGCCAACACACAAACTCTCGAAACAAACGGGCCACCTAGAGCCGCCGAACAAGCTTTATGTTACACATGCTGTAAGCCGGGGCGGAAACTTCGTTAAAAAGAACTACCTTGTCTAGGCCTCAATACTGGTAGAACACAAACATTGCCGACGCGCGGACCGAATGCTCTAGAGCGCGACGCTTAGTTAGAGGAAAGCTAAACGGCAGAAACAAAAACGAAATTTCGACTAAAGACAGCGAGGAGCTGGTTCGGCAACTCTTCCCGTCTTTCCCAGATTTCGACAGAACTGCTATTCGAGGCACTCGAGGTACCCTCAGAAGATACACCAGTAGTCACCATCTCCGAAATTCAGGGGGCGGCGGAAAGAATCAAAGTGGGCCCTCGCCCGGACGGTTTTTACAGCAGCGGTCATCAAACGACTATTAGAGGAATTTTCTCTCGCGGTTGCCAACATCGTTAACCGCATCCTATCCGCACAAAGACTAAGCGAAGGCAAAGCTCGTTTTGGATACCTAAGGGGCGGCTTTTACAGACCTATTTACCATATCAACATGTTGCTGCCATTGTCGTTGATGTTGATGATTTTTGCCAGCAGAGTTGTCACATCCTTGGTAAATGGTCTTGTTGTCACACGTTAGTGTTGCTGCTGTTGTTGTTCCATTGTTGTAGCTTTTGCTTCTGTGTACTGATGTCCTTGTGGCCGCCGCCCGCTGCGAACTGCGCATTTTGTGCGTGCCAACATGGTTTATGGACGGGAAACATGCATTTTGACGGGGCTTTCAACAACAAATCAGCAGAAGCTGCCGTAACAGCATCATCACCACCACCACCACCACCACCACCACCTCTACCTCTACCTCCACCACTATGACCACCAGCATCAGCAGTAGCAACAACAGCAACAGCGCCTTCTGCTCGACAACCAATAACCTAACTGCTAAGAGCTATCTAGGCAGGAGGCAAAACGACAACAATTCTGTTTGACTGGCTCCCGGCCAAAGGCCCAAAGGCCCAAAAGCCCGCGCCGATCGACTGCTTGCTGGCGTTTTTCTTTGGTACTTTTCGAATTCGGATCATGCATGCTGCAGCCGCGAGCCTAGAGCGTTGCGGCCAGAAAGACGACCTGCCTACTGTGGGGTAACGATGATGATGATGATGATCATGAAGATGTCGTTGATGAAAAGTGTGTGAGCCTTTGTGCAAGCGGGAGGGGGGGGCGGGGGGCGAGAGAGACAGGGCAGACAAAGAGGTCAAGGGAACACAACCGCACGCAACGGTATTGACCACTTGGCGATCAACTGGCTATTAGGCCCAAACACATTGTGCCATCACGGTCCGCGCCGTCTGATCGAATAGATCGATTTCCTCAATTATGTTGTACACGTGTAATAATAATAATAATAATAATAAAAATAGTCGCAATGCATTTAAATACGCCGTGTTAACAGCAATGCAGCGTCCTTCTTGGTGTAATGTATTACATGCTCACATAATATATATATATATATAGATGGTAATCCTGAAAAGAATCGGAGCAATTTTCTACACAGTTGGGGACCGACTACGCCGGCGATAGCGTTGTTTCAGTGATACATAACTAAGGTAAGCACCAAAGCAATTCGAGCACGGCCGGGAGCGAGAACAAAAACACCTCTAAGGTTGTACGTTTCAAATCTGACACAATTCTAAACTAAAATGCTTTTCACTTATATCAATTTTAAGTAATTGGCTAGACGACCTCAGCATACGCACACGAATGCACACTTGTGTTACCTTTATTACCGTATCCAATTTAGCTCTTCATATATACACATATATTATACTACCATATATTATGCTGACTTCAATTATGTTTCTTATTAAAAGACGACGCTCTGACACAGACAAATAGAATCCGGAAAAACTAAGAAAACTCAGCAGAAGTCCACTCAAAAGATGATAATTTTGTTTGCGTTCCTTATAGGCAGTGTATGCAATCGTATATATATATATATATATATATATATATAAATATATATATATATATATATATATATATATATATATATATATATATATATATATATATATTACTCTGCTTGTACTTAAGGTAGTAAACTTGCTATGGCGCACCACGCCTACGTGTCATACGCGTAACAAACTATTTATGCGTGGTAATTACATCCAAATTTTATACCATAGAAGCAAAATAATGCTAAACAATCTACATTAATCAAAAGTGTCAATTTTTGATTAATGTAGATTGTTTAGAAATTAGACACACGGCAGTTCATAGCCTGCCTATGCGTACATATATATATATATATATATATATATATATATATATAGAAGGAACACAAAATACAAGAGTAGACATCAGAACGCCTGTACATCACAACGCTGCACTTATTTGTGTTCGTTAGCCTGTAAGGAGATCGCCACGGTGTGCCGCAAGGCAAGCACTTAGCCACCTGCCAGAATGAACTAGTTTCAATCAGCGCGGTCAGAACTAGTTAAAACTATTCAAGCAAAATCTACCGACGCCATTCAAACTTCAGATGGAACAACTCTTGTCAAAGTAGCCAGACTTATTGCACTTTGCCGACACAAAACAGTTTCGTACGCAATCAGGGGCCACGCCGATGATGATGACGATGACGAACTAATGCGCGTTCGTTCTTCTGACAAACGTTCTTTGCTAAGTAAGACCTGTGACTTGTTTGCGTTGTTTAGTTATACGCACGGGATGTCTGTAAAGCCTGTGCTGCTAATGAAATAAATTCGATCGACATTTAATGAGACGACTACCTAGAGAGGGTGGAACATCGCGCATGCGCACGTGACATTTCAATTATTGTTTACCAAAAAAAAGATCTTTTCGTGGCCGACTCTCAGCCAAGATTTAACGTCGTCCGTGGGACTGCTTTTCGGCTTGCTCCATAGGTGGACATGCCCCATAAATACAAATCGGCGGGGCAACGGTGGGGCTCGAACCTCCGCGCACCTGCAATGTGTCTCCTCCGGTCGCCGCGAGACGCAGGCGGAATGCACCACGCCACCGAGCTCTACCAATTATTGTTCACCAGCTATTGTTTGGTTGTGTCGGCTGTGTCGCTTGCGGTCGCTGGGCCATCTAGAAAAAAAATAAGCCAGCCCAGGTTACTGGTTTTACCAGGCCAGGGTTAGCCTTTATTTATGGCCCCACTGCTGCAAGTGCAATTTATCTACGTATAGCGTAGCTGGCGCGTCCGTCGGTCGCGGCCGTCACAATTGTAGTTTCTATATAGTATCACTGACCAGCGGTCCAGCGTCAAGAACGCAATATCTGTGTGAAGATCGCCGTTGGCTCCAAACCAAAACTACACAGGCCCCACGCTGGTCACGCACATAAGTGATTTGTCATGGAGTGAACAGTCGGTAGCAACAGCAGCAGCAATGTTTCTATCAGATTTCTTTCTAGATGTTTTATAAGCTCAGATAGCATGCACTTGGAATGACCGACAACCTGCAGGTATATATATATATATATATATACCTGCAGGTTGTCGGATATTATATATATATACACAGTGATGCAGTATCGACTGTATATATATATATATATATATATATATATATACAGTGATGCAGTATCGACTGCTAAACAACGAAAAAAAGACACAGTTTATTGATTTACTCTGGATTGATACGATGTCCGATCTTTGATTGCACATTTCCAAATCGCGCTTAATTCCTACAAAGAGAACACTCGTACGCAGACAACGTGTGCGTGTTTTTTTTTGCAGACATTCAGGCGGTACCAGTTTTTGTTTGTTTAGTATACAACGAATCTAAAAACTCCAAGCACATATATGTACCAACGAACCAACATAAACGCATGGGGCAGTGGCGCAACAGGGATATCTGTGTTGTTATCGGGTTTTGTCTCGTTTTGTAACAATATTGCTACTATTGTAGTAGAGGCAGTATTTTGCTGTAATTCTCGTAGTTAATCAATCATGATGCTAATACTGCCGATGCGTGCAGGCTGTAAAGAAAAGCTGCCGTTGCTCTGGGTTTCGACCTCTCAGGATAGCCTCCCGCGACGAAAATTGGGTCATTTATACTATTTACTAATAGTTACACGGGAAACCTATTAATTTTTTTCGTGTGTTTGATTTAAAAAATTAAAAGATGTCTTCAGTGCGTACACCGAAAGGCACAAAAAGTACCCCGAAACGGACACAGTGCTATGACATGCACTAAAAGCCTGTTCTAGAAAATAAAATTACAACATTTATTGACCTGTAGGCACAATGTTGCAAACACATATGCGGCCTTTGATGTCTCGAGCCTTTTTTTCTGGAAGGTTTCGGGAATGCAGAATGGACAAGCGTCACTAGCAGCCTGTGGGACTAGTGTGGAGCTCATAAACCCACTAAGCCCGGATTTCTCACCACCCTCCCAGGCTCGGTAAGACTTGGCATTTCTTCGAAGCCATAGGAGAGGCATTCCTGTCATTTCTCCTTAATTCAGATATGTCTTCGTCTATCTTTCTGCATATTTAAATGCATCCACACAGGAGTCAGCTTATGCCAATATTACACCGTTCTGAAGGGGTGCGTCAAGAGCTTGAGGGTCTGGGTGCACTTCCCCTCCCACCTCTCGCGACTGCTCGTCTCGACCACTCTCCCGAGGCCGTCGCGTGAACCTCTCCCGCCTAGCGGTTTCCTTGGCCGTATTGAGCGTCA
Organism: Dermanyssus gallinae; assembly: GCA_003439945.1. NCBI lineage: Eukaryota > Metazoa > Arthropoda > Arachnida > Mesostigmata > Dermanyssidae > Dermanyssus > Dermanyssus gallinae. The sequence goes on from QVRM01000434.1 coordinate 59,041, forward strand.
AAATTGCGTCGAACAGGTCCGCCGTATAGCTAACCACCTCCCTGATGGGGCGGCCTCTCAAGGCCTTGGAGCCCGTGCACCTTGCCTCCCAAAGAGACTCGCAGTGCAGGACAGTGTCTTCCACGCCATCCGCCTTCCCATTTTCGCATAGCACACAGACGTCACTGGTGGCCTTCCCTACCTTAATCATGTAGCTCTGGAACTGACCGTGACTGGTCAGAACCTGAGCCGTATAGTAGGCTAACTCCCCATGTCAACAGTCATACCAAGTCTTGAGGTACCATATAAGACTTTTGGTTCAGCTCCCTTGGGTCACCCTAGGTGTAACCTGCACCCGTTCCTCCTGCCAGACCGTAATTGTGGCACTCCTGGCTCTGGTGAGATCCAGATTTTCCTCCAGAAATATCTTGCTTCTGTCTCCCGCTAGTAGGTCCCATAGCAACACTTTAGCCTCTCTCTTTTTAACTCTGTATTCTTAGAGTGGCTACGCTTGCCTAGAAAACCTCTCGTGGTTTATTACCACCGGATATAGTATTTCCCTTGGTACCTAGGCGAGGAAGGCGGCTGCGTAAAGCGACAGTATTTGTGGTAGCGAGGACCCAAAAGGAACTTAGGTCTTATTCTCTATTATGTTGGCTGCCGCATATTTGGAGCGCGCTACCAGGACGCATAAGATATCTCTCCTCTGTGAGAATATTTGTGCGGCAATTAAAAAAGTATCTTGCTTCCGGCTCTGGTGTAACAGATCGATAAGAGTATTGGCAGGCGTTGCGAATTGAAGAGCATTGAAGATAGTAATTAATTCACGAGTTATAGAAGCCACCATACAAAAGGTCGGCAATACTGTTGTGTCAAGCTAGATTTACTTGCTACAATGCTGAATCGCACCGAGGAGCTGGATCACCGGTTAACTTTGTACACACCTCTATACATGACCATGTGACGGTGCAAATTCACTCTTTTTTCTTTTCTTTTTCTATAAAATGCCATTTTTTCCCGAAAACTTAAGCATTTGTAATGCAGTTTCGCAAACACACCACGTTCTGAATCTAAGTCTAAACAGGACCAAGAAAGCTTCCGTGGAGACCGCCCGGTACGCCAGGCTAACCCTAATTGCTAGTGTCCGTTGAGCCGACCTTAGTGCTCTTCTATTTTTTGCCGTCTGTAGTACCATGTCTGCCCAGACGGACGCCGCGTAGAAAGCCGATGACTCGGCAACCGAAGCTAGTAGCCGTCGGTTCCCCCCCGATACACCCCCAATCTTTGGCATAATCCGTGCCAGCGGTCCGCTGGGCCTTTGCCGCGACATGCTTTACATGTGCCGCTCCAGTTAAGCCCGTGTCAAGAGTTACCCCAAGGTACTTTGCCTCTTCCCAATTTCTATTGGGTTACCCCCCATCATAAGGCGTACTCTCTTTGTTCTCTTCCGGCCCGTAAGATACAGCGCTTCGGTCTTATGCGGTGCAAGTGTCAGATGATTGCGGTCCATCCACTCCGTCACCATTGATAAAGCTTCGTTGGTTGTCTCCTGTAGGACCGCTTTTGTCCGCGCCGTAACAATTAGGGCCAAGTCATCCACATAGGCCAACAGCTCGGTTCCTTTTAGGTAGTTGTTGATGTCCAGCACCCAGTCGTATGCCAAGTTCCAAAGGATGGTTCCCAGAATCGAACCCTGTGGGACCCCAGCAGTAACCTTGTATTCATGCTCCTCTGCAACCACACATCGTTCATCCAGGTAGGATGAAATCATTCGGCAGAGATACGTAGGTATCGCCTTTCTTTTCAGCGCGTGTACCACTGCAATCCAGTTCATCGTGTCGAAAGCATTTTAAACATTTAAAAGTGTTAGAAGCACGAATTCCCTCGATTAGGAAATTTTTGCGGTCTCACGGCCGGCTCGTTCCAGAACCCTATCAAGGGCTTCGATGGTAAATTTTACTTCCTAGAAACCATACTGGGTGTCCGATAAAGCTTCTCTGGTTTTAATTTCCTCGTTTAACCTGTTGGCCAAAACGATTTTCAGGATCTTGGAAAAGTAGACTCTGTCTTGCCTCCGGTTTGAGGAATTAGTGCAAGACTTGCCTTTTTCCATAGCCTAAGAAACCTTTCCTCTCTAAGCAGTCTGTTAGTCAGAGTCTGGAAGATCTTCGGCCATAGCTTAACAAATGGCTTGGTCACCTCAGTAGGTACGCCATCAAGGCCATGGGCCTTTCCAGGAGCTAGCCGTTCTCCAGCCCGTCTGATATCTTCTAGTGTTACCTCCGGAATATCCTCCGGGACAACCGAGAACTCCTAATTGCCCCTTCATGGCTGTGCCACCGCATCTATCAACTCTCTCCACGCACGCGCCTTGCTTTTAGCGATAAGTCCTCGCAGTCTTTTTGGGCGGCCCTGCGTTTCGCTAGTTGAAAGTCGGTTTGTCTCACGTCTGCCTCGTCCGGCTAGTCCCCTTCAGTTTCTTCTACCCAGCCAGGCCTGCGTCCTCGTGTAGATCCTTTAAAGTTAAGACACACCTTTCTTGCATCGACGATCTCTGCATTCCACCAGTACTTGGGTGGGTGGCGGCCTTTGCCCCGGCGCGAAAAGCTCGCCCTCTCGCATGCCGTAATGAGCATGGCAGAGAGCTGACTTTCGTTTACTTGGTTTTCCGTAAACCGGCTACAGCCCTCACCCAGTTCAGCCTTAAGGATTTCTACATCAAGCTTTCGCATCTGCCGGCAATTCTTAGTAGGTATCGTGCAAGAGTTGGATAATCTGAAGTTAAAACAAATGTATCTGTGATCACTCATAGCCTCTGCCTCCTTCACGACGCGCCATGTCCCTATCATAGAAAACACCGATTCGCTGACCAGGGTAAGGTCTATAAAAGCTGTCTGACCTCTTCTGGAAAACATAGCAGTTACTCCATCATAACGTACTAGTAGTGCGATGCCCGCTATAGGTGGACGCTAGCAGCACACATTAGACACCACACCGACGCACACATCAGACGTCTAACACCAGTAACAACACCAGTGCTGCATATTTATTATTCTTTCTATAACAGACCGATAGTAATGCTTGCTTCGTCGTTGAATCAGTTGTTGTTCTTCAGAACTTAGTGAGTATACTACGAGTGACGAGTACGTTCACGGTGAAACTTTGACGACGTTCGGAGTAGGAAATTCGATTCATTGGTTTTCTTCAGGGGGCAGAAGCGAGATAAAGTTAACACGGCAATGCCGCTTCGCGACGCAAGCAATGGCCGCGTTGAGGGGACGCCGAGATAACACGGAGGAAGAGGAGTGAGTCGCAGATCTCAGTGCGTTTGTCTGACGCTCAAGGAGCGCTCAATCTTGAAATCCATCGACCAAGCCTTCCTCGGTAAGCGAAGCGGCGATACGGGCAGAATACCAAGTACAAGACCCTTCGAGCGGCTGGCCCTTACCAGGTTGGCGACCTGAAACACACAGGAGAAAGG
>QVRM01000434.1:65000-174581 GCA_003439945.1 Dermanyssus gallinae
CGTCTTCGTTCTGTGCCTCACGAAGTGTCGTCACTCATGGCTCACGCTGTTGGCGTTGTTGCTACCACCCCATAAGCATACCTCGCTTACCCCCCGTTGTGTAAATCCTCGTAGTAGAAGTATTAGTGGTGGTGGTGGTGGTGACAGAAGCTCTATTCCAGCTCGCTCAGTCACACAGTAATTGATCTAGAAGAGTGCATCAGAGGCAAAGCGGCTCGCACAAGCAGCTGGAAACACCTCCGGACACAACAACAACAAAAACAACAACAACCACAACAACAACAAAAACAACAACAACAACGACAACGACAAAAACAACAACAACAACATAAAACGACAAAAACAACAACCACAACCACAAGAGCAACCTGCCACCACAACACATAGTAAAGCAACAACACGTACTGGTATCACTATAGGTGGCAGTGGCGGCGGCGGCAACAACAGCGTTAATTCAGTGACAGTCCGTTGTTAAGTCTCTGAAAGTCGACTGTTGTCACGGAATCAACCAGGAGATGCTCAATTTTTCACTACTCATGTTCACTACGTTATCTCTCTCTCTCTATCTCTCCACTACGGGCGGCTCCTCCCTACTACCTCAATTGCCACTAATGTTTCTGTTACTGCATTTGACACACGTCCTTCCGCAGTTTCGTGAAGTGTATGATGTGAAGCACACAGCAACGCGCCGTAGGTTGGGTTCTCCGCTGTCTTGTAGGCTCTGGCGGTTGTTGCTGCAGCTGCTATTGCTGTTAATGTTGTTGTTGCAGTTGTTAGTGCTATAATTGTTGTTGTTGTTGCAGATGTTGATGCTGTGGTTGTTGGTATTGTTGTTGCAGTTGTTGTTGATGCTGTTGTTGTTGTGGTTATTGCTGTTGTTGCTTTGGTTGTTGTCGTTGTTATTGTTTCTGCTGCTGCTGCTGCTGCAGTAACATCACTAACACCAGTAGAACAACAGTAGAATTCGTTTTTGCTAAGGCAATCCATTTTTCCTCTCAGCGTGTTAAGCGAGCCTAGCCGTTACCCAACACCACCACGCCACCACACAGCCACTCAACGATCCAACCACTGACTAAGACACAAATAACATGCGCACATATACATAGTTACAGATATGCCTGCACACCCTCATAAACACTTGCCCACAAAACACGCACAGAGGCATGTACATGCATAGACAAAACGAAACAAGCCTTTACCATGAAGTAGAAAAGGAAGCAGAAGCATACTATGTTAGACGCAGCCTCCTTAGCGCGCTCGCGTGGCGTATAGTGGCTTTGTGTGTCTGTTATGTCTATATATATATATATCGGGCAAACTTTGGTTTGCTTGAAAGGTGTTTCACAATGTACATGAAGCGGGTACTTTGCCTGTCAATGCGGGCAAGGAGCCGCTTTGTGTACCTTATGTCTGGCTGTGCACCGGTTGTTGGGATAATTCGATTGAGATTGAAGACGCCGCGTACAGTACCATTCGAGAGCTTTATCTCAGAATGGGAAAATAAAGTTGAACAAGCCCGACGAGAGGTTGGAGACCTGGATATTTTCAGTGCCTCTCACCTCTGGTCTGGTCTTGCATGTGACAATCGCCATGTCTATACCAGATATATAGTTCATGGCTATCATCACCTGGTCTGTTCAAATACGAGCTTCCACGAGGAGTACACGGAGTGCATCTGTCGACTGTGCTCTCAGGCGTGTACGAAGTTTCATGCGTCTGCCTGCCTGGCCCTTGCGAAGAGATCGCTGCACTGCCTCTCTCGAATAACATGCCGCGAGCAGCTGACTATATAATTGTATAATCTGTATAATTATCTATGTTATATGCATACTCAATATGAGTGAAATAAATAATATGATGATATATATATATATATATATATATATATATATATATATATATATATATATCTGTATATATATTTTTAGGCACGCTTGGGAAGAATCCCCTCGTTGCTTAAGCACTTGGCCAAACCAAATCTAAAATGTCACGAGCGTCGGCGACACGCAATGGTGCTCGTCCGCCACGCCATGGACAACACCAACCGAGTAGCAATAAATGATTGTTGACGCCTCGGTCTTGGGGGTCGTTGGCAACTGGGAACGCAACTTTGCTAGCTAGTTCCGATTAGGTTACGGGCGCAGGGGGTGGTGTTGGGGAGGCGTCATCGCGATTGGTTCTGTCGCCGTCACCCTTTATTGTTCGTCGTCGTCGTTGTCGTGGTCGTAATAGTCTTCGTCGTCCTCATCATCACTATTATTATCCACTCCAAAATGCTAACATAGTGAAATTATATAAATAAAAATGCACATTATTATTATTATTATTATTATTATTATTATTATTATTATTATTATTATTATTATTATTATTATTATTATTATTATTATTATCATTATTATTATGATCCCCGACGACACTACAGAGCACTACTATACCTCCGCTTGTGCGCATTCAAAATCTTTGGGGTTGCTGAGCTAGCCAAAACGCCTACATACATACATACATACATACATGTACATATGCACCCCGCCAGCCCCCGTTAACCCCACTCGTGTAACAACAGTACAATCACAACAAAGCTAGCCGCCTGCCCGCCTGGCTAATAATGCCATCACATCAACCAACCAACCAACCACCACCCCCGTCCTTCTTCCACCTTTGTACCCACTCTACAAGCGCCAATTTGAGCTCGTGGCATATCGTCGTTGACCTGCCGCTTGTCTTTCATCATCATATGCAGCATTGTATTGCAACCGAACCAAGTAGGACATTTATCGGAAATTGTTCTTGTTGTTGTTGTTGTTGTTGTTTTCGTCGTACAAGATTTGTGTGTTATTCTTTTGTTGTTCTTCTTGTTTTTATTGTTGTTATTCTCGTTTTTTGTTGTTGTTGTTGCTGTCGTTGTTGTTGTTATTCTCGTTTTGGTTGTTGTTGTCGTCGTCGTTGTTGATTTTATTGTTGTTGCTGTTACCAGCTAGAGTGCCAGTCCAATGTTAGCAGCAAGCGATATAACTTGGTAACTGGGCCTACCTAGAAAGGCTGCACAATTTGCTAGACTGCAGACATATATGCAGCCTAGCTAGCTTCAGGAACGCAATCCTGTTAGAGGCATCGAGCCATAGCATGATCTAGCTGTTTAGTCGTGCATTAAGGCCATTTTACCTGAGAATCGACATTTGTTTTTCATTTAATTGTAAGTGAAATAGCTTCATTTATATTTCATGTGTAGCCATATCTCAGTCAAGACTAGTCTATATTCCAGCCTTAATATCGAACGTGATTAAAGTCGTAGTGGTGAATATAGAAGGCGAGAGACTCGTCGTTTGAGATTGGATATATTTTACATGTTAACATACGTTGTTCTGTTTTCGATTTCTTTTAGCACAAATATTTCGATTGTCGTGTCTGCCTTACGCAGTTGCTCATTCCAGCAACAAATTAAACTATGGTTTATTAACACCCAGGTTAGGTAAAATTATAAACATGTGCATCAGACACAACTAGTGCTTCCTTCACATCATTGGGTCTTCTCTCATCTTGCAAGTCCAGCTATTGATTGAACTGCTGGACATGCTGCGGCGTGGTATCTATCGCACTGGGCAGAGCACATCGTGCACCTGCAAGACTCCTGAGGATTGTGGAATTCTTCCGTGCTGCATAACACGTGATGAAACCCGCAACAAATAGTGTTCGATAGTCAGCTGATCTACCCATTGTCGCTTTCTTGCTTGTATCTAAGTCCTGCATCTTAGAAGTAAAACGTGTCCAGACCGTGTGATCGAAATACTATTGAAATCGCTTTCCTAGATCCTTCTGCTTAATTTCCTCATTAAATACAAACATATTAACGACCAAATTGGTCACATAGACACGAGGTAGTTAATGGGTACATACACTATTCCGCAGTAAACTGGTGACTTCAAAAAGAGAGTATGTAAAACATGTCTTCATTTGACTTTTTACATATCATAAATATCACTATATTTTTTAGCAGTTTAACGAATAGTCGTCGCCCTAAATGACAAGCTATCGCTAATACTAAAAAGGAGTGTATACACATAACCTGCAGTCACTGACACACGCACATCTTCTTATCGGATACGGAACCACTGTGCACTGTGCAATTACTTGCATCGCATCTGTCTTACTATTATTAATTTAAGTTATTAATTTAACACAGTAATTACTCAGAAATACCATTGTGTAGTTTTGCTTGTGCGCTACCCATTCAAGCAAATTCATCCTGTGCCATATGCATTCAAAGCTTATCGCAGTTTCAAAACGAATGTGTCTTTTTGAAATACGTCATGTGCGTCTAAAAATCCTATTTGGAGCGGCTACCTTCATACGTTCTATGGATGTGGGATGTAGAGAAGTAGTTATGTTTGATTTTTTAAATTGAATCGAACTCAGCCTAGTCGTACTTGATATATATATATATATATATATATATATATATACATACATATATGCACAAAAATATATAGCTTTAGCCAAAAAAAGAAGGCCATGCATCTATTTTCAGTTTTTCTGGCCCTCGTTCGTGAACGCGCTTGAAAAATTAACGCGTCAGTGGGCTACTGACAATTGCAGTCCGCACCGCTGGCCATCTTATTATTGGCACTATTCGCCAAGCCAAAGCAAACGTAGTTGTCACCTGGGCTGAATAATAATATTTAGATCTCTCCGCTATATTATAATATTACAAAAAAAATAATGTTTTACAATTCTACGATGCACTTTTAAATAAAAATATACTTTACCTACTTAGTTATACGTAAATTAGACATAAATTAAATAATAAATATATATTCCAAAAAAAAATCTCGATTTCTCTCTTTCTCCATATATATATATATATATATATATATATATATATATATATATATAAAGAAACTCGCTGCTAATGATTGGTTGTCAATGATACAATCATCCTAAGTATATATATATATATATATATATATATATATAATTCTTTTGATATTTCGCACAGCCACCGTGAATTTCTCATCGAGCTAGCTGTTATCGTGTTGTCGGGCCGTTAGCAGCAGCAGCACTTCGTCTCAACGAGCGGAAAAGGCCGCCCAAAACAGAAGTTTTCGACAAGGTCGAATCTACCTCACTTGCAGGAAAGGAAGAAGGTCTCATCTCCGCCGCCTAATGGATGTCGCTCTTCGCGCATCTTCCTATTTGGCGGTATTTGGCACGCGATATGTTGCGACAGTTCCCACGACGTTTCAGCTCTAATCATGATGAGAACGAATAGTTCTACCCCGACTATAATACTGAACACACAACCGGCATACGTTCGCATACCTGGTGAAAGTCAAAGGCCTAAAGCGAACTGCCAGTTTGGCAGCTGAATCCTGAATAGCCAAATAAAAGCGCCTTCGCGCCTTTATTTGGAAGTGACAGGGAGGGGGAAGCGAATATCGTTACCGTCGCTGAGTGACTGACTAAGTGCTTAATACGACACGCTCCATGACTAAGAATAAAAAACATTTTTTAATGAGGTTGTTTTCACTTCTAGACCATTCTTCCTCATTAACTACGGGCTTGGAGTCGTCATGAGGCTTATATTCTCAATGCGCTGAATCTTAGCGGTATGGCTCATAATGTTATCTTAGCGAAAATTCAACAATGGAGATTATATTGGCAGACACTAAGGATGCACAGCGTTCTTCCTGCTATCAATACTATTAATTTTAATTGCCGTGTCCATATATATATATATATATATATATATATATACATATTCATCGTCGTATGGAGGCTCGCATCATTGAGCCTGTTGAGTTTGAACAAAATCGATAGGCAGTAGTCGTGCTGTTTGACACCGGCCCAGGATATGCAATTGTAGGCGATGGGTATGGCACAAACAACCAATGTGAGCACGTTAGTAATCTTAATGGGGAGGGGGAAGGGTTGGACGGTAATGCACCATCTCTTTCTATTGAGACATCTGTGCTCCCCGTTTTTTTTTCGATCATGGTCGATTTTTAATCGACTCCGGCATTCACCTTGTTTAAACTGGCAACCATGAAAACCAATTTAGGAGTGGCCGGTCTGGGTCTCGAACTGAGTCCAGGCCTCCCTAATGCAAGGCAAAGACTTTTGCCACTAAGCCATCTTGCTCGGTAGTAGAAACAACGACAAACAGGATCCACACAGAAATAACAACGACAACAACACGTGTAATGGATAAATAAAACGTGCAAGCTGACAGCGGCCGACCGCTCATTTTTAAAACTACCGCAACCAAAGCAAGCGTTTGTGCATCGCAGGAAATAGCAACAACAATAACTAAAGACCACAAGCGACAACGACGTGAATGACTACAAATGCAGGATGTCCCACAAATAGCGGTAAATTTAAGTTTCAAATCGAATAGTTTATTTTTTAACTAATCACGGAAATGTTGATGTATCGCTGTTAGGTAGGGAGCAGCCCATCTGGAGAATGCCCTCGCCAGCTTTTCTGGCACGTTTGCGTTTTGTTTGACGATCGATTTTCAATCACGATTTGGCATAATTGTGGCTGAAGCTCAATTACCCACAGTTACCCTGCTGCCTTGGGTAAGAGACATAATGAGGAACTCTGTTTCCTTCGAATAGTCATCGGTATGTGATCGTTAACGGCGTTTGACAAAAAAAACAGAGAATTACTATTAGAAGTTCAAAGGCAATTAATGAAATAGAAGGCTGCACAGTGCTTTTTGAAAGGTTGCATTTTGTGCGTGATGCCCAATAGATGTTCCCGAACTTGTGGCCACGTGCGCGAGCATGTATCGATGATCTGACTCAACTTCTCACACTGTTCGAGTATTTTTTGCCGTTGATGCGATTAGAACATTTTGTCCTCAAAATAAGCAAAAAACGCCAGACAAACGTTTATCGCCTTTTGAAATTATATATATATATATATATATATATATATATATACGAGGTGTGTTCAAAAAGTATCGCGACTTTTGAATTTTCGCGGGTTACGTATATTCGAATTTCGATTTCTTGTGGCGTTATGTTGGTACTCATGTCTCTCACTTATGCCGACAAGCTCGGCCATTTTGAATGTTCACTTAATTGTTGACAGCTGCTTTGCTTGCACGTGTTTTGGATCGTCTTCGATTTTTACCTATTCAAAAAAATGGATCAAAGAACCTGTATCAAATTTTGTGTGAAAAACGAAATTAAGTGCGCGGATGCATTCCGAATGTTGACTGTGGCATACGGAGAAGCTACCTTGGACCGAAGCAACGTTTATCGGTGGTACAAAATGTTCTCAGAAGGCCGAGAAGATGTGAACGACGAAGAGCGTGCCGGACGCCCGAGCACTTCAACAACAGACGAAAAAATTAATGAAGTGGAGAAAATGGTATTGGCCAATCGTCGAATCACCGTTAGAGAAGTTGCTGAGGACCTAAACATATCGACTGGCTCGTGCCATTCGATTTTTATCAATGATTTGGGCATGAGACGGGTCGCCGCGAAATTCGTACCAAAATTGCTCAATTGCGACCAAAAACAGCATCGCATGAACATTGCTAATGAGATGTTGGACTCTGTCCGCGACGACCCAAATTTGCTCCAGAGGGTCATAACTGGTGACGAATCGTGGGTTTATGGTTATGACGTGGAAACCAAAGCTCAATCATCTCAATGGAAGCTGCCGCACGAACCAAGACCGAAAAAAGCGCGCCAAGTTCGGTCGAATGTGAAAGTTTTGCTGACAGTTTTCTTCGATTGCAGGGGCGTGGTGCATCATGAGTTCTTGCCACAGGGTAGAACGGTCAATAAGGAATATTACCTGCAAGTTATGCGCAATTTGCGCGAAGCAATCTGCCAGAAACGCCCGGATTTGTGGAAGAACAAACATTGGCTTTTGCACCACGATAACGCCCCTGCTCACACATCGTTGCTTGTGCGCGAGTTTTTGGCCAAAAACAACACACTAATGATGCCGCAGCCACCGTATTCCCCAGATCTGGCCCCCTGTGACTTTTTCTTGTTCCCTAAACTGAAGAGGCCCATGAAAGGACGACGTTACGCTACGCTTGACGAGATAAAGACGGCATCGAAGGAGAAGCTGAACAAGATTAAAAAAAATGGTTTTTTGAAGTGCTTCGAAGATTGGAAAAACCGTTGGCACAAGTGTATAATATCTCATGGGGATTACTTTGAAGGGGACAAAATAGATATTCATGAATAAAAGAATAATTTTTGAAAAAACGCAAAAGTCGCGATACTTTTTGAACACACCTCGTAAGGTAAATAAAGCTAGGTTCCGCTAGCAGGTATATTCAAACGAATAGACGGGTTCGTTGATTGCTATGATCATGTGAAAAAAACGTACCGCAGCATCTTAGATGACCGTTCTATGTATGGCACGAAGCACTGACCCGACGTCAGAACTTCTCTTCTGCAAAGCTTTTTTTTTTGCAATCTGCCATCATTTTAACTATTTAATTGCAGCGATGGTTTTACCGCTGACGTTAAGCGAAATAGACACCGTTGGTTGTTGTTGTGTGTGTTGTTGATATACTCATTGTTGTTGTTGATATTGTCATTGTTGCTGATATTCCTCGTTGTCGTTTTGGGTATAAGTCGTTGTTGTTGCCGTTGTTGTTGCTGTTGTTTCTTATTGCCGTTCTTGTTGTTGATATTTTTGTTAGTATTGTTCACGTTATCTCTCTCTCTCTCACTCGCTGGGTTGTAACTTTTGTTGACGTCATTTTATTGGTGAACGTATTGTTGTGGTTACAGGTGTTGTCGAGCGTCCTAATGTCTTGGATCTTGACGCGCCCCGTCATTCTCACTTTTGCCCCTTTGTTGTGGTATATTGCCAATTCCGTTCGTTGTGGCTGGCTGCGATCGTCGTTATCAAACCAATTGAGCTCTTATATACATAGCGATTTGTTCATAGATCCTTAGACAAACCGCAGTCGGTGGAATAATGCGTATTGCAATTATGAGGATGGCAACGATGATGATGATGATGATCTATTGGCATTACTGGCTTTATGGCAACGCGGACAAGGGATCCAGGATTTGTCATGATACTGCAGATCACTGGTAGCCGCTCTGGGACAGTTGCAGCAGCAGCAACATCAACAACAACAACAACAACAATAACAACAACAACAGACAACAGGAGCAACAACAACAACCGACAACAGGAGCAACAGCAACAACAAGAATCGTAACAACAACAAAAATCGCAAATCAGCGGCCGAAGATTCAGGTGGCACCGATTGCCTTTTACGAATACATGCAGCCGACCACCTTTAGCTGCTGACCGATCATGTATCGACACATACAGGCGTACAGACACCGCGATAACCACCGCAGCTTACGCATGCGTATGGCCGTCTTTTGGCGAAGGTCTAGACTGGTAGTAGCAGTGGTAGCCAGTATCGGTGGTATGATCTAGGCAACGATCCATCAACGATATGAAACATCAGACGACGATTTGATCGGACACCGCATAGATCAGATGTCTACCGGGACGATGACGGCTATTATTACTTCTGCTATTACTATTACCACTAAAAACTACCACTACTGCTACTACTACTACTACTGCAACCGGCTTGCTACTATGTCAGGCTTGCTACTACGATGGAACTGCTACTACCATAAACTTGCTACTACGAGGCAGACTTGCGACTACTTGCCGAAAGGTCCTGCTACAAATTGATCGTTGCTGGCTTAGACACGAAGCCCAGCTTAACCCTCTTCCCCCCCCCCCCCCCCCCGCCAGCCCCTGCCAGCCACCCATTACCCCCTGGTCCCGTCCCTACGATCGAAACTTGATGTCAACGAGATGTGGTTACTGCTGCTGCTGCTGCTGTTGTTCCCTCGTGAGAACGTACTGTCTGCACGTGTATATATAGATATATGTATGTATGTATATATATATATATATATATATATATGTTGTAACAACTTTGAAACGAGCAGAAGGCTCATATAAAGGTGTGAGGTTCTCTTGTCGTTCACACCAACAGTGAAACGGCTCTTTTTTTCCCATACAATCCTTTATATACACATACGCTCGTGTTTACAAGCCAAAACTTAGTTTCTTGTTGTTGAAAGTTGTCGACGCACACAACTCCAAACAAATTCTATTCCCGTGCGGCGTAGTGATTTAGCAAAACCATTATGACCTTAAGCAATAGTCTACCACCACAGAGAAGCTGATATTAAGCAGCTTTCTTGTACGTGAAGTTCTATCGAGTTTACCTTACGTTTTTTTTGACGCTTTGACAACTACATTTTAAACGCTCGTAATGGGCTAAGTTGCCTGTGGCACGATAATGTCTAACTGCATCTATAGTCATCGCGTTCTCGTACTGGAATTATATAGGCTTTCTCCAGCAGAGGTATGTAGCAGCAAGACAATGACAACCACGTCCAACAAATTCAGCCAGCACGGCCAGGGCTCGAACTAGCGATGTTTTGCTAACCGTGGTTGCCATGGCAACGCGCCGTTTCGAACGGTGCGTTAGCCGCCTAAGCCACGGACGCTACTTTGAATTACACGGATATGACTCACAACATCTATGTCACATGTTGTATCTATGTGACTACTACACTATTTATGTGGCAACAAATTCATGTCACAAGTAGACTTGTCTTTCTTCTTCTTCTTCATTGGTCAACCTGCAAAAGTTGCCAGTTTGCCACGCAAGAGACCGTCAAGTCACCCGTAACAACAGGATTGGCTTTTTTTTTGGCATTACTAGTGGCCTCACGATGGCTGAATTACGATCTGACGTCAACACGTCGCAGATTCTCTGGCGCGCGGATTAAATAGTCATACACAAACATAACACATATGTCGGCAACTGGACAACAAAACTGGCCCAGCTAGTATATGTTGGACTTCAATCAGGAGAACACACAAACACATGAACTACATGCATTTGAATGTTTACAAAGACAGATTAGAGTCAAATTTGAATGCCGTATATATATATATATATATATATATATATATATATATATATATATATATATATATAACAACAAAATAACGTTGCACACCCAAATATGTATATGTATGTATATATATATATATATATATATATATATATATATTTGTGGACTTTATTAAACAGTCATCTCGTTAATTCTATTTCGAATTAGAAGCACCTATTATAGAAGAATAATAATCATATTAACAAGCAATGTTGGTGACCAGTACAGTCGAATCGCTGTCGCGCTTTGATTAGATTCCGGCCGAGCTACTGGCATGTAATAGGCTGCAGTATTTACAATATGACAGCGTATGTCATCACGGTTTTCAACAGTCTATTCGTTATCAAACACTGATCTCATTTGTATTTCATGTTTTGTTGTTATAGAAGTAAATGCAATTGCTGTACACGCAGATTTCTATATATATATATATATATATATATATATATTTCTAATTTGCGAGCATCGAATTGTCTTCTGAATTTATCCACACATATCGCATATTGCCACACCACAAGAGGTGGAACAGCCAAGTAAAGAAAAATCCCATCGCTTGTCACGCGTATCACAATTGGCGGTACCTTATCGAGAAGTAACATGTGTCTAAATTGGTCCGTTGTACTGAAATAGCACTAAAACGGAGTTTCTAGATAATTGACTCAGCAGCTAACTAAAAACGTAGTGTCAAAGCCAGGTCAAAGCACGCACGTATGCGGTATCTAGCTGCCTTACCACGTGCTAAAGTTTTGAACGCATGTTTCCTTACGTATAATCAATGCGTATTCAAATTCGTTATGTAGTACTGCTACCTAAAAATAAGAAAGTGTAACAGGAACACGATATGTAGCCAAAAAAAACGTTATGCAACCCGTTCAACGCGTTCAGCGTTTTTTGTTGCAATGGGAAAAAGAACTGCTTCTGGGACCGGTTTGTTCCCCACAACACACGTGGGATCCGTTTGGCGGCCACCATGGCCAGTGCTCACCAGCTCTGAATGTCAAAAGGATGCCCCCACTTGCCGAAAAGTGGGAAATTCAAACGAACTATTACTTTGTTCGTTTTAAGTAGGGTTAAATCGCGATAGTCTATCTATCTGTGTAACTCAGGAGGCGTTTTGGACGCCAGCGCAACGGCAAGCAACCCCACGCACGCGTTCCCTGATGCAAACTTGTGAGGTGTAAAACGAGTACGCTATTTCATGTCATTCATATAGTGCTGAACACACAGGACTGTTTGAACGCACAGTCTAGGCACAAGTACAGCAGCAGCAACAACAACAACAACAACAACAACAACAACAACAATAACAAAAAGAACGTCAACAAGAAGAGCAACCATTCAGACAAAATGGCCCTACCTAGATACTCGAGAAATCAAAAGTAGAAGGACTATATACAACTCATCGACACAACTTAACTAAAGTGCGTATATATCATCTTTCTCTCTAGCTAGCTCGCTCTTTGTATTCGAGTAACTTGCAAGAATAATAACTCGCACGAGACTAGGTATTGAGCTGGAATACGTATGTAATAGTATAAAAATCATCAAGTAGTAATAATTGTACTGAAATGTATAGTTTTATTTCTACTGCCTACACATGATCTTGTAACTGTCGTTTTCCTGGCGGCAAGTTATTTTTCAACGAGGAACGGATCAACTTGAAGCTTTTTGACTATTGAATACGGCAAGGCATAAAATACAACCGAAATACTTTTCGGCATCAGCAAGGGAACGGGTCACACTTACGACAAACTAGCGTATCTATGAATAATCCATGTTTCATAAATATATGTTTGCTTGATTTGAGCGAAACCAAACTATGTAGAAAAGGATTCTGATGTAAAACCAACAAAAGATATCAATGTCAGTTTTAAGAAAAATGTCATCTCTCAACGGGAAGTTAAAGCCCTATTACAGGTGTCTACGCCTTATATCATGCCAAAAAAATATTTTCACAGACATCAAGTAATTCATTAAAAAATAAGCTACTGAAATAAATAAATTCACAGAGGCCTAATTAATGCATACCTCTCGGTAGGTCTTCAATTGAGTGGTGGGTTGACCATTTACAGTCAAAAGCAAATCCCCGACATAGATTCGCTCCTTCATAAGGCCTTCCGAGTACACTGGGTGTACGCTGAAAATCACCAAACGGCTTACTATTTAACTCTCTGTAGGAAAACGTTAAAAATGTATATATATATATATAAGACCAAAAAGTATATAAAGCAGCAACAAATTTCTATCTAATGTCTTTTTGAAACCGTTTTAGCCCAGTGATATCTTAATTAGTGTTCCTTCAAAAAAGTGGACTCGTCAAAAATGCCATATGACTCTTGTATTTAGATAAGCTTAGATACGAACATACATTTCATTTAGATTAAGTCCTACCGATGTTTTTCTGATAAAGCATATTAGCTCAGTATGCATGCAGTATGTATGGCAAGTAACTTTTACGGTTAGCACTTTTGAAAATTAGCTCCGCAGTCAAATCTACTTTTTGGATTTGGTTTTCCGATTGCACACAAACCATATACAAATATAGTTATACAATATCAAACACGCGTTATTGATTTCTTCCAAAATTCCGGCCGGATAAAAGCGCGTCATCTAAACTCGGTCACTGCATTTCAAACATTTTTTGGTATTTATATGTAGTGCAAATATAGAACCAATAATTTATTATTGTATAAAGGTAAACTTGAGTACGGCGGAGTGTTGGAGGGTTCCGGCAATACAATAGATGATAAGTTAAGTAAATTTTTCACAGTGTCGACAGGTGAACCTTTCGTCTGCCTCGTGGATACCGACTTTCGTACACACTGCATGATGAAAGTCTTGCATTGCGTGACGCGTGATTAGATGCCGAGATTGTAGTATATATATATATATATATATATATATATATATATACTACAATCTGTATATATATATATATATATATATATATATATATATATATATATATACTACAATCTGTATATATATATATATATATATATATATATATATACTACAATCTGTATATATATATATATATATACAGGGTGTTGCAAAACTTTTTTATAATAGAATATACAAATTGTAGAGCTCGTTAAAGCAAATATTTTTTCCAATGGAACATAGTCTCTGAGAAGTCTTGTTTCGGAGTGAGAGCGAAATTACTACAATTTGTGACACTAGTGTTTTCACTAGAAGCAGACTTTTCTCAGAACACGACAGTATGTTTAGTTTCTGTATAGGAGGACTGGTTGTCTCGCAACAGCACATTTTATGCTCATATGTCGGGCAAAAACACTAGTGTCACAAATTGTAGTAATTTCGCTCTCACTTCGAAACAAGACTTCTTAGAGACCATGTTCCATTGGAGCTCACATTTAACGAGCTCTACAATTCCCTATTTCTATTATAAAAAAATTCTGCAACACCCTGTATACACATACAGGGTGTATCATAACAATATGTACGTATTTTAAGGCTTTGTAAAGCTCGGCAAAAAAATCCTTTTTCCCAATGGGAGGAGGGGGCGGAAACGTCTTGTCTAGGAGTGATGATAAAATTTATAAAAGTGGATATTCTGCTTTTTTTTTTAAATAGTTGTGCGTAATCTACGTTTGCGCGAACTTTCTGCACAATTAAAGACTTTTTGCTAGCTTGCGTAGTAAAAAGCGAATAGCCAGATTAAAGAAACTCGAAAAGAGTCGATATGTTTTTATGTCTAACGTTAGCGCTTTCACGAGCAGAACCGCAAAACGTTGCCACTACGACCAAATATGTACGCCCAAACGACTATTCTCAGGCTATAGAAAATGTAATGCCCGTAATTTTCTTACCAGAGTAATGGTACTGCGTGACGTAGTTACCGAGTAACTAAACCTTTTCGACAGTCATAGCTGTTATATTTTACGTTGAAGCTTTCACGTTCAGAACCGTAAGATTGTGCCATTTCCGTCTCTCCTTTCATTGAGAACATTTTTTTCTTGCCGACTTTTGCCAAACCTTAAATTATGTACCTAACTTTCTCATACACCCTTTGCAAGTGTGCATGCTTTCGAAAAAGCTTAGTTACTTGGCAACTACGTCACGCAGCATCATCACTTTGGTGCGCAAATAGTGGGCATTAAATTTGCTGTTGCCTGAAAATAGTCTTTTAGGCGTACATTTTTTATCGTAATGGTAAAATGTTAGGTTCTGCTGATAAAAACGTTAACGTTAGACACAACAACATATCGACTTTTGTATGACTTTCCTTAATCTGGCTATTCGTCTTTCGCGACGCCAGCTGGCAAAGTGTCTTCCATTGTGCAAAATGTTTTGAACACGCCGGCATAATCGGTTTTTTATGCGTTGACTGGTTCTCCCGCAAACGTAGATGTTGCACAAACTATGTAGGAGAAAAAGGCAGAATAGCTCCTTTTATAGGTTTCATCCTCACTCCTAAACAGAACGTTTCCGCCCTTTTGGTAAAAAAATATTTTCTTGCCGAGTTCTACCAAACCTTAAAATACGTACACATTGTTATGGTACACATTGTGTGTGTATATATATATATATAACATTTAGAGAAAGTGTCCTTTGTCGAGTAATACATCTCGACAAGGCTTCCCGGCTGCATTGCTCGATTTGTATTAGCAGCTTTCTCTAACCGTCTCACTTTTAAATTACAACGCCTACTAATTGCTACATGTAGTAATTGCTTCCTTTCCTCGCCTGAGGGCGTGATATTTGCAAACAGGTTTTTCCTGTCACGAATAATTGCAAACAGGTGCAAGCAATTTGTAATAATGTTGTATTTAAAAGTGAAACTGGTAGAGAAAGCTTCTTATAAAAATTCAGCAGTGCGGCCTGTAGAGAAGCCTCGTCGAGATTTCACACCATAGAAGAGAAAAGAACACTTCCAAGTTATGCATGTATACATATTTCAACTGAGGAGAGCTCATTAGGCAAGGCGTTTCTACTATTACGTATATGATTTACTACACAGTTGTTAAAACTCATATTAGGTGGTTAAAATTAAGACTATTCAAAAAGTAGCAAGTGTAATATCTTTATTACCTCTTATTTGGTATATGATATAACTAATATGTTAGTTCAATCGTAAAACAATATAATATAAAAACGAGTGAATCTCAGCAATAAAATTAGTAGATATAGGCATGTTCCGAGTGCCTCTAGTCAATGATATATATATATATATATATATATATATACATTTACATTTTCAAGCGTTAACCCCTTTATCTATGTAGAGTTTATCGGCAAGCAGAAGTCGAAATGTATTAGCACGACCCACAAAAAGTGGGCGTAAAGTAATCTAGTTTTTTTGACGCGTCTATACTCAACCGAAGCGTCACTACACCTTTAATTCTTCTTAAAATTAGTAGCGCGGTCAAAACTTCAATAAAAACAGTAGTGATGCATAGTCATAAATGGATAATTAAGTATTTGATTATTCTCCAATTTTAAGTGTCCCTCAGACACGACGCACTCCATATCACTGAGACAATGATTAAAAAAGAACACGAAAAATTAAGCCTGCACTTGGCGAGCGTTCCATGTGGGTCGGTTCACGTTGGGTAGTACTGCAAGTTCTTCCGAGAACAGCGGAAAAAAGATATCAAAAAATAATATCCAAAACAAACCAATAATTTAATTAAAATAATTTAATTTCTCACACAGTTTCATTGATTTCTGGATTCCACATTATCTGTTTGTCGCTCTTTCTTTTTCTCTGCCTTTCATTCTGTAGAGCTTTTCCAGCGGATCTGAACTGTCGCACAGCACTATTCACCTCTTCTTGTTTGTGACGGCTTCTGTCGCGATGAAACATGCATAGGCAGGCTACTTACTGTACAGCCTCCCTATGCGTGCTTCATTCTCTCATACAACATCAGCCCATGTTGTAGGCGGGGCTAAATGAAGATCCAACAACCTTCTTCTCTCTTAACTCCTGTCCCACTCTATCTTTCTCTCTACGTATATCTCACTCTGTTTTGCGTTCTTTTTCTTTCTCTCTAACCTTTTTCTCTATCGCCTATCCCCCTAATAACCACAATGGAACCCCAATAGTCCCCAGAAGGCGCCACAGCCGGCACGTACAAACCCCCGACAAAAAAGGAGACCAACGTTCGCTCCCGCCGATACTCTCACACAACCCAAAGCGACCGGGCCATCAGTACCAACGACAACAACAACAAGAACAATAGCAACAGCAACAAGAACAACTAAAGCAACAATAACAACAACAACAACAACAACAACATCAACATCAACAACAACAACAATAGCTGCTGCTGTGCGTGCGGCTACAACCACTTCTCCAACCACTGGGAGTATTCCGTCAGTGCAAGCTACCAGACAGGCAGGCAGGCATTAGCGCAGAAGTCAACAGGTCGTGTTCGGTGGCGCAGCACCTTTTTGTGCTTGGGAACAACTTGCATGGGAATCCAACAGCCGAGATGTTGGATGTTGGAACATAGCATGTTGTGGTGGCCGTGGGAGTGATATTGGCTGCAGCGACAGCAGCAGCAGCAGCAAACATGTGTGGCAATCTAATGTCCACATTCACAGCCACACAGCGCACAGAATCTGTGTGTCTCATTTGCTGCTGACGTGCCAAGTATTCATGTTTGCCTGTGTCAGCGTGTGTATGTATGTATGTGTGCATGTTGGTATGGGTATTTATGAAGTGTAGTTTCCCTTATTTTTGGTACTTCCAGTCCGTCGTTCCCAGAAGAGGATTTTCTGCCACTGTATGGGTCTGGCGGGTGCTGTCGTGTGGGCAACATATTTTACCATACAGCTGCTGTTGTTGTGACTTTGTTGTTGCTTTTGTTGTTGCTGTTGTTGTTGTTGCTGCTTCAGTTATTTTTGCGTGTTGCTATTGTTGCCGTCCTTGTTGTTGCCGTCCTTTTCATTAGTGTGTTAGTCTTTCTCGTTGTTCTGGTAGTATTCGTTGTTGCCACTCAGTTACGCATTGTCGCTAGATCTGCCACTAAGGACGGTCCACGGTGAACGGTGATCGCAGTGTTCAGCAGAAGCCCGGAGAATCAGATAAGCTCGTTATTCGATTTTGTTTCAAGTTTCGTCCCAAAAAGCTGCCCCAAACCCCAGAGCGTTGTTGCTTTTGACGACGGCGCCGTCATCCGACCAGAGCCGGTCGGTCGTTCAGGCCATCCCGATACTCGGCATATTGCCACCAGCGTGCCATCGTGAATACTGTCACGTCACACGTCACTGTGTGTAATACGTGCCATAACGTATATTACGTGGTTGTCCCGCAGTTTCCCGCAACGTCCGTGTCGCACGGACGCGCGCGCCGGAGCGCGAACCTGGCGTGGCCGAGTATCGCTGTCACCATAGCCTGTGCCATTGAGCGATACGTAGCAAACACACACACCATCGTAAGCCGGTTCGCAGTCAGACAACAGATCAGTATCACTGAATGTTTGTCATCACCTCTACCGCCTGCTGCTGCCGCTGCTTCGTTTTATGGGTTGGCGGCTCCCCTTTTTGGTGTAACTTCCTTGCGGAGTCAAGCCAAATGGCCATCATAACCTCTCTGCCCCCTTCTTAGGTCCCCATTCTCCGCGATTTTGAAGCATCACCACAACTACCACCGTCGCCACTACCACACGCAGAGACACCTCAGAAATGTTTAAAAATAAAACGAAACGCCTCAAGCACACTCGTCTGCACGTACACACAAATGGCTGGCCCCTTTTGCGCAGTTGCTGGTAGCACACCTGTTTTGCGTTACGTGAACGTCAACGAGGCTGGGTGGCGGCCTCACCTCGGCAAAGTCGGCCCCCGTTGGCGGGTCAGCGATCAGCAACGAGGCACAAGCCATTAATAGCGACAGATACCGCCACAGGGAAAAGGGTAGCGAGATGATGCTCTTTTACGGTTGGAGCGCTGGTGGGGCTCGGAGCGCTGGTGGGGCTCGGTGCGCTGGAGGGGGGGGGGGGAAGTCGGTGCGCGGATGGAGTGATGATGTCTTCTCCATATACGCATATATCACATCGTTCACTGGCATCATCGTCGACGTTTCGATGAGGTCTCCTTTCTTCATCGAAAGCAGATCGCAGTGCACAAACGGACTTGCTTGTTGACACCGCCCTGATGACAGATGATGGAATAAATGACGAAGCTAAAATTGGTGACGATAGTGAATATTCCTACTATCATACTATTGCTGTTTGTCTCTACTATGTGTTTGTTTGTTTGTCAAACGAACTTTGTCTTTACAGTGCATTTGTCTATGGAACGAATCAATGCATGAATGAATCAGTGAATACACGGGTAGATGGGCCAACTGGGGTCGAGAGGGCCTATCGGTGTGTATGGAGATGAGGTGAAGCCGGAATCGACCGGAAGGTGTTCGTGTCACGGGGGCACACGCCACGCAGCGGCGGCAATGTTGACAACGACAACGCAGACCAAATAGATAGCAGATAATGATGAGTGGAAAAACGACTAGATAACAACTGCTTGGTACCAACAACATTAGCAACAATAGGGACAGCTGAGAGCAACAATAGCTGCCATGCTAGCAACAATCGCTGCAGCAACATCAATCCACAGCCACAACAACAACAACCCAATCACGCCTTCTTCTATCTACCAAGCAACATGGGTAGCAGCTGCAGCGAGCGATATAAACATCAGACCACCATGGTTGACCACAGGGCAACATACGCGTATCTCTCTCTCGCTGCCTTCTTTTCTTTCTTCTTTGTGAATCTCGTTCAACTGTTCGGTATTCCTCTACCTCTCCTAATGGGTTTTCCCGTATTGTAGTGTATAGCAGGCATTCGAAAGATGGATGACGCTTTTTGGAGGGTTGGGCCACTGCAGGCGCTCGATGTGGCTGTGTGGTTGTTGGGGTCAGTAGTGTAACTAATGTCGGTCAAAGTTACCTGCTTGCCTATCGGCTGTCCAGTCTACGTAGTAGTTATAGTAGTAGTAGGTAATAGTTAATGGTGAGTTAGTTTGGTTGAGTCGTGATAACGACGTCGACGACGACGAAGAAAGCAACAACAACAACAACATTACCAACAACAGCAACATTACCAACAACAGCAACAAAAGGGAGGAACCATTGTGAGAGGACTCAGCCGTTCAGCTAAACGTCAGCCCGTTTGTAGACTGGAAGTCGCTGAACGAAGTCAGTCAACAACGACTACGGACCCCTTCATTCCTTCATTGAGAAGGAGAATGGAAGGAGGAAGGGCGGTAATTTTGCGCATCGCGTCCACTGTGACAGTGGCTTCTGTTACTGTCCGTTCTGTATCGCGATCCACCGTCTCCAGAGACAGGGGAACAACAACAACAACGGCCGTAACAGTTAGCAGAACCTTGGTAGAGACAACGCCATTAGTTAGTTATGGTAGAGCCAGCTAACGGTGTAAAAGAGAGGCGCTTTCTTCTCAATTAAAAATGCAAAAGTAAACTATATATATATATATATATATATATAAACTTAATGGGGGGTTTGGGTGGTAATGCACCATCTCTTTTTATTGAGACATCTGTGCTCCCCGTTTTTTTTTTCGATCATGGTCAATTTTGAATCCATTCCGGCATTCACCTTGTTAAATTGAGGAACCATGAAAACCAATTTAGGAGTGGCCGGTCTGGCTCTCGAACCCAGGCCCCCCCCGCAAAGTGGCAAAGTGACTTAGTGGCAAAAGTTTTGCCACTAAGTCATCTTGCTTGGTATATATAAATATTTTGTTTGGCTTTTGCCACTAAGCCATCTTGCTCGGTATATATATATATATATATATATATATATATATATATATATATATATATATATATATATATATATATATATAAGAGTGTGTTTGTCGCCTTTCGGCGGGATCTCAAGTGAATGTTAGGAATAAAAACTAGGGCTGGTAGTTGTAGTAGTAGTAGTAGTAGTAGTAGTAATGGATCGGGGCAAGACAAGCAGCGACTGCGGCGACGATTCCGGTAGCGACCTCTGTCAAAGCTGCCTTCCCCAGCGTCATAATTATAATCATCATTCTCATTATCACCCCCCCCCTCCCCCGCTTGGTAGCTATTTAATAGACTAACGGCGCGGCAGAAGAAGGCAAGGTTACAAGCCAGAGGGTTTCAAGCATTTGCTGATGCATTTGCATCAAAGCTAGTAGTAGTAGTAGCAGTGGTGGTAGTAATTCAAGTCGAAATAAAATAAACAGAATTCACAAACTATGCGATCTAGGGAGACTGACTAGCAAATGGCCGGCATCTGACATAGTAATATTATCATTATTATTATTATTATTAATACTGCACGCTGCAGACGAAACCAACAAACAACGAAACACAGCAGTATTTGCAGCATTATTATGCCCGTACACATATATATATATTCCTTATCATACATATACGAATTTAGCATGCATGTATACATACAAACACGTCTTAATGCGTAAACGTTTGTACACACAGAAAACAAATAACTTCTATCTAGAACTTGCGAGCCCCACTTGCGCGATAGCGGAACATAGACAAGAAGGACAAAAAAGAAGAAACATAGCCGTCTAAGCTAGCGCAAGGGGGGACTTCACACACGAATGGCGGCGATTCGAATAGCACAGATACAGTGATCATACGTCATCATCACTCAGCCTGTGCAGAAATGGCCAATGTTCTCTGTTCCCACAACGTGTGTTGTGGTTTCCCTTTCAACCGCAATCAAAATATGCGACCAACCATGCATCCGTCAACAACAGCAACAATACCAATACCAATAACAATAAAAATAACAACAACAACATTGGCGTGCGTCTTGCGGCCGGAGGAGACACATGGAGGATGCACGGGCGGTTCGATCCTCGCCGCTGCACAATTTTGTATTTATGGCGTCCGTCTTACACGAAGCAATGCCAAAGCAAATGCCAAAGAACGCCAAATGTTGGAGGCTGAGGGTCAACTCGAAAAAACGTTTTGAGAATCAATCCAAAAAGTTTAGCTGCTAGCTTGCTAGGCAGGCAGGCAGGTAGGTAGGTATTGTAGTAGTAGTAGTATCCATTGGCGTGGTCATCATCTGATCAAAATGGGATCGGAACAAAGTTGCGATTTTTCTATGTGAGATTGTTCGAATAGTTTGTTTGTTAATAGCCGTTTGCGTTTGCGCGATTATTTATCTATATAGCATCTATATTTAGTATCTAGCCCGAGTCAAAGGTACACCCACATTGAGCTCTACAGTCTCTGTGGGCTTCAGCTTACGGTGGCGGCCCCGGCACCAGCAACAAAGCACTTGTCATTGGCCTGTACTAGTATAGAAGTGATTTTTTTTCTTTTTAATGTAGTATTATTACATTGCAGCGAAAAGCTGCTGTTATTGTTGCTGTGTTGTTTTTACCGCCGTTGTTGTTGTCGTTGTTTGTACTGTTGTTATTGTTGTTGCTGTTTCTGCCGTTGCTGTTGTTTTTGCTGTTATTAATGTGATTGTTGCTGTTGTCGTTTTTGTTGTTGCTCCTGTTAGTTTTGTTGATTCTGTTACTAGTTACAGATCATTTTGATATTGCATGCTGTATTGCTATTTTACCATATGCTAATGTGGTATTTGTTAAAACTGTTGTTGTCTTTTTGCTAGGTTGTTTTGTATACTTTTTAGTGCTATTTTTATATCTTCGTGTTGTTGCTCTTGCTCTAACCGTTATTTTTTATTCTACCTGCATGCTTAAAGTATGTCATCTAGCTAGCCTTCTAGTTCCAGGACGATTAGGCAAGGAATTTTTTTCTGTCTAGACTATTGTCCGTCCTCAACGATCTTAGAATCGCCTTAAGACCTATCTCCAATGCACCGAAAGCCGAACATGTTGAGAGATCTAGGGTGTCCCCAACAATCCTTGCGACAGCATGGACGCCGACTCTCAGCGGTATAATTTATCTTCTGTTCTCTGCGAGCATCGGCCAAGGAAATTCTATCGACAACTGAGATCGAACCGGCGACACCCATAGTAGACAACGACCATAACCAGCGCTCAAGCCCCTGGGCAATTGTATGCCTCTTTAAAGTACAGTTTTCCTATATATAGAGAATTTTAGACCTAACCGGTTTTGGGCGGTTAGGATAAATGACAGTCTAAAGGTCTCGTGTAATAATGTGGATGCTCAATAAATGCTCAAATATGTGGTTGATTTTTGGGGGCTAAAAAAGACTTCTCTAAGAACCTATTCTGTGTGTTGTTCTAGTAAAAGACAACTCTCTAGATTGAAACTCGCCAACGTGTCCTTAGGTGACACATAGAGGAAATATGGTTGATTCTAAGAAGGAGTGGCGAGATTCCCATATCCCGCCAAATTATGCAGCATAATCCTCTTTGAGGTAATGCTTGGGTCATCTGCGGAGCTTCCCGTGTTTTTCATTAGTATCTTCTTGTTCTGCTTGCGTTTTCGTATCGACCCCTGTTTTATCGCCAGTAACAAAATTATTTACTGACTGGACTTTGGCGATGCCGAAGAGATACTCCGGCGCACAGGTAGTAAAATGTGCGTGTACGTATGTATAAACCAATAAGTAATTTAATTTAACAATTTCAACAAAATACTCAGTATTCATGGAATTCAATTCACGAGTTAGCTTAGTGCGAGTGATTTGTTACACGCCGATCGATATGACAAGTGCCCTGTGGTTAACTTCACGCTTCTCTGCAAAATCTGGGAAGCGTAGCCGCTTGGTTATGTGTATACACTAGCGGGGCTAATTTTTGCACGGCCAATAATTGGCTCATTCATAATCCAAGGTGAAATCTCAACTACAGAAGTTTCGGAACTATTTTTGGGGGCGGAACGTGCTTGTGGGATGTTGCACTGAGCTTCAGCAGCATCTGTCGCTCCTTCTAGCCTAAGGGGGGGGGGGTGAGCAGAAATTCCAAATAAGTGGGTTTACGAATGCAACAGTAGTCGCCGCTAGCTGCCAGTGACGCATGTGCTGTATGGCGCATTCTCAAAGCCTCTCCTAGGAAAAAGCATTATATATATACATATATATATATATATAAGCATTAAATATTATATATATATATATATATATATATATATATATATATATATATATATATATATATATATATATATATATATATATAACTCTGCAAGCCACTAAAGCGAGGTGGAGTTGCGGCGTTGTCTGAGTGCCCATCAAGTTCGAGAAGTTCCGCTCCCACATTGCATTGACCCGAGGATCAAGACCTGGACTGTTGCGGCTTGTTGCACATTTGTTGTGTACTCATACCAGCCCTTCCGTCTTGCTAGCGATATTGCCGAGTGTTTGCTCCGGCTAAAACCACAATTCGTTGGTCTTGAGACACCACCAAAGTTCGGTTCGGTATAATCTGCAGGACCTATTCTAGTTTGAAGATCAAAGACGTTCAAGGTTTTTGTCAACCGCCGTTTCCTACTGCGTGTTTGGGTTGCTGTTGCTTCTTCCGTGCCCCGATACCTAGTAAAGGTACGAGAAAGTCGGTCGCCGTTGCTGAGAGCTCCTCCCTGGTTAGTGAAGGAGCCGATGATGCGGCTGCGGGGATTGCGGTTTGTGGCTTGTGGATGAAGTTGTCACGACAGGAGCAAAATTAGTGGCTATCGTGTCATTTATGCTTCGTTTATACAGAGCACTTTCCACTAACACCAAAATATCCGTAACAATTTCTCTAAACAAAAAAAAGTAGCCGTGGCAGTCGTCGAAACAGTGCTAGCGCAGTGTTTGAGGTTTGTAATTGTAGGGTTGGCATAGCAATAGCGACTATTAATAGTGGCTGGCAGTTCAAATCGTTATGGGCGGCGGATTGTTGCTGCTGTTGTTGCTGTCGCTGTTGCTACTGCTATCGTTGTTGTTGTTGTTGTTGTTGTTGTTGTTGTCGTTAATGCTGCTGTTGTTGTCATCTGTACAAGCGTAGACACCAGAGCTTGTGTCTCTGTTGGTGTGCTTAATCACAGTAGCAATCTTTCTCTGTTCTGCGGGTGGCAGTAATCATCGAGACACCCGTAACGCAAAAAGCACAGCTGAGAACGAACAACTTATTCCGCCGACTCATTCAGTGTCTTGTCTTGCTGCACTGTCGCTGTTAGTGAGGCAGCCGGACTAGACACGGGAGCAGTTTGGTAGTAGGTAGCGGTGTGCTACTATCATCTCCTTAAAACAACCTCCTACTACCCTTAAAACAACCTCCTACTCCGCTTAAAACAACCTCCTAAAAAATGTGTTTAATTCTATTGTGCTAATAAGACAAGCATAGCCATTAGCGCTAGTGGCGTATTCGTTTGAGTGTCTGCTACCTCTCGGTTGGTGGCCTTGACTATCTAAACTACCCTGTTGATACAGTGTTGGGGTTACCCTACCTACGCGTACCTACAGTAACAGCAACACACCATTTCGTTGACTTGCTGTCGGGCAGACTGGCTGGTTAACCGGCCTAGGTGCGGCGTTTAAGTTGTGGGGCAAGGGGGGTACAAACTAAATTGACGCCGAATTTTTTTTACGTCAGTCTCAAATACAAACTAGATTTACGCTGACCGTAGAGCACACTGTTCTGCGGTGTGATGCACTCAGGGAGACGCGGGAAGCAGGACCAGCCGCTGTGAGAGGCCGGCCCATCATCAGGGAGTCGGTCGCCCATATGCGCTCATATACGATCGCCGCTTTAACACTCAAGACAGCCAAGAAAACGGCCAGGCGGGGCGGGAAAGACTTGAGCGGATGTCTCGGGGAAGTGGTCGAGACGAGGAGCCGAGGGAGGGAGGGAGGAGGAGGAGAGGGAAGCAGCCGGGCCCTCGGCATGGTCTCGACGCACCCTCACAGGGCGGTTTACAAAATGGCAGTAACTCCGTATCCAACCGCAGGTAAACATGCGGGATGATAGAGAGAAATAGAGCTGGGGGGAAGGAGAAACACATAGGTTTAGTAAGTATGTGAGTCCCACACTAGTCACACGGGCTGCTAGTGACGCATGTGCATCATGCATTCCCGAAACCTCCCAGATAAAAAAAAAAAAACATTTACGCCGACCGGTTGCCGCTCAACCAGCTGCCCCAAAGGGACGCCGGTATACAATTGCTTCGGATTCCTTTCATCATTGTTCAAGCTTTTTACTTGTCGTCTCGTTGGTTTATATAGCGTGATTAGAAGTGCTCTAGTCCGCGTTATCGTGAGTCGTTTTCAATTCAAAATTCGTTCCACCAGTTGACGTATAATCACTGGACAAATACTCAGACATGCAACACAATGCTACCTGCCAAGTACCTGCCATTTCAGTGGGCTATCAAAACGGCTGTAAATGTTGTTTTAATTGTACCGTTTATGTGTAGCTAATAATAATAATATATTATGGCAAGACAGGAACGATCATCGCACTTAAGTGAAACAAAGTTCGACAGTTAATTTGAACAAACAAAACCTAAGGCTGTTCATTAAAAAATCGTCGAAGAACTATATATGCAAGCATCTACTTTGGAATCTAGTTTTAGTGATTATTTCATGAATTTAGTCCCTATATAAATATATATATATATATATATATATATATATATATATATATATACATATGCTGCCGCTCTAAGCGCTCCTCTGATATAAAAGAAATACATGTGTAATTAGGTATATATACAAGCAAATAATACATCATATTATTTGCTTGTATATATACCTAATTACACTGCCTGCCTCTCTAATATATACTTTATTAACAGCTGAAAACAACATATTTTATAACAGTAGTAGAACTTTGTCGTGCCAACTCGGTCATTGAACCAACTGCGGACATACATACGATGCAAGAATCGCCCTCAGTCATTCCCATATTGTTTGATGCGTCTATTAGTTTGTACTTAACTGGTAAAATAATAGTAAATATATTGGTTATATATATAATAACACAAATTACAAGTACGCCTATAATAATTATATATATATATATATATATATATATATATATATATTTCAAATCACTCTGAGAGAGTGCGCTTTGCGGCACTCCGGAAAAGCACACCAAGCCAGCGTAAAGTAAACCAATGGCAGTTATAGCTCTCAGCACAATTCCCCCCTCTGAAGCACTCAGCTATCGCAAATCATTCGATATGACACCCAGATAGTTAATATGCAATCCTTACAGAAGATGCTTTTGTATTGCTTCGATCTGTACTGCGGAACGCAACCAAAACTCCCCCAATACATTGTCATTACATTCCTACACAATAGTAAAACTAATCAGCAGCAGCAGCAACATATATAATTACTCTATATAATTTAACTATCGTAAGCGGCATCCTAATACGACGTCATAACTGCGTAATACGACCGCCAGGCTGAGGGCAAAATCGCTGAGATGACGTGAACAGTTTGACTTTTTGCCGCGCTAACAGCTTCCTCCTAATAGGTGTATATTTTCCTGATTCTAGACGTTTTTTTATGCAAGTACACGTACCTTGTAAAGATGTGCGCGGCATAATTATTGCTGCTAGCACAACTGATAATCGTTTTCAGCGAGAAGCCCGCTTTCCTCTGGCATCCGACGCAATACGGATCGACCTCCAGTTCACGGGCGAGTTTCAGGTCCATGTCTAGGACCTCAACGATCTGCAAGGAGAAGGAGGAAGAGGCACAACAGAATGCCGCACGCAGAACATACGAGACGCACATGTAGCAACACCATTGGTAGATGGTAAATCCTGAGACTAAAAAGCCACTAAATATATGAACGCCACAATCAAAAGCATATGGTTCGCCTAAATGCAGTGTGGACTTGTTCGTGTGACAGTGAGATTGTTGATCTGTTTTTTTTTTTAGCGACCGAAGGTCATTGTTATGCTTAAGTCGTCGTTCTTCGATCACCGTGTTATTAGCGCCATTTGTGATTGATTTTCTTCGACAAAGCTGTACTATCGATTGCGACAATGCAAACTTTCATGCAACTTCGCCAAACAGTGAAAAGCGAAACGCCCAGGCTTTCTTCTAAAGCAAGTGATCCTTCATCGTGATAATGCGGCGCAACTACAAGCTTCGCTCCCGTGTAACCGATCAGCGGGCACATTTACCTATAGCGGGCCGAATAGCACAACTGTAGAATAAATATTCCTCCATCATTACATGATTACACACACACACACACAAAAATGCCAAGGAATGGGGCAAATAGAATATGATCTATGTGATCACTTTGATCACATACATCATGTTTGTTAGATCGCATAGATCATATACCCATATAGTCATCAATTTTGTAGTATGATATATTGTATATGCCGTTACCGACTTATATCATCAAGATAAAAGCATAGCCATGTGTGCTAAGAAAGGCGCCTATAGTAACTACCACAAAATGACCACAAATTCGTCGTAAAGCGGATCGGAGGCAGTAGATAGGACTAGGAAAAATCCTTCTTTAGCTGAGTTTGACTGAGTTTTGGCTTAACAGCTAATTGGCAACTAATTACTGTAGCTGCTACTAGGCAGTCTTAAGGGACGGTCATGCCCGTGTGTGTGTGTGTGTGTGTGCCATTCAAATATGACATATTACACATTTGTCCCCGATGAATACCCAAGAAGCCGATAGGTCTCAGTGCTCCGGCTAGCCCTCGACAAGGGCCAAATCAGCGATTGGCTTCTGAACTCACAATTCCCGCCAGTGCGATTCTCAACAAGTGCCGATGATTCAAGCGCGCCTGCGTGGTGTTTTACATAACGTCGAAGTTAACGACCTTCGGTGCCGCGTTCCTGAAGGCAAGCACGTTGCTCGTCGAACTGGATAACCGCTCCTATCTGGGCGAGTTTGGGGCAGCCCGAGCTAATGCCCCTATTTGCCGTTGCTCTGTGTTGCATAACATTCTGTGAAACTTTCTTCCCAGCGCGTTAGCTTGTTCTGGAATTTCGTTCTGGCTTCTCGCAGAAACGCAAAGATACCCTACTGGCTACTGCTAGAACTACTAGTCCACACACAGCCCATAACCATGGAATAGAACTTTCCGGCTGCCGCTGAAACTAACATTCTAACAAACTATTGATTACGACGTCTCGATGCATGATGTTAGTATGTTCACTAGCAAAAGAGTTTCATTGGTACATGCCAAAAAGACATGATCCTATGATTGCAATGCTCTTTCTTCTGCCAATACCGATAAAATGTGGCTATCACGGATCTGTGAACGCTTTTTGTATTCTGCGGGTACGCTCTGAAACGAGCAACCATGACATAATCGCCTAACTTTACAAATATAGCAAAATTGCCTACTATTGTGCTGATGCATTTGAGTGATATTGTATCACTCTGATCATAACATTCTGCTTTATAGCGATCACATTCTTAGTAACGGTAGCTACATAGAAATGCAAAACTAACAAAATACTGTCGTTCGCAAATCATGATATCTGTAATAATGTATATATATATATATTTTTTTTTTTGAGGTAACTGGTAAAATATTATTATTATGCACACCGGGCGTCATTGTGAAAACCACGGTAGTGTGGGACTAAAATCCAGTCGTCCTCTTTCACCTTGTCGGGGGGTGGCCGCAGTACTGTTTTCTCGAGATTACTTCATCTGGCCATATATATATATATATATATATATATATATGTATATATAATAGAAGATAATAATAATATCTGTGGCACACTCATTCTATTTGCACGTCTTACCAAACAACTTCTGTAAATAAGGGCTAATGCGGAATTTACGTCAGTCACGCTAGCTTGAACTAATAACACCATGCTTGGATTAAAACCAGCACCACATCGGCTTCGATTTATGACCCGTCAAACAACAATATCGTTCTCCTGCGACGCGCCGTGCCCCATATTAGTGTAGTGCTAAATAAAATAAAAATCATTACTAGTATTAAGATGCAATATTACTTATTGCAAGCACAATAACGTCTTTGTGCTAATTTCTATAGAGGTCTAATTCTAGTCGTTTGTTCGTGTGTTTAGAAGGGCGGAAACGTTTTACCTAGCAACCTTGGCCCAATTTGCAAATCATTTTAGAAAGATTCAAAGGGCCGGACAGGTTGAGAAGATCTAGGGTTTGCCCAACAGACGCTGTGGCAGCATAATGGTTGGCCCTCAGCGGTATGGCTTATCATATATTCTCAATGAGCGTCGCAGTTCAAAGAAAAGTCAATTATCCCCAAGAGGAATCGAACCGGCGACACCCCTGTACACGCCAACCATTACTAGGGCACGAGCTCCTTAGACCAAGCCGCTATTTAATAGTAACAAATATGTTACAAAGTACGGGCTAGGCCATATTCTGTAAGCAAATCAGTACTGTATGCAAGCCTACTAGTTTAATTAACTTGGAAAACGGAATAAAAGAGAAGAGCAAGTTCCAGTCTACTAATAAGCCTTGCGTGCGCCAATTACTTTGCACTGAAGGCAGTCTCCCCGTTGTTGTTTTTTTCTTCAATGAATTCAAAGCAAGGCAGCTTAGTTGCTAAACCTTAACCTAGCTGCGATAAATGGTGTTTTCTGCCTGCTGGCAGGAGTGTACGTCTTACACGTACGTCCAAAGTGTTCATGCGAAATATAAATGTCGTAACATTATGGGAATACACACATGCGCACACAATTCCCGCAGTACCAGCTCATTAAGTATATATATATATATATATATATATATATATATATAAGAATTTATAGAAAATTGTTTGAGCAACCTTCAAGGTAAACTAATTATTTAAAGATCAACCATGTTTTATACCAATAAAAAAGCATTCTTGATCAAATTAGATTCCATCTATTTCGGTTTCTGTTTTGTACATAATATACCATTATCAGGTATAACACTAATTTTTAAGATTAGTGTATATATATATATATATATATATATATATATATATATATATATATATATATATATATATCGCCGATTTTGTGAAGGTATTTAAGTATAAAAATCCTGAAAAAAACATATTTGGTAAATTCGTTCTCACTCCAAAAAATATATTTTCGCCCCGTTAAAAAACTCTTGTTATACATATTAATAGTATGTTATGTACAAAACATAAATAAAAATAAGTGCAATCTAATTTGATCAAGTATACACTTTTTTATTGTTATAGAACATGGCTGTTTTTAAGTAATTAGTTTATTCTGGGAATTACTCAAACAATTTCCCATGAACTCTTTCATTGGCTTAAAATAATTTTATTATGAATGATGCTGAATAGGACTCACAAATATGGAAGAATGGTTTTGATACTACATGAATTTAAAAGATAATAAATATCAACATAAACAGATTTTAATTATACGTAATATTAAGATTGCAATTAACTATGAACAAAATCGCGCTACAATTCGGCAACATATAGCACAGATAATATCATCCGCAACAGGCCGTGTTATTGATCATTATCTATTATTTTATATAGCATATCATACACGCCCGCTAGGCACGTTGGCTTAACTAATCCTTTGTGATATATATATATATATATATATATATATATATATATATATATATATATATATATATATATATATATATATATATATATATATATATATTGTATCATACAAAAACTAAATCATGAACATATATAATACTCTTAGCTGTATTATTTAAAGCAATTTTGCTTTTGCTTAGAGCACGAATTTCTTGCCCGGACTGCCATATTTTGTGGAGTCAAGATTCAATATGATCCGAATCTTTTTATAATCATTAAGATCTACCCGTCTCATTTTTTTTAAATCATAGGTGACACAAGCGAGTGTTCAGAGCGCCATGCCTCCGCAGAACAAAAAAAAACTAGATGTATTTATTATATAACTCTTTATGTTAGCACTTTGGCGTGAACAATTGTCTCCGCGTTACCGTGTAGTTAGTTACGCGTTCTCTTACCCATATAGACCAACTAGTTGTATCATTTGCGAGTGAGTGCAGGTGAAATCAGATAACAAGTTAGTTACTATCGATAATGACCACCGCCTATCGGTAGCGTGCTATCATAGACAATGACGCTCTTTGGCGATGTCCAAAGAGCTTGTCCATTGTCTATGATCGCGTGCCGACAACTGCCAAAACTTGCCATTTTGGCCACTCACGGTCGAGAAATCTCATCACTGTTTGGTCAACCGACAGCGCCGTTTGGAAACGTTGTCGAGAAACATCAGGGGGCTCGTTCCCCTGAGGGCTGCGTACGACCGCTCATCGACGCGAGATCGCCCTTCATCGCCCTATTGGCCATCGCCAATTGGACGAAGCCAGCAAAGTCGTGAAAGCCAGCCACTCCAGCTTCCGCTATTGATGTCATGTCGGCAAAGGCACGAGGGAAACGAACATCATGAGCGATGCACGATAAGCGATCGAAGTCGCCGATGATGACGCTGGAGCGCCAGCGCTGAATGCGCCGAATACCCCCCAGCCACCACACCTCCCAAAAAATTGGGCAACAACAAGGTAGAGGAAATAGAAAAACATGCCAACATGCCTCCATCACGTGCTAATCATATATAACGGCCACACGCAGCAGCAGATGTTCACAAACTCGGCAGTCGACAACGCCGATCTTTCTCGCCACGGAGATGCGGAGCGACGGCAGCGTTGAAAAATTGAGTCATCGGTCAACGGCGAAGACGGCGAAGAGCGTCGTATCGACCAGATGAGAATAGAAAACGAAGAGGAAAAGTCACGAAGCAAACAAAGCACATGTTGGAACACGGCGAGGCAAGACGTGACCAGACTCAAGATCAAATCATAACAGCAGAACGAACGTAACAAAAACGACACGACAGAATCCATTGTTGAAACAGGTGAAGCCACGACCTAACCACTAACCAGTAACTGGCCGTTACTCACGATTCCCGTGATTGACTCATCCTCGGACTCTCGCTCTCTCTCTCTCCCTCTCTGTGTATGTATATATATATATATATATTAGTGTGTGTGTGTACTCTGTAATATATATATATATATATATATATATATATATATATATA
The DNA here is from genome assembly GCA_003439945.1 of Dermanyssus gallinae. Taxonomy (NCBI): domain Eukaryota; kingdom Metazoa; phylum Arthropoda; class Arachnida; order Mesostigmata; family Dermanyssidae; genus Dermanyssus; species Dermanyssus gallinae. The sequence goes on from QVRM01000434.1 coordinate 97,938, forward strand.
TATATATATATATATATTAGTGTGTGTGTGTACTCTGTAAACGTTGGCAAGCTACCTTAACGTAGCTCCCGCATGCGTTAATACGCCAGATGTCCGGTGTCCAACGAGAACCAGTTTCAAGTAGAATGTATAAACAACTACCATGCGTCGACCAAGAAATTATGTTTCCGAAATTTCACCAGAGATCATCTGTTGTGCGCGCTATTCGTGCCGGAATTCGTACCCGAATGAGACTAACAAGTTCTTTAATTCTTAACTAAGGCAGCGACAACTTGCCGGATTGCGGCTAAGTGCGCGGCTGCAGAAGAAGCGTAGCCTGGAGCATTCAGATCGATCTTTCTCTCTCTAACAAAGCAGGGCGGAGTATTTGCAATCGAGTGCGCTGTCCGAAAACTCCTACGAGAAAGGCAGTGCAAAAAATCATTTCGGACGATTCTCGAACTTCTGCCCGCGCTTCAAATTTAGACAGCCAACACCAGAGCGAGCAGACTTGCTTAATACCGGGCACTCCTAGGTTGTGTACTCACGTACAGGATAGCAGGCCATGTTGGATACCTCTCTGGCGACAAGATATTAATTGTTAGAGTAATCAACTGGCAAAATCATCACCATTGGCTTGCTTTGACATAATGTCATGATGTCCTCGTTGTGGATGAGAGCAAATGTCCAGTTTGTGTGCATGTTTTGAGTGTGGCGTCTCATGAAGGAGACGTGGTGGCACCATACTTTTTGGAAAAAAGGCCAAACTTGACACAACGTTAAAGTTGTTTGCACACGTTCGGTAAACTGTGCCTGAATCGTGCATACATTCTGTGTCTAATGGTTTACAATATGTATTTCAGCAGAACGGTATAGCAAGAATCTAGCAAAGCTCGGCTTATTAGCACGCGAACTCGCTCACTACACCCGGATTCAGCGGGACTGCAAATCTTGACAGGCGAATTTTTCAAGATGATTCAAGTTCCGAACTGAACACGTCCCAATCGGCACGTCTAACATGTTTCATTCAATCGTTTGTTTTTCATTTGGATACAGCATTTGAATCAAGTGATGTCAGTTATTTCCGAAGCCGTCAGCTGCTGCACCCTGCGTGTATATATATATATATATAAATGCTTAACCATGGTTTGGCATAATTGTGGTGGTAAAAGAACGGGACCACCATTCTCCAATACCGCTCGCCATTGTGTGTGCATTGTCTGCAGCGTCTTCGAGGAAAATGGTTTCAGACTACCTTCGTCTTAGATATCGCAAAACCACTTCACAGCGGTTGTGCGAATGTCGATCTTTAAAATAAAATAGAACTAGTAAAGTGTACTTTCTTCGAACGCTCGCACATCGGTCGATAATACGGAATTGAAGATAAATTCATAAAGTTAGAGAAACATATGTTAAGGGGATGCTTGCCACCCCATATATCAACAATGCTGCAGCTGTGCTAAGAAAACACTATCACAGAATCTCCTATAAAAATCTGTTCATAAAAGCAATAAAAAATGGTAGACTCTAGCGACACTCCAGCACACGTTTGTGGGCATCGATGTATCTCAGCTAAACAGTCACACAATAGCTGCGCAGAAAAATATATGTCATTACTCAAAACTGCAATACATGCACGACAGTGTGGGTCTTTGACCTTCACGACAGGCCGGGCTCTCTCATACAGTTCGTATGCAGCAAATGTATATACGAAAGTATATACAAACTTACTGCAGCGTGGTGATTCTATCGGTTTTGTAATAAATACATTTATATGACGACTGATCGAGCACAGACGGGTCGGCCTTTCGGTGGTGGACATAGATTTCGACAACAAATTTCGATCGTAGATTGTAATATATACATTTGATAGTCGACAAGATCGCGCGTATAGTGAGCGCATCGAAGGGATTCGCGCTTAACTAGACGTGGCTACGCATCACGTCCCGATGCATGGGTGCCGCAAAGACGGATCGAAAACGACATAATGAATTGCTTGGGCACTGCGTTTTTCTCTCTGAAAAACAACGAGCAGCCTTTTGCAAAAAGCTCGATTACAGATCATGACCCAATCCAGATCGTCTAGAAGAACCTAACTCGCGTAAGGCCATGATCCAAGCAAGAAGCCCCGGATACAACACCGTTCTGAAAGCAGACCACCCTTACGCTAAGAAAGCCTATGTGTGTCTGGTAGAGTTGTAGAAGCGTCGTGCAATTTTTGTGCAAGAACAGGACAGCGATTTGCGATGAAAAGTATTGTCAGCAGCAGCAGCAACAGCATCTCAATAGTTAGACGCAAGCTATCATCGCAAAAGCTCCCGAACTGTAGCAGCCGTCCATCGAAACAACATCTGCATGAAGACATTCGTTGGCGACGATCTGCTGTCTCGCAAGTTGCTGAATTTCTCGTGGGATATTCTACCGCACCCACCTCATAGTGGTCGGCATCGTTGAGATTACCTCATCCATCTGTTTATATATAAATATATATATATATATATATATATATTAAAATGATCAGGTAGATGGGCCCGTGTCGTCTCTTTTCGGCCGAACCCATGCATTCGTGGGTCGGTTTTTGGCTGTCGTTTCTAACGCTGCGTGCGCGGTCCGTGAACGAGCAAGCAGCCATCAAGGGCGAGCGTCGCTTCAAGCCGCCTGTTTGTAATCAGCGCCGCCGGTTGCCCGATGCGATCCCTCCGACAGATGCGGCGACACAACGCAAGCTTCGCATCTACATACGACGTAGGGGTCTGGTCTGTAGGCTGACGGGTGTGGCGTCCTTGGCGGCCTTGAGCCGAACATCTTCCCCAGTCGGACATGGCGGTGTGGACAGCAACAACCACAACAACAACAACAGCAACACCACCGCCAACAACAACAACAACAACAAAAAAAACAACAGCAACACCACCGCCAACAACAACACAACAACAACAACAGCAACAAGCACAACAACAGCAGCAACAACGACACTAAACACCAATGACGACGGTGCCGACTCTGAATTACCTTGAAAAGCGACGCGGTATCCAGCGCTAGCTGGTTAGTACTTCGCTTGTTATTGTTACTATTTCCTATTATTGGTGGTGGTGGTGGTGGTTAGTGGTGGTGTCACGAAACGGCAGTCCCATGCGGCTGCTGCTGCTGCGCCTACCGCTTTATGCGCGTCAGTGTATAGTAGAAGACTTTTTGCTTGAAGTGTTTCCACGATGAAACTGGATGAAACCAGTACATTCATCTACTCGTGATGAATAAACGAATGAATAATAAGCTCCCTGCTTGCTGCTGCTCTCTCTCTCTCCCTCTCTTGCCGTTGATATGGTCAACGTTCGCACAGGTGCCGCCTCCTTGAGGGCGGTTGGCTATCGTTGCTGATATCATCGCTGTCATCATCGTGGCGATCGTCGCCGTCGGTGTTAGGTCGTGTGCCGAGGTGGTGTTAGTGGTGTTGTTTTTTTCGGTAGATCGTTTTCGGGTATTGTTGTTTGCCGTCGTGTCGGCATTGATCTAGCGGTGAAAACTCGTTAAAACTGGATGGATACACTTGCTGGCGTGCAGTCGGTGTCAGATCTTCGTATTTCTGCCATCGGGCTGGGCGACATTTTGGCCAGTGGGCCCGTCCCGGATAACATCCGGAGAAGGGCAGGAAATCAGAACAGACACAACAACAGCAGCGGCAGCAGCATCAACAACAACAACAACGACAAAGACAACAACACGGCCAAAAATAGGCCACAGAAACAGCGGCGCCGACAACAACAACAACAACAGCAACAACAACAAAAACCAGAAACAATATAAATCACATCAATGATTAAAGTCGTCCAAATTCAGGTTGGCCGAATTGAGCACACATCTCACGTTGTCTAGTACGTATCAGCTTTGACATCGTTTGTCGTGGTACAACTGTGTGGCGTCAGACTGCAACATTGTTATAAGTGATCTGCGGGTTTCCCTCTTTTAATATATATATATATATATACATGTATATATATTTATATATATATATATATACATGTATATATATTTATATATATATATATACATGTATATATATGTATATATATATATTCTGAGAGACAGTGACCTTGCATCATCACCCTTTATTGAAACGTCTTTTACGCATTGGACGCAACGGTATCGCAGCGTTTTCGCTACGCGTGACAACCATCATGATTCGATACGCTGTTCGCCTGCACCACGCGTACCAGCTACCCAGAGAATTGTGGCAATTTGAGTGGTTTTCGAGTAGCTGATTCACAGAATGGCTGCGCCACTCGTTGGATGTTTGTTGGCACAGTGGCATCAGTGGACACAAAAATGATAATTTCACCGTTTGGCGGTCTTCACGAAAATCGTATTTACACAAAAGGGAGAAGAGAAACAATCACAACGAGAGCAGCAACAGCAACAACAACATCGGCAACAAGCACGCGATATCAATAAAACAAAAATGATTTTGTTTTGATGTGTTTGCGTAACGGGCGAAACAACGGTCCGCATCTTCTGCATCATACCCCCCGCTGTCTTCCCTGCAGCCCGAAGCACGCAGACTGTTGTATTCGAAAATGAAAAATCAATAGCTGAAGAATGTACAGATAGAATATTAGAAGTGCCCTTAAGTTTGGATCTAACACCCGAGTCTAGAGTCCCAAGTCGAATGCTAAGGTTGTAATGACAACGGGTGCAATGCGATACTCTGATTTGGAATCTTTATATCAATTCTGATTTTTAAAAAAATGCTGGCATTCCGTCCGGAGTGCTTACAGCAGCAAATGTTCTTTTTATCAGTAACACGAGATGTATGTATACATTTCAATGCACACTGCCACTTGGACGTATTATCTCTCAAAGGTGGTACTTGCGGGTCATTGTGAATGTTCAATAGCTAGTATGAATAGGAAATAGAGGCTAGACTATCGTGAACAAATGAATAACAAAGTAAATGCGATTTGTCAAGCAAGTTTGTATCGCTTTTGATATAATTTTAATTTTAAAAAAATTTTATACATATATTCGGTTTTCAGAAGTAATCGATTGACGATTATGTACAGATGTTACGGACAGCTCTAGTCGTTTGATGTGTCAATTTTCGATGCGTGTAACAGTCTTCATCTGCAGCAGCTCGTACTGTTTGCCCTCGAGGATGATTAAAGCAAAAGAGTACTCTGCCTCAGGACCACTAGGACTGTAACAGTAAACAGTCACCCACTGACCTTCTGCAATTTTTGTGTCGACCAAAGTTCCAAATCAATGTTTGTTGCTGGCGGCATTTATTGGCTGGCGGCAATTTCTCTCTTGCACTTGCCTCGCGCTGTCCTTCCGATAGAACGAACATCTGCAGGTTTTTGTTTCACGTTCGTATCACAGCATTCGTTGTTCAACTGCACCACTGCAATTTCGGCGTTTTTCTCTGCCTTTGCTTAGAGTTTTGCCTCTAATTCGTAATCTGATGAATACTCCCTCAAGCCGACCATATGCCCTTCCGTCTGCGGAGGTGACTGACTTCGTGACCGATTGGCGCCGGATCTCCGTTACAAATTCGCCGATGGCCTACTATTTACCGCCACGTTTCCCGCGCAGTTCAGTGGCAATTGTATATTTGATTTCATTTTTATGTCATTTGTGGTCCTTGGTAGACAGCGAGGTTTGTTGACATACGTACGCATGTCTTAATACTTAATTGCAATAAAAAAAAGTCGGACATAACAAGCTTAATTCTGCTACCAACAGCGACGCATAACAATACGCGTATGAATGCATGTATGCATATGTCTGAATATATACACATATATATATATATATATATATATATATATATATATATTTATATATATATAATATATATATATATATATATATATATATATATATATATATATATTTATATATATATATATATATATATATATATATATATATATATATATATATATATATATGTATATATATATATATGTATATGTATATGTATATATATGTATATGTATATGTATATATATATATATATATATATTCATATATATATATATATATATATGCGTTAGTCTGAAACAGACATCCCAGTGTTTTCCAGCACAGTAGTATATGATCCGTCGTATGCCCCTGATGGATGCGTACGAACCGCTATGCGTAGCTGGCATTTTTTCTGCTTCGGTTTATGGATTGCTTTCGGTCTGTCGAAAGACACACCCGATTTCGAATGGGTCGCCTTGCGGTTTGATGTATCGATTTTTCAGCATATACCTGCCATGTTGAACGCCTGAAGTAATCGAATCAACCATACTGCCCTACGGTCGCGGCCAATGAGGATGACGCAGTGTTTGCGATCATGCTATTAATACACGACAAATTTTAAAGATTTTACCCGATAACAAATTGCCGTTAATTGGAGCAACTTCAATTTGGAAAATGCATGTTAGGGCAAGATGGTAGGGGGGGGCTATGTACTGCATGCATAACTTGTGTTATTTGAATTAGGGCCTTCTACTACACACACGCCTCTAATTTACAAAATAGTGCCAAGTGAATTGCTTTCCAACGTCCGTGCTATGGAGCCCTAAGGCGCCTCACTCCATCACTTACATATATATATATATATATATATTTATTTATATATATATTTATATATATATATATATATATATATATATTTTTTTTTTTTTTTTTGACTATCCTCTGTCCTCTACAGACTTGGCACTTAACCTGAGATATATCTTCAATGCACCGAGGACCGAGGAGCCTAACTAATAGGTTCCCGTTGATGATCAACAAAATAGAGATTAAATAAATACTTTAAAAAAAGAGAAGCGACGGAAAGAGGCCTGACGGTCTCACCCTTATCCCTTTTGAAAGGGGAAAGGCGCTTATTTGGGATGCTACAGTCACCGACACGCTCGCCCCCTCGAACATGGAGGCCAGCGCATCAGCCGCTGGCTCCGCAGCACGCAAGGCTGAACGTCTAAAGACCAACAAATACGCCCAGCTCACCGACGAGTTCATTTTTGTGCCACTAGTATTGGAGACACTAGGGGGACCCGGCCCTGAGGCATGGTCACTTTTACAGAAGATTGGCAAACGGATTGAACTCACGACGGGAGACAAAAGAGCTTTCGACTTTCTACTCCAGCGGCTATCTCTGGCGGTTCAGCGCGGCAATGCGGCAGCAATTATGGGCACAATGAGGGGCTGCCTCGAGGATAAGCTCGATTGGTAGCACCCCTCACAAGCCCAAGGGTAGTTAGATATTCATATTCCACTGTAACTACAAAATGAAATAAAACTTTAAAAAAATGTATATATATATATATATATATATATGGTTTTGCTTTTTTGCTTTTTATATAATGTTTTTAAAATATTTATTCGAGCTCCATTTGATTATCCACGGAACACTATTCGTAAGGCTCCTCGGCCTGAGGCCAGAGAGCTGTCGATCACGTCAATTTCAGTTTCTATATATATATATATATATATAGTGAGCAGGCCATTGAACAGCATCGAAATCCATACATTTAAACCCGGATTCGGCTCCAGCTTTTTTAAAATTGACTGCCATGATCTACAACTAGAAAAAGCGCCCACACATATCTACATTTTTGTCCTATTTATCATAATTGTAACCCAAATGTGCAAATGTTAAGAAATATCGCATCGAAAGGGTATGTTTCGCCGGGAACGAACCGCGACTCCTATATGCCAGACACCATGATGATGACACGCGACTCGCCGCGACCAACCATGATATATATATATATATATGTGTACAAAGCAACCTTGAATACTAATCAAATTACTGTTGTCCAGGCCCCAAGCACAAACAGTGTTCATATATCGTGATGATATCGATCATGTTGCTCCTCCATTATAATTCTCAACCTCTAGCTGTGGCTGAGTCATGCGTAATTCACGTGCTATCATTCATGCACTTCAGTTGAGTTTGGTTGTTTGACAAAACACTGTATAAAAAGTGCATACATATATATATATATATATATATATATATATATATATATATATATATATATATGCAAGACAAACTATGCATACCTTGCCCACTTGGCAACGCAGTGCTGCAGCAACAGCATCAACACGACGACAGCAACAACAACAACAACAACAAGGAAATAAAATTAAATTATTGCATTCGATTTGCCATCACCATGTATATCAATCAGCCTATCTGATCGTATCGTTTTGCTGCTGATACTGTCGTTGTTGTTGTTGTTGTTGTTGTTGTTGTTGTTGTTGTTGTTGTTGTTGACGTTGTTGTTGTTGTTGCTGTTGTTGTTGTTGTTGTTGTTGTTGACGTTGTTGCTGTTGTTGTTGTAATTTAGTTGTCGTCATCTAATCATCATAAAGCGCATCATCACCATCATCATTTTGATTTTGTCACTTTGTTGCTATTATTGCTTTGGCTGCTCGTTTGTGCACGTACGGATTATTTCCCCCCAGCCGTCCGTTCGAAACCACGCAATTGGCGAACGGTCGGAAAGCCGCTCTCGGCAGAACAGACACTGCTGTCTGCCTGCGAGCGAGCTTGCCAGCTTGCCTTGCCGGCTCCCTGGTCATCAGTTTGGCGCGGACAGCGGACATTTCCGCTGACCTGATTAAATTGCGATACAATAATTCGTGTGGTTCACAGACGTACGTACGTACGTCCACACATGCATTCATACATTCATACAAACACACATACGCACGCTCGCACGCTCTATCTCTAGCTCTCTATCTCACACTGGCTGAGCACCACCGTAGTAGCTGTACACAGTCACAGTAGTAGAGGTGGTTGTACCAACGGGTCAGCTTAGCGGAGTCAAAATCTTCGTCAGTCGAAATACAGCAGAAGCAGTAGCAGAAGCGTACGACATATACATAGTCAGCAGACAGACAGACAGACATCAAGACAGACATTTATCGTCGTCGTTGACAAGCCGCGTCCGTTTATGTTGTTGCTGTTGCTGCTGCCGCTGTTGATGAAGGTAAAGTTGCGGTTTTGCGGTTTGCAGCCGATTCCGAATTCGGCGCACCCACGACGATCACCGGCCGTAGCCACGCAGGCCAACACTGTGATTATTGTTGTTGTTATTGTTGTTGTTGTTTTTGCTGCTGTTGTTGTTTTTGTTGTTGTTATTGTTGCTGGTGTTGTTGTTATTGCTGCTGCTGCTGCTGTTGTCGTCGCCGTCGTCGTTGTCGTTGTTGTTGTTGTTGTTGTTGCTATTGTTACGATTATCATTTTGATTATTGTTATTATTGGTAACGATTAATAACGCTGTCTCAAACGCGCCTCGCCATTTGCTGCGCGCATGTCTCGTTGTGTCATCCGCCCTGTGCATATATGAAAGATTGTTTGTATGTATGTATCTATACATATGCGTGCTTGCGTTTATGTGTTTATCTGTATCAGGCCGATAAATCTATCATCATTTCTCGACCGACCACATGCATGCGTCGCCGTCGATGCTGCTGCTGCTACTGCAGAACGCCCTTGGCAAAGAAATAAAACGATTTTTTCTTGTTTTTTGATGTCTCCGCCTTGATGTCCTTCTTGTCTTGTGATATCTTGCTCAGCGTTGTTTCTCGAAATATTCGACTCACATACTCAATACACTAGCGAACATCTCGAACATTGCTCGCTGTTTGCCACAGTGGAGAAAAAGTTATAGTCGTAAACTGTACAGCTAAACGGATTCGAATTCGTATATATATATATATATATATATATATATATGCAATTGGTAGCGACGTGTGTCGAAAAGTTAGACAAAAGCTACATTTCTTGTATGATTGTGGTGTTCTCTTTATCGTGAGCGGTGTCTGCTTCCGTGCACCCAAAACATCCTGCTACAGATACTGCCGCCGCCTTCTCCACACATAGAACATACACAATACACAAAGATATACCGGCAGCCACGCCGCATTACTCGGCGTACGGGTGTACGGGTTCCTCTATAGGCTGCTTGCCCCCTCCGAGCGGCGGAAGTTGTTGGCCGCGAAGTATTACATTATGGTCTACTGGGAATAATATCTTCTTTGTTCTCACCTCAGAAGCCCCTGTATACACGTTTAAGTGCTGTCGTACTTACGATCGTGATCCGCCTGCTGAGCTAAGTCCTCTATAAAAGGTCCGGTCGTGGCATCATAGGTCAGGCAATTCATTGTCAGTGAGTGTCGGGTTTTTATGGAGCCTTAGCTCGTTTCATATATATATATATATACACAGCACACGGCGGTCTGGACATCCCCTGCCTCCAAACATTCATTCCCAGAATCCGCCTTTCCCGCCTGACAGCACTACAACACTCCACGCACCTTGGGGTCCAATGGATGCTATCCACCGAGCACTTTAAAAAAGATCTTGCGAAAACAAGACTTCTTTGCGAGCGCTTGGGAACATCCATTGAGACCGCTACACAAGAGACCGATTACTGGTCTCAACAACTACACAACACGTTCGATGGGGCACATTTTAAAAAAGCACACGAAACGCCCTTTGTACATTACTGGATTAAGGGTATGCCCTACCTATCTGGTAAGGAGTATTTAAACCTACTAAAGCTCAGGATCAACGCACTACCAACGCGTGCCAGATTGGCCAGGGGACGCCCGGGCTACAACAAACGTTGTAGGCACGGGTGTCATGCGCCTGAGACGTTGGCTCATGTCGCTCAGTGTGCGATATAACACACAAACAAACCATAAAGAGACATGACGACGTCTGTGATCGCGTGGCGCGTCTTCTCCGCGAAAGGGGTCATGAGGTGGTTCGTGAGCGAGTATTCCGTCGACCGGGCGCACCGGGTCTAAAGCCCGACCTCGTAATAACAACACCTACCGAGGTCTGGGTTTTAGATGCCGAGGTTTGCGGCCCGAACCGGGACCTGGCAAAAGCACGGCAAGACAAGATCGCCAAATATGACGTCGAGTTCCTAAGAGCGGCGCTCCCCTACCCGCAAAAACCTCGCAGATTCGGATCCATCACTATCTCTATGAGTAGTGTATGGGACTCCGGATCTGCGAGGACGCTCTTGGGGCTCGGCGTCACGAAGAGGAATCTTATGGATCTCACCGTTTTAACTTTGCAAGGAACCTTGAGGATATATCGCTCGCACCGGGTCCATAAGAGCGGGGGCTACCATCAAGCAAGGACACGGACAACTGACTCTTAACTTCACGTGACACCTTTTTACCACCATTTTTATTAAGGCGAGCACTGCCGAGTGTGCAAACGTATTGTAAATGATTAATAAATCATCACAATATTTTCTATATAAGCGCTTTTAAACGGTACAGCTCTTTCAAATACTCTATGTCATCGAGGATTGATTTCAGTGAGGTAAACAGCTGCTGTTGGCAGGCAGAACGTCAAACTATTAAAGACGGAACACCTCCCAGCCTGAATATAATTCGCACTGCTTTCAAGTCGGTATCACAAATTGGCGTTTGCCGAGGAGCGCTCATCCCAGGTAAAATGCAGAGTTTCGAAACTTTTTGGATATGTTGAGTGTTAGCCAGTTGTAGTCCGTGCACCAATTCGCTTGCAAGTTTCGTTCAGGAAGTGCTACAACAAAGTATCGCAACTGTTCGTCAAGCACTGAGCCTGAACCCAGTGCTCGTAGGTGCCAGCATGCGGGCGCTGGGGTAAGCTGAAGAAAGCCTCCATACTGCTCTGCTCTACCGTTTGGGGAAGTTCAGTCTGTACAGGACTACGACCCTTCGTAAGCAGACTGTCGCCAAAGAAAATATATCCAAAAAAATGGCTCTGATATATGCCTCCTTCCTTTCTCGTATGTACCATAATTCGTTTGATATGTTTAAAAAAACATGAATTTGTCCCTTTATTATACATATGAATGCTGATGTTGAGGACTTTGTTCTGCACGGACGTTCGAGAGCAAACATTGCTCTTCGAATTCTTAGTGCTCTTCTGCTTTGGTCTTGCATGATCTTTTAAAATGATCGGTCTTGCTTTTCGGTGGCCCGCTCGCCGTTCTGGATTCAAACGCGACATTTGAAATCGATTCAAGACATCCCAACAAGCTTGGCGAATAATCTCCGATAAACCCCTGTTTATGCATATTTATTCATATGAATGGGAATGCAATGGAATACTAGTAATGCATGATTAAGATGGAGACCATTTCAGAAAGACGATTTTGCAGATGGTTCCTAACTTACTAATGAAGCTACGACTGGTCAATCTCCAATTCCGTATATATGCCAATGTAATTACGAAGGCACCATCTCCAGAATCGGTTTGGAGAAAACAATGAACTGCCGGTATCTCTGAATATATCGTGTTTGTATCTACCAGAAGTTATCCGGGTTGTACAAACCGGAACGTCCTCCCCCCGTGTAGGCTCGCCTTTTAAGCTATCACTGTATATGCATGTGTGCTCCTGTATGCATTTTTAAGCCCAATTGGGTAACGTTGACTAGTAATAAGTAGAGTAATAATATTGATAACAATGCTTAAAGATTTTTCAAAACATTAGAAGCTAACTTATTTGCCTCATTTCGGTATTTTCCCGGGCTTCCGCAAAACTCCTGCTAAGAGCACCTCTTGGCATATTGTTTGCGGAAATATTTATCTGGAGAAATGGCATACGCTTCTAAAAAGTTATCTTACTGAATAATAAGACAACAACAACAACAATCGCGACGCTATAGACTCTAGACGATAAATTATATCGCTTATACATCGCTATATATGTTCTCTTTACAAAGATGCAGTTTTGTCTTTAACATACATACATGAGAATATATATATATATATGTTTTTTTTTTTGCTAAGCTTTAATATAGCGCATATGTCATGTCACCGAAGTCCACTGAGTTTTGGCAAAGGTCACAGACCAGCTCTGCTATCCTCAACAAGAAAGAAACGACGTCTTTGAATGAATCGCATGATTTGATTATTTTTGTTTCCCTTTTGATAGTTTCTCCTGTTTCGGTTTTGTTTAAGTTAGTTTAGCCGCCACATATGGACACAACAGCGGCTGTTTAATCTTTAATCTCGCTTTAACGATATATATTGCCTCTTACGGTGATGGCACTCCATGTATGCTAATTTCGGCTTACGTTAAGATCTTTGGACGTAATTCGTAATACTCAATCAAGTCAACAAGCATCTTAATTGCAATGCTTTGTCCCACAATTATGATTTACAATAACGGTAAGCTAGCTGAATACAAAGAGCAACAAAAGCGTCCACGCCATATCAAGTCGACCATATATATATATATATATAATAGAATATTTTTAAACGCTACATGCATAATGTGGTAAAGCGCCTGATTACTTTCTGACACCAAGAGGTGTCGCAGTCTGGCTACAGATACTGCCAAAGCGATTCTTGCTAAAATTTACAGGCTTGGTTAAGCATAGAAGTATATAGTTTTATGTACAAAATTAATTCTAGATGAAAAGCATGGAACAAACAGCATACATCTTGATGAAGCTGAGCCAGTCTGAAAGGGTTGATGGTGAAGACCTCTAGAACAAGATGAGTAGAACTCCTGATACTGGTTCGAATTTGATCTTCATGCTCAAAATTTAACTGAAATAAAAACATGCCAGACATAAGTAGGATAAAAATTGCAATGCCAAAATAGCCTTGTTTGTAAAAAAAAAAAAAACACGTATTTCACCTAATTATAAATACAAGATCGCCTTTAACGTGTTTTCTGAGTAGGAGATGCTGCGTGCCAACGCCCAACACATGAATAACGATTTGTCGCGTTTGTTATTGCTAGTTGCTAATTCGCTTATTGTTGTTTAACCTTTATTTATCCGTATATTAGCATCCTTTGTGTGGCAAGTGATCTAAAAACCTCATTTGAACAAAAACGCCACCGGATGCTCCGGTCGCATCGAACTGGGCCCGGCAATAATAATAATAATATCCAACATCGTTTTGGTCCAACAACGCAAATTACAGCTAACAGAAATGGGAAGTAAATCCAAGCGTGTTGCAAACGCCTCTACACTAGCAAACACTAGTAGTAAAACGGTCACAGCACAGTCCACGTGAATTTGACCCGCGTAAGAATGTTCCTCTTCGGTTTGCGCGTCGCTAGGGGGCCTCAAAGCCAATTGAGGTGAGTGCTGACACGAACCCCTTCACACACGTCAAGTTACTCTGCATGCGCTATGCTGGTGCCTTGTTTCAGCCGTGCTACAAGAAGCGGTCAGTTAGACGATATGCTTTTGTGTTGCATTAGCCATCTTAGCCATCGGGACTGTGGACACAACTCATAACGGACCGTAACGGGGTCGAAAACTACCCCGCTGCCCTTGCTGATCATCTTCTGTAGACGCGTCGCTGACCCCTGACCTGGAAACACCCCACTTGCTGCTTTGGGTCACCTGCGTATCACTTTCTCATTTGTAATTCTTCTGGACAAAGTCTCGTCGGTGTAAAGAAGAGGTTGAACATCTGCAGCTGTTAACTAGGCACTAGTAGTAGTAGTAGTAACATTTTTTGACACTCTGTTACTCGACAACCTTGAGTGAATCGGCGCTAAATTGTGTATCATAATCGTTCACGGTATATCTATATCACACAACAGTCAATATATATATATGTATATAGATAGATATATATATATATATATATATATATATATATATATATTGTTGCTGTATGGGTACCCGTTTATCCTAACTTCTGCACTCCCGGGAATCTCCCTCCCGCAAATAGCACGGTTTTACCCGATCCGATCTAGCAGAACAAGTTCTTAGCGGACAATTCTGGTTTTGTTTTCCCAGATCGTTAGGAACTTCTTTATTCCCAAGTGATGTTATGACTGCTGTGTTTAACACGGCTCAGTTGTCGGATAAAACTTACACCCACACACACACACTAACCGAATCTCATGGCAGAACCACGAGATTTAGCCTTAGTTACAGTGCCGGGTAGAGCAGCCCTCGTGCTCAGGCAAGAGTTATAACTAGAATCCCGCAACCATTGCTCTGTTGAGGCGCTTTACTTCGCGTAGTCTACTGCGTCTTTCAGCACGCACTGAGCCTTCTTTTAGTCGCCATACGCACTTACAGACGTCATATTGCGGTATCTTGCTTATCTTGTCCCTACATTGGTACATGACCCTGCTTTTGTTAACCTAGATGTTACTTTTGTTTACTAATGTCTTCAAATTGCTGTTGTCGTTGTTATAAATGTGATTGGGGTACTTTTATCATATGCGCTTTCCCTTTACTGCACGCACTGTTAATCACAGCTCAGCTTCAACAGAAATAGTAGGATGCGCAGAGGCTTTGTCATTCCTAAGCACGGCATGCGTGCGTCAGTGTAGTGCAATCCTAAACTCCTTGAAAGAATGAATTGATTTCTGTTGTGACCACAGTTGGTATAATCAAAACAAATGTTTAAGCGTGTTTGAGGAGGACAAAATGTTCATAGTATTGTAAATTGCTATTTGATTTCGACTACCGTTTACAGCACACGCGGGCTCGTTTGTTATTGATCGTCAGAAACAATCAAAGCAAAACTTCCTCTTCAGTTGTAGGTACTGCAAATAAATGCCCCTCTTTCAGCCATAGTCCACGGCGGATATATGAATATACACGTGCTACATGAAATACATCGATATGCGAAGCCTAAAGTTTGTGTTACGTGTACTGAGCTTTCTCGGTTGGTTTACGCACGTGTATATATATATATATATATATATATATATTTTTAGTCTTTTCCGGATGGCAAATTCATTTAAAATCAGTAATTCCTTATTGAGCTTGACATAAATATATATATATATATATATATATATATATATATATATATATATATATATATATATATATATATATATATATATATAGGGAATTTGCGGAGTATCTATCAACTGCCAGTTCGTCAGTTGATTGTTGCTGACGATAATCGCGCCGGCACACTTACGCTATCGGGCTGGCGCAAGACATTTGTCTGTTTGACGCTGTCAGCCAATCACAGTAGTTCAGTATCCGAACGAAACAGAAGCGCTGGCGTGCACAGTAATTTTGTCTAGCAGAGCGCGATGCGTACACGTTCGAAGTTCAACAGTAGTACCACACGATATAGTATCGAACCATACAAATCAAGATCCAAAATGAGTTTTTGGCAAATCATTTGCATGCGGTGTTCTGCGCGACCAGCGATTGATTGACTGACTAAGTGCGGGGGGCGACTTGAGCTGGTGAGGCGGCGTTTGCCTTCATGGACGTATGCCGACGAAGCTTAGACGACGACGACGATGACGATCTGATCAGAGGCGGAAGCCGGCGAGCAGACAGGCAGGCTTACTGTACCACGCAATAGCGAATAGCGGCAGCGTAATGAACGTGAACATAACGACGAAAAAAAATAACGTACACGATAATATGCGCATAAAAATCGAAGAGCTCCGCACAGAAATCGCCACAAAATCACCTCTCAGCCCAATCGATTCCTTTTCCGTCAGTTCCTCGCCTCTAGATTTTCTCCCTCTATCGATTTATTCCCGATATCACGTCAAGGCACAGAATATATATATATATATATATATAAGTATATATGTATATATATATAAGTATATATATATATATATATATATATATATATATATATGTATATATATATATATATATATATATATATATGTATATATATATATATATATATATATATGTATATATATATATATATATATATATATATATGGTTTTTGATAGGTGCGGTAAATTCATAATGGATAGTAGTGAGGGTTTCATAAAACTAGTTAAAGTAAGCATTTTGTTCGAAATCGAATAGAAGCGGAACATCTTGTTTAGGGGTGACAGTGAAATAAGTAATTGTCTGTATACCGATGTGGTTGATCGGGCATCACTGTACGAAATAAGCGATTGCTAGAGAACGATGTGTTTTAATGAAGAAACTGAACAATGGACCCGCGTGTTCGGAAGAAACGCGCAGCTTCGTCTGAAAGGCATCCAGGCCCTTAGCAAGCGAAAACTAGTCGTATCGAGGGGAGTTTGCAAAAATCGTATTCCTGTAATGTCTCTCATATTTACCTTTCACATTCAATATAACTTGAATTGTTGCCATTATGCCCACGAAAGAAACCGATTCGGGCAAATATTTAAAAGCGACTATTTCTAACCACATCCTCAAGCGACTATCTTCTGGAGCATCTACCAGCAGCTTTGGTAAAGTCCTCCGCAGAAATGAGCAATCTATTTGCTTTACGGTAGTTGTTAAAATATTAAATACAATACAATGCAAAGTCTCCTTTATTGAAAAAGGGGTGTTAAAATCACATAGTAGTCTTTACACTGATGGACACGTCGCGAAACTCTCCATGCAAACGCGTTATTCACAACTTCGACATTAGCAACTTCCGGTGGAGTAACTGACACACCACTACGTAGACTATTTGGACGTAATGTGAAAAAGGTGCTAAATTTATTACTCCGGATTAGTTGTTTAAAAAGTCTCACGTCAACTTGCATTTGGTACTCGCTCACTGTTGGGACTACGAGACTCTCGCGTCTTACATTGCAGCGCCATGCAGCTCGTTTGACAAATTTATCCTGCACTCGCTGGAGCAGTCCTATATATTTTCTATGAAAAGGGGCCCACACGTGTAAACAATATGTCCACTTTGGTACAACAAGCGTATTATACAGTTTTATGTACATTGCTGGATCATGCCCGATAAACGCTCTATGAATGAGATTGCACAGGCGAGACGCAGATTTTACAACTTCGGCGATATGAGAAGTATACTTCATTTGGCAATCAAATGTAACACCTAGGTCTTTGTATATTGACACTTCAGGTATGCTATGGCCGTTCATAAAATATGAAATGTCGTCCTTGACTGTTTTCAGCACGGAGCATTTAGAAGTGGATATTTCCATTCTATTCAAGTGGGCCCATAGTAGCACGGCATCAATTGCCTTCTGTAACTGGGCCTTGTCTTTGTCGCCTTTAACTTCAATGTATATCCTTAGGTCGTCGGCATAAAGCTTGTAAATCACCTCGAGCCTGCCAAAAACGAGTTTAAGGTCTTGAGCAAAAATTGCATACAAGAGCGGCCCTAGGCAGGAGCCCTGTGGGACTCCAGACGGACATGGAGCAGTACCATCCATAGCAGTTTTTATCTTGACCCTAAAGCTCCTGCCAGTGCGATAGGCTTGGCACCAATTTCGAACCCTAGGTCCGATGCCTAGCGATTCCATCTTGCTTAGTAAAATTTGGTGGTAAAAAAAAGTAAACGATATGGAGCGGAGATCCGTGATTTCGCGCCAGGGCCCAGTCATGAGAGACCTCCAATAATTGGGTTGCTGTCGATCGCCTCTTAGTGAATCCGTGTTGCTGATTGTCTAAAAGTTGGTTAGACGATAAGAAATTATAGATACAATCAACAACTATTTTTTCCATGATTAAACAGGGGATGGCACACTGGGGAAGAGGTCGGTAGTTCTCAGCAGTTGCTCTAGAGCCCTTTTGTGCACAGGTGTGACAATGGATTCACAGAAGACGGTGGAAACTTTGCCATCTTCGAAGCACCGGGTGAAAATTATTGCCAGCGGCTCGGCTAGAAACTCGGCCAGTTCTTTGAATATAATAGGTGGTAGCCTATCAGGCGTAGATGTGCTTTTGCGTTGCAGGTTTCGAAGTTTTTCGAGTACAATGAAAGGATGAAATTCAATGTCATTGAGTGTGTGCGCCGTTTGCTTGATTCTCGTGATGGAGACGTTTTGAGGCTGTATATAGACACTTTTGAAGTAGTTCAGCAGAATCTCGGCCTTGTGTCCATCTTCGACTGCGGTGCCTTTTTCATGTATAAGCGGCGCTACTCCGGACTGTAGTTTAAGACGCCGGCGTGCATATCGAAAGAAGTCCCTTGCATCGCGGATATTCAGATTACTTTCCTCCAAGCGCCGACAACGCAATGCTGTACGTTCCAAATTACGCGAGAAGCGTTTATGGCTTTGAGAGGAGGGTGCACTACTATTCAGTTGTCGAGTAGCTCTGTCCATAAAATATTGTAGTGGGGATGATCGTTGCATCATTTTCGGTGTATAACCTTCTACAAGGACGGACATGATATTTAGGAAAGAATAGTACTGGGCATCCACTGATTGGCATTGTGCAAAAGAGAGACGCCAATTGGTGGTTGCTAGGGTGGCAGCCATTGCATTATAATCAGCTTTATAGAAGTTAAAAGATGGATCTTCGTTACGTTCTTGTCTTTTTGCGGATATTTTGAAGGATACAGCCAGATGGTCGGACTTTACTGGAGATTCACCGACAGTAATATCAGTAATTAATTCTTCATTCTTCATGTCAATAGCAAATCCAGTGTACTCCCCTGTGTAAAAGAAACTCCATCTGTGACGAGCACAAGCGTTGAGAAGTAATCCAGGATTTTTTTTCTGCAGAACCAGCGAGAGTAATCACTACGCGTCTGATAATCAGTCGTAAAGCTCAGACACGCTGAAACAGTACGCTTTGGATTTTGCAGAAGATATAAATTCAGGCTAAATTTCGCTGCTCTTGTGCTTTTCACAAGTATTCCAAGGAAAAACGTGCGCCGCATACATATGGGCACCTCTCTGACCACTTTTTTCTTTTGCTCACCAAATCCAACATCGTTAGATGCATACCGTACACCACCAGCTAACATTCTGCCTCTGTGAACATGAACCTCTATGGAGACCTGGCATGGAGAGCGTGGAACGGCTTATGGTGATCTTAATACAAATAAAACCATTTATCTGTTTAAAAATTATCCCCATAAAATGCGCGTTTGCCTTATTATGTGTTTTCTGAGCGTAGGAGCGTAGGTGAACGTGAAACTTCAAAAAATAAGACATCACAACATCTCGATTTTGACAAACTTATAACGGCAAGTTTTGTTTTAGAAAGTTTTGGATATGCATGATGCACATGTGTTACTAGCAGCCTACGCAAATACAGCCTACACCTTACGCAAATACAGCCTACACCTTTTAAACGGAGAGTGGATCTCACGCCGGACGAGGCCCAAGTGGCAATATCAGTCCTCTTCCCAAAACATCCTCCCTTTGACCGCGCCCCCTACCTGGAGGCCCCAGGGACGGAAGAACAGGATCCTCCAGAAGTCACCTTGCAAGAAGTGTGCGAAGCGGCGGCACGCCTCAAGGAGGGAAAAGCACCAGACCCCGACGGCGTTCCGGTCTCCGCGGTCAAGCTACTAATGACGGAATGCCCAGTACGGATTCCGCAAGGGCTACTCAACCATCGACGCCATAAAGCGGATCCAGACGCAGGTTGAACTCCTCCACGAGTCCCCGCCTATAAGACGGGGCTTGTTCCTCGCGATTTTACTGGACGTCAAGAATGCTTTAAACAGCCTATCGTGGAAAGTCATCCTAGGGACTCTCCACAGGAAAAAGGCCCCCTTTTATCTTCGGAAGCTTTTATCGAATTACCTACATGACAGAACAATCCAGTCCCACGGGTCCGTTTTTTGACATGACTGCAGGGGTGCCACAGGGATCCATACTTGGTCCCCTGATATGGATTATAACCTATGACGACGTGCTGCGGCTGAGGGATATCCCCCCCGGCGTCAACCTTCTTGCCTACGCTGACGACCTCGTCCTAATCGTCCAGGCTCGGACCGCGGACCTGCTGCAAAGCCGTGCCAACGAGGCACTTGGCGACGTCGCCCGCTGGATGCAAGAAGCGGGGCTCGCTCTCGCCCCAGCCAAAAGCGAGGCAATACTCTTGGTGGGCCGAAGAACATGCCCCGACCTTCACCTCCGCCTAGATGGCCAGGAGATCGTACTCGTCAACCACGTAAGGTACCTCGGGGTTACCCTTGACAGGGGTCTCCGCGGTACCGAACACGTGCGGCGGGTGACGGAAAAGGCAACGAAGACAGCCAATGACTTCGCCCGTCTCATGCCCAACACATATGGTCCACGGCAGCTGAGAAGACGGCTAATTATGTCCGCGGCCGAGTCAGTTGCTCTGTACGAAGCTCCGGCCTGGCCCACCAACACACTAAAATTCGCCGCGAACAGGACTCGCCTGCGTCGGGCCCAGAGGGTCGGAGCTCTCAAGGTAATCTTAGCGTACAGGACGGTCAGCGTCGCGGCGGCATTCGTCCTTGCTGGAACGATACCGTGGGATTTAAAGGCAGCCGAGCGCCGCCGCTTATGGGATAACCCAGGCCTCAAAAAAGACGAGGAACGTCAGCGTACAATCGACCTCTGGCAGGAGGAGTGGGAAGGCCTCGAACAGGGTGCCCCAGGCGCCAGCCTCCGCTCGCTGATCCCAAATATCAGAAGCTGGCTCAACCGGCCGGGGGGGGGGGGGAATTACATTCCACACAACCCAAGTCATCACAGGTCACGGCGGCTTCCAGTCGTACCTGTTCAGGATTGGGAAGGTCCCCAGCCCCACGTGCGTCCACTGCAGCGATGGACTCGACGACATTCCAGAGCACACGGTGCTTAGGTGTCCGTCATGGGCGGAGCAGCGCGCAAGCCTAACGGAGTTTTTAAGTAACAACTCAGCTCTTAACCTACACGATCTCACTATGAAAATAACGGAATCAATATCAGGATGGAACAAAGTGACCCAGGCTTTTAAGAACACACTGCAAGAGATGACAAGGGCCTCCCTTCGAGTCCGCTCGCGCCTCTCCGAGGCTCCCGGGGAACACATCCGCCTGGAGCAGTAGACTCGCCCCCCCTGACTGTTTGATGATATGCGCAAGCAGTTCCCAGTCAGTGTGGGGGACGGGGACACGACTGGTTTTTAGTGGGTTGGAGCCCCACACTGCCGGCCCGCACTTGCAGGGAGCTCCCTTGCTGCGGTGCCCGTGTGTGCAACCGCATTTTCCAGTTAGTCCTCTTTGAAAAAAAGCCTACGCAAATAGTGTGGGACCCACAAATCCATCGAACTTGGATTCCTTTCCGACTTTTCAGGGTCGGTACTTGGTATTCCTACGGAGCCTTGATATTTATATATCAAAATATTGACAAAATTATTTATATAGTATGCAAACGGTATGAAGCCAAGACAAATATATATACTACCATTTGTACTTTGCTAGCCAACGCTATTTCTCTCAGACGAAGCAGAATCTTCTTCCAGACACAGCTTAACCATAGGACATTAATCGTAATCGCACAATTTGTGAAGTAGTATTCGCCTAACCATATCCGTATAATCAATATTTGTAGTTTCACTGTCACTTCTCAACATGACATTTTGCCCTTCCCCTTCATTCCATTGAAAAACAATTCAAACATTTATTCACCTTTGCCAGGTATACAATAGCGGCTAAAATTGCACCATTGGGCATGGTCGTGTCACATTGGGGGTTGAGCCCACAAGACATTCGGTATATAAGTATATACTACACGGACTATATGGCTACAACCCAAAATTCTCCTATATGAAAATAGACTAGAAAGTGCTCATCGCGAACATTTTAAGATCGGGTCAGTCAGGCTACCTAAGGAAGGGACCAGAGCACAGGAAGCGGCGTGGTATCTTCCACAGTGTGCTTCGCATCTGGAGCACCTGCAATGGTCATCTGGTTCGTGGAAGTCCCGCACGATACAAAGTTTATGATGAAAGCCGTGTACGGTATAGCGGGTTACGACGTGACGGTTGTAACGATACGCCCCTCTCCATTCGTTACGTGTCATAGCTCCAGTTTCGAAGAATTTATCATCGATATCCGCGAAAATTATCTCCCAGCATTCGAGGTTGTCCTTGAAAGCCGTCGTCGTGGACAGATCGAAGCGGTGCCGCAGATCTTCGGTGAACAGCGGTGTGTCTGCTAGGAGATATACTAGGCGGTTCCGGGTCGAGATGTGTAATCCCAGAGCCCTCTTGAGAAAGGAGGCCTTAACACGGTTAAGCTGTTCGAGGTTCTGCGCCGTGAGGTCCTCCCAAATGACACGTATTCCATTGAAAAACAAGGCCTAATTGGACGAATTCCACGAGCCCTCAGTTTCCACTACAAGTATAAACGCATCCTGTATATATGTAGGATTGAGCGGTAATGCACCATCTATTTTTATTGAGACTTCTACGTACCCCGTTTTTTGTCCGACTATAGCTGATTCTAGTCCCATCCGGTATTCACCCTGTCTAAATTGGGAATAATGAAAACCAATTTAAGAGTGGCCGGTCCAGATCTTGGACCTACGAAACTGTTGACTGTGCACGTAGTTAAAACTAGGCCAGCCTAATATATAGCAACAGAGAATATGAATGCTGGTGCTGATTTCTTCATCAACAGAGACAAAAACTACAACGTCAAGCAAAGTGGATACTATTTCAGTCAGAGAGCACTGCTTTTAAGCGGTTGACACAGTTGAAAAGCCGACATCATGTCCGTACTGAACAAGGCCGGCAAAGTATTGCTGGATCGTATCCCCCCCCCATCAAGGTCATGCACCACTGTGGATGTGACGACTGCACTAAGTTCACTCAACAGGCAGGCTCTTTCCCCGAGACGTGCCAGCGTTTTCAGCTAGGTTACGCAGGCAGAAAAACGAGTCGCGGTTAACTATTGGAAGTCACAGCTTCCATGCACCAGAAATGCTAGCAGATGCGAAGACTCGTGTCAAAGTCTCCCAAAATGAATCATTTGCAAGGTGTTAGCATCATAAGCGTCGCTGCTGATTGAAAAGCAGAGTTTGTTGAGACATACAATGATGAGCTACTGGGCCAGGCACTTAAATAATGTACACGATACGCAGAACTACAGGATAGACAACGTTGGTGGACCCTAGAATATGGCCAGGCCAGGACCTATCCCCACCACGCAAAAGATCTGGCCCTGCCTGAGACCAGAAGTCAGGCGCACGACTGATCCATGACTGCACTAAACGACTCAGAAGAAGAAGAAACCGAACCTATGCCTCAGCAAGACTCTCTTAAATAGGGTCGCTATGTCTAGAAAACAGCAAGCGACTCTACGCTCACTTCCAAACCATCATCAACACACACAACACGATGTCAAGAACTCTGCTAGCACACATAGTAGTCTGCATCAGGGCAATGGCACGTGCGCTGCTTACGCTAGCTGAGATTCGGGGTCCTAGCGCGTGTTCTTAAACGCATGAGGGGCAAGCCATGCCACAGGCCAATAGGATCATTCTAGACCGACGGGACAACACTACACCCACGTATTGCGTGGGCGACAATCTCAATCCTATATTGTTTCCGCTGCTGATCGCAGTATTGCCAAACCGTATGCAGAATTTAAGATTTGCTTTTACTGCAATCGTCCTTTTCATCTACTCGGGCGATGGTCTTACCACTGCCAGCAGAAATCGACGATACATTGACGATAAGGGTCGTCTGGAGTCTGTAAATAACCTTAGCATAAAATCCCTCTCGTTGCTGCTCAATTTGGTTTCGCCGGAGGAAGCGCGTGGGCAGGCATTTCCGTCCATCTAAAACATGATTTAGGCATACCAGATGTCCTTTCTAACAGCATAACAACGCGTCGATGTCTCAAGCCGAGGACAGCTTTGCATTTTAGACATACCGACCCAGTATGAGTACACGACCTCCCTGGACTCAACGAGAGCCCGGCTATCAGCTCTCACAGATTCTTCTTCACCGGAATCCCCTTCCTCGAATGTCGAGTGAACTACGCAACTCTTTACAAGGCTCTGTCAAGGCTTAGTGATGAAGCTTCGAGGCAGAGAGCGCTAGGCTTAAGGCAGTCTCCTGAAACGAGCAGGAACCTGGTTGAGTGCGCTGCCGAATCCGCCTCCGGGAGCTTTAGAATGAAACGTGAATGCGTGTTAGCGTGTTAGTTCTTTGACCTGGTGCTCTTTTGGTTTACGGACACGAATGCGCGTGCCGTCCTTCTGGGCATCATGCCCTGCATCCGGAGCGCCAGACAGAGTCGGTAAAGGCATGCTGCCACGAATGACACTCTAGCGCGCTTTCAGAACACCAGGACATGTTTCCTCGAGCGAGAACGATCAGCAATGCGGTTAACCAGTGGCTTAAGTTGCCAACCAGTAGCAAGCGGTCCTGTAAAGTTCTTAGGCAGATGTTGTCATTGGAAATTCTACGGGAAAACTCAGCAGCTGTGTTGAGTTATATGATCAACAGGTGAGCGTCCGGGCTAGAAGTCCCTTATAGCTGATCCGCTGTGTCTGTTTCCGCGTTAGACATTGCTAGAGTACATCTCGAGGTACGAACTTTTCACAACACGTGACTGAGGCGTGCAGAAAAGCCTTTATCGCGGCAGCCGGTATCAGAAGCGCAACACAGCTGTTCTTTCTGATAGCCATGATATTTTTCAAGCTCAAAATGGCATACATAGCTGCCTAAATTCAGTAATTGGCTTCCCGTCGCATTCGTGTAGCAAATTAGTATACATGCTTGCGAGCTCAGCATCATTTATTGATGAAATTATAGGCCGCTTCGATTTACCACAGACTGTCGCCGTGCAGGCGGGTTGGTAATACACATATTAGATGTTAATAACTTACGATGTAAAGACGGATTTTAAGTTGTTAAAACGTATATATATATATATGTTTTATTTTTTGCCATGAGGCAAATGGTGCGTTCAATAGACGATGTTGTCTGATAAGAGTGACAAAAGCGACATCAAGTAAAATAGACTAAATGCATGTAGCAAAGGTAGCGCATTGCAGTGACGAAACTTCTCCGGCAAATCACGAGACCCGATCAATTTTCACCCGACCGAAAACCACGTCGAACGTGGTGGTGAACCATTTAGACTTCTCGTATTTTCAGGCGCCTAGTGATCGATTTGACCGCAATTGTTGTTGTTGTTGTTACCCCTGTTGGTTGTGCTGCTGCTCTTGTTTCTGTTATCGTTATGGCAGCGTTACAGCTGCTATTCGTGTCGGTGTCGTGGCTAGTGTAGTCACTTGCCATTGCTTGTATTCACTGCCACGATCGAACAGCCAGACACGAATCCTTTTCGCGGAAACTGAATATGGTCAAGCTTATGGAACGCGCTCACGAGGTGCTCCCAGTGTCTCCCGTGGTGAACACAGACGGGTATGCGCAACAGCTCACCGAGATTCTACAGGCGTGCGCACTACCGCCTCTCGAAAGAAGGAACAAGAAGCACAGGCCATGGTTTGACCACCACTGCCGTCTCGCCCGGAGGGCGCAAATTGGCTTCAGGCTTCTCGCAGAGGAGCAACCGGCATTTCGCGCGCTGGCCTCAGTCTTCAGGACGATCTGCCGGAAGACGCACGAAATGCAGCGGAAGAAGTATCATGAGCTCTTGGAAAACCGGCTGATCGCCGAGGCAGAGAGCCAGCTATACAAATGGCTATCAAACTGTTCCAGGACAGCGGCCTGCCCGATAAGCTCTGCTTCCCTCATCGATCACTTCTCGGACATGTTCGCGTCGTCTGACACAATACCTCGCGCGGTATTCCATACTTTGCTGCCGTGTGGGATAAGGACACTGAAGGGGGTCGTGATATTCTTGAGAGGGAGTTCACAGTCCCAGAGCTAATGCAGGGCCTGGATAGCTTACGAAACAAAAAAGCGGCCGGTCCCGACAATGTCTGCAACGAGCACCTAAAGAACGGCTTTGTGTTGGCACCGTGCTGGACAGCCCTATTCAACGAATGCTTGCGCGCTGGGACTCTTCCAACTCAATGGAGAGACGCCACCCTACTCGTAATCCCCAAAGGCAAGGGCGACCCGACAGCCCCCTCGTCATTGCGAGGCATTGCGAGGCATTGTCAAAAGCTTTCCATATTTGGGGGTGATTTTCTCTGTCACCGGTACTTGCTTCTCCGCGCACATATCTGAGAGGTGCAGGAAGGCACTGGCGGCGGCATGGGCGATCAAATCTCCGAACAGACTATCGCTGAAGACGGCACTCAGACTGTTCGAACTCAAGATAGCTCCGATCGCGACCTATGGGGTGAGAGTCACCTGGGACCACCTCACGGCAGAGAACCTCGAACAATTAAACCGCGTCAAGGCCTCCTTCCTTAAACGAGCTCTGGGTCTACATCTGACGGCTCGGAACCGCTACGTATATCTCCTCGCGGACACGCCGCTGCTCTCTGAGGACCTGCAACGTCGCTTCAATCTACCCGTGACGAAGGCCTTTCTTGCAAACCGCAGGGTTTGGGAGGACAAAGTGGCGGACATTGACGTAAAGTTCCTTAACACGGGGGCAATGAGGAATAGTGGGTGAAAAGCAACACATAGGCTAAACAGACATGTTGTGACCCGATTCGCCGTTCATGGTTTTCACCACAAGCTCTGTGTGGAGCGGGGTTTCCATGACCCTTGCGATAGTTGTAAATGCTCTAGATGTGGGAGTTTTTGTGATAGATACCACGCGGCTAACTGCCCCCTAGTACAATCGCTGGGAAGCCTGGCAAGCTGACTTGGCTGAAATGTTTTTATTCCTGAAATGACTAGTCTTGTGTTGTTACCCTTGTATAAGTACATAGATTTTGTTTGCTACCTACAGAGGTGAATAAATGAAATTGATTGATTGTATTCACTGCTATGGTTGCTGCGGCAATACTGTCAAATAAAGCTAGTAAACTGCGTATGGGCTAAAAATTCGGGGCTGTGCGCCATAATGTGCAGCACATGAATGCATGACACTTACCAGTGAGCGATTGATCGCCGGTATGATATCGCCGTAGAAGAGGCCGGCCCGGTGGGCGATCGAGCTCGGCCAAACCTTCGTGACGAAGCCCACCGTTCCGTCGAGGCTCTGCAGAAAACGCATCGAGAAGCCGTAGTGGACCCGTTTACATACCGTACGCGGCAGTGTCATGTCCACAGACTCGCACAGACCCGCCGGACTAAGTCTCCCGAAGCGAGATCTGCAAGTTACTGCGAGCTCACTTACATGCGACTTTACGCATATAAATATATATATATATATATATATATATATATATACTAGGTGGGCTACCCTTGTAGCATGGAATACAGAGAGAAGGACCACGTACCTTTTAGAGTTCAGTAAAGCCCCTGGAAGCTCAACACATCTAGTCCAACAATCCGCAATAGCCGCTATATACCACGAGCAAAATAATCCGACTCTTTAGACCTTAAATACTTGTCTCCGGTGCACGACACATTTGCTGTTGCTCTGATATCTCTTCACGGAGAGATATTTAGGTTACTAAACAGATAAGTTAGTCGCACGGGGCCTGGTCCGGAGTGTATGGGGGACGCTGTAATGGCATTATGCGTTCCTTCAGCTGGCCCAAGAGTTTTGCGTAGTATTCCCTAGTTATCGCTATTCTTGTGGAAAGGTAGTTCATTAGTAGGATACCTTTTGCATCCAAAAAAAAACGGTCGCCAAAACTGCTTCAGTGTAGATTTACCCTTTTATTCTGGTTAGAGGCACCTCGCCGCGTACAGTGCACTCCTTGGTGGCACCGTCCCGTGCCGCAGGTAGTGGTGAATCCAGGTTTCATTGGCGGTTACCAATGAGTCTAAAAAGAATCCTGCGTCTCAAAAGTCCCAAATTACTTCCCGACATTGACAAGCGTGTCCGTTTTCTTTTATTTCTTTAACTGCTAGCTCGTGTTGTTGCCATTTTCATTTTTCTTTCAATTATTGCTGATGCAATATTTAATATAATGCACCATTTCTAAGGCCATCTCGTCCGCTCTACAGCCCAGCTTCAATTGGCGATCAGTCATCACAATTTTGTAGACTTCTAGCACAGCGTCTTCATTCGAAGGTGTCTTAAGCTGTCCATAACGTATTGCACCCTCAGTGACAATGTTATCTCTTTTACATGAGGCAATCCATTTGGTAATGATACTGCGCGCCGGTGCATCCGTTTTGTAAACTGCATTTAATTTGGCTTAATATATACTTCCGTTGCAACTGAGCTCTCTCAGATGGTTCTTTCTTCAATTTAAGAATGGATTAAAGCAACATGATACCGATGTTTAATCACAGCACGGTACTAGCTCTGCTTTCTTGTAACTGGAGGGTTTTATATATTACAGTTGCACGACCTACTACAAATGCAATTCGAGCACACGATACTTATTTTTTAGTTCCAAAGAACGCCTTTACGGCGCTGTGGGCTTTTTGAAATTGTAGACAGGTAATGCTAGGAGATTTTGATCTACCTAGTGTATATATATGCATATATATCACCTGTGCTCCCCATTTTCTCTTCTAGCTTTTGTTCGCAGTTATAAAAGTTTTTTGGAATTGCTTATGTATAAATTAAATATAGTGAAAAGCAATTCTAGAATGGCCAGTCCAGGACTTCTCGAAAACCCGCTTTGTGTGGGTGGGTAGCGAGGTTTTGTATATATACATATATATATATATATATATATATATATATATATATAACTATATATATATATATATATATATATATATATATATATATATATATATATATATATATATAACTTAATTTATCTTGAAGTAAAACAGGAAAAAACTGCATGATATGTTTAAAAAATGACCCGTCTGGGCTGAATAGCTGTCACGACATTCAGGCAGAATATCATGCACTTCGCTAACTTTTGGCCTAATGTATGCCAGCAATTAAAACTAGAGGCCACGAAGCTGCAACCGTGCGTATGTATAATGCGTGAGCCGACCGAGCAGCATTTTGCGCGCAAAAGAAAAACGCACGTAATATGTTGTTCGCTAGGTAGTGTCCAAGTAATGGTCTCGAAACAATGGGCAAACGAGAGATCGATTAACACCAAACGAGTCTTAACGACACCTAGAAGTTAGCGTAGGCAAAAATGCTCTACCAACTGGCATACACACACAGCGGCTACATATCAAAGCAATTTCAGCCAAACAACTTCTAAAAAACGTGCAAATATATTTATATATATATATATATATATATATATATATATATATTTGCGGTAGAACGTCACAACGAGCCAATAAATGTGACGTAGTGTAGTTTGTGTGTAGTTTATTGTAGATGGCAACAAGCGCGCATACCAACTATCGAGCGATCTCCTGCTGTGCATTGTAGTCGTGACGCTGCAACTACAACGTGAACGTATATATAACTAGATACAAACTATCAAAAGAGTTCGCCTTCCAGCTCATATAATTATCTGGTAATGATTGCACACCGATTGTCTTGCACTGTGTAAGTAAGACGGCCGTTTGATAAATGATCACCTGTAGGTGTATGTGTGTATATATATGTATATATATATGGAATGCGTGGGGCTTGGCAACGTTTTTGAAATTTCTATCATAGAAGACATAGAAATGTGTATTTTTCTTTTTTTGCTGAAAATAGAGCGATAAGTTAGATTTTGACGTAACGTTCGTTTTGTCGATATTTCTGGCTCTATCTCGACAACTATTGTATAATCGATTCCGCTTTACTTCAACTTTTTTTAGAGAATTTTTAGAACGAGGCAGATATCGCATGGTGCCAAGTTGGGTGAATAAGCTGGGTGCTTCACGCCTTTGAATGTAATTACTTCTGCCATGTGGGCTAGCGTCTTGTCGTGGTAGGGGAATCATCGCACTAACCTTCCTGATGAGCGCAGTAAAAACTTTTGGTAGACATTCTGTAGAACACCAATCGCTTACCTACGGGTTGTGGGCGTGAGATGTACCCAAGTCTCATAACCTGTGACGAATCTCGATAATAAGGAAGACCAGCTCTCTTCGAATGGTGGAATCAGAAATTTTCATATGGGCGTCACTCCCAGTGGTTGATCAAAGCTCTTAAAAACACTAGTGTGCACTTAGGTCTGGATTAATTTTGTAAAGGAAAGAACAGCACGTGGCAGGTTTTTTTGCGCTGCTGACGTGACGTTGTTGTGCACGTTATTTTCTTACGCCGCTGTCTGTGGGTGAATCGAACCGAACGTTCTATTCAGACACCAACATGAATAATAATAATAATGCTTAGTATGGGATGCTACAGTGTCCTGTACAGTGGCTCCCTCCTATATACGCCACAGTTCACCAGAAGCGGGATGGGTTGCCGAGCGCGCAGAAAATGGGAAAAGCAAGTACCAAGAACTGGAGACGGGTTACATCGTAGTGCCAATATCTATAGAAACAATGGGTCTGGTAAGCAAGGGAACCAAGATATTTATCAGTGAGCTGGGCCAACGAATTACAGATCTTACAGACAATTGGCGCAAAGGCAAGTTTCTACGGCAACTGCTGTTGCTTGCAGTGTGTCGAGGAAACGCCGGCTGTATTGTCGGTTCCATGGAATAATAATTAGGAGCTAGGAGAAGACAAGGAGTACACGTTCACACCTCGCAATTGAAACATTTAAACAATGTTAATAAATAATAATAATAATAATAATAATAATAATAATAATAATAATAATAATAATAATAATAATAATAATAATAATAATAATAATAATAATAATAATAATCCGAAGAGCTTTCAAGAAGACCTATATAGCATCCATGGCGGGACCAAGAGACTGAGCAACTACCAGCAAAGTAAGGCTTAATTAACGCACTAACTACCTTCATATCGACAAAATCTACTTGCATTACAGCTTCGTCGTGAATGGTTTTTCTAGGCAGATGCCATCCTGAGCTGTCTAAAGGTGAAACGCAGCTTCCATTGTGGACGCAATAAGCTGAGCTGGTCAATATTAAAAGTTCGCCATACGTTCACACCTCTGTTATAATAATTGAACAAGAATAACGTTAACGATAACAATACTAATGCTAATAATCTTTTTTTTTAAAGAGGATTTATTATTAATAGCCTTCATATGTACAAGTATGACAGTTACCAACATATTAATTAAATAATATTTACTGTTTATATTAGAATCACATTCATCACTAAGCAACATCTTGGCGTTGCCTGTCTGTAGTTCCAACGACACCCGCTGTGGGAGAAACGACGCAATCGATCCTGGCGCAGCTGTGGCCTCAAAAAGCTTCTACTCAAGCTCAGTTTGAGTGTATTCTTGACCCCCAAACGTCAGATGACTTGTGGCCGAACGCCACTACAACATAGTCTTCAAGAAGATCTTTGCGTTTAGACGCCGTAAGTATATATATATATATATATATATATATATAATTCTTATTTATTTTGTTATTAAATGATTGCCAACCATTGGTAAATGTACAGATTGAGCGTCTTACATATACTTATATATATATATATATATATATATATATATATATATATATATATATATATATATATATATTAAATATATATATATATATAGTAGGAACAATAGTAATAATCAATGGTGATTGTTAAGCTAAACCATGGGCCAGTCAAGCAAGTACCGTGATAGATGGGAAGCATTCATATTACTAGTTGTGGTTTGACTTGCGTGACGCGTGGAAAATCGACAATTCAAAACTTGGCTAGATTGTCTTATTCAGCTGTTTGACTCCACTGTAATTACCGCAAGGCCAGCACATAGGTAGCTAGTGTTTCTAGAGCGCAGTCTTCCTAGAATGCACTGAGCACCTGGCGACGAGTCAATGACACCGAAAAAACGAGGTGTAAGCTCCATATATATTTGTTTTAAACGCAAATGCATGAGACTCATTGAGACTCACATGAACAAAATAAAAAAATTAAGACAACTTCTCAATTTACGCCACTGTAATTCCTTTTAACTTTGCGCCTGCATCGTCGGGCCATGTAGATTATACTTACAATGTGCTGCGCTTTGCGCTTCCTCGTTTTCTGCAAATGGCATAGTCGAGACATTTCTCTGTCAGTGTCCACCATTAAGTAAAATCAATATAACACGTTTAAGTCTCATAATTAAATTTAAATAAATACTACGGCCACTGATCATATAAGAGTCCATGGAGTCTGTTTTTAAGGCAATGGGTATGACTGGCTCCGTGTAGAAAGTCTATGCATCAACCTAAGCGCGTAATAAAGTATGGGTTTATAGTGGTATAGAACATACCCTTGCAACTAGGCCCGTTAAGCCAAAATTAGTAAGTCTAAAAAGTAAATTACATCAAATAATAGTAGTAATAATAACAATAGCACAAACAAGTGTTGTCGTTAATGTATTATTAATGGTTGCTTAGAGGTCCTTGATGCTGAGGCGTAGGAACTCTGAGGATTGTCTCCTCACGACAAACCTCATCTACTTGCCAACAGCTTAAAGCATATCGTGCGTATGAGACCAGTAAGTACATTTTAGGTTAGCCTTTGACTGCCACTTTGGATGTAATGTGTTGGAAAAGGACGGAGATACATACTCAGACAGCCTGTCTACAGGCATAGATGTTCTCCAAAGAAGGAGAAGCCCTGCTTGTCTAGGCCATGTCTGTCAGTCCCAAATTTTTTTTTGCGGCAGGGCGTTTAAAATGCGAAAAAATTAAAGAAGCAGGCCATTGCAACGCTCCACTAGAAACAAAAATTCAAGGCTCCAGCCTAATTCTCTTCTATAGACGCAATTACAGTTAATTGTGTGATATTTGTAAAATCCTCTAATCTCAAAATCGAAGTACTTCTCCGCTCAATGTTTACCACCCCCAAACTTTATCAGCCAAAATAATCTTGAGCGAGCGGATGGCAACCCGGAATTAATTACTTCCTGGTGCAAACCCCAGGGAGTAATGAATTCCGGGCAAATATTTAACTCGTCTAAGGGTTATTGTCGCTGGCAATAAATGTCCATGTTAGTCATATTATTTTGTCCTAGAAGTTCTAAGTTTACTTTTTAGTTTATTGTATATCGCATATATGTAACTGCCTGGACTAACATTCGCGCACTGAACCAGAATATTTGTAGAACTTGCAAGAACAAGGACGACAACGACCCCTTGCACCATAGAATAACCGCGTTTCTCCATAAAGAATCGAATTATTTAAATACAGACGTTGGCTGTAATGGGTGTGCAGTAAAATGCACACGACACTGGCACTCAATTCTAGTTTTACCGGACAGAATCCCGCCATGCATCCTTAAATAGCTAACTTCCTAAATTGCCCTACCCTTCCGATCGTTTGAAGCTGTTCCTCTTCCGCAATTCTCGATTTGATGGAGGAAATGAAGACACAACTGGTGACCTTTAGTGGGCTCTAGACCCACACTACCGGCGCACAAATGCAGACAAGTTTCGTGAAGTGGTGTCCGTAAGTGCGTACCAGTTATTCCTCTAGAAAAACACATTCTAATTCAATCACGTACCTGGGTTATGAGAAACTAATCTACACAGCTTAAAAATGACTCCAAGCGTGCGGAAAATCTTTGCCGAGAATTGAATAATAAGCTAGAAGTTGGACCATGAGCTCTGAAGTGACAACCGCTGAAGTATCTCCGGTCGCGGAAGGTCCTCCTCTAGCATCAAAAGTCTCCTGGATCTCGACTCCAAGAGACTTTTGATGCTATCCATCGTTCCAGTCTCCAAACAGTCGGATTCTTAAACCGTTTCGGTTTTTTTTATTGTTCCGATTTATTTTAGTGCACTCACTCTTTTTGCCAAACAATTTGTTTCAAAGCCGAGAATAAAGCTACGGCTTATCTTGTAGCGGCCTTTTTTGAGCTGAACTGAGAGAGATTCCTGCCTGGAAGACCTTGCAGCCATTCAAAAATCATGGATGTAGGAAAGGCCCTATAATTAATGGCACGAATTTTGCAAAGTGTTGTATGCAATGCGCAATTTTTTATGGTCAGTTCACCCGTGACTGTAAAGATAAACTATAACTGGAAAAGTTTAATGTTGGATTCCGGATTGCTTTTAGTATCCGAACTTTTTAGTCTGCTGAATGGATGACGTCTTAAAGAGAATACTTCTTCTAGCAGTTGGATTTCAGAATGTTATCGATCAATGCCTGCGTCTATGTGCGATTTCTGTAGGCATAGCGCAGCAGATCCCGCATTTGCGCCTCATAACTGGATGACTCCTTTTACGCGACTTCCTCTCAACGGTCAAATACAGTTTTAAATTACCGCCGCGCTTGGGTAATCACTCAAACCCAGCAACGGTCATGCCTAACCATGAATCCTTGGCACGAACTGAGCACAGAGCCTATGATGAATGTTGACCACTGCTGAACCAGCTAAATATTTATAATAATAATAATAGTATTTATTTCTATAACCATAGTCGTCCTGGTATATATACATATATATATATATATATATATATATATATATATATAACGACAAAATGGCATTCGTCCGGTTAATGTTTTACCAGAATCTGTAGATCATATTCAACCGGTGAGAACTTCCGAGTTTGTGAAACGTGCTGAGGAAGCGCCATTTACTAGGCGAAAGTTACGGCACAATGCGCCGGGCGTTTTCGGTTCTTCCCAGATTCGTTTTTTCTACGGTGGACGCTAAATGGCCGCTGGCTCATCCACTGCTCTGTGAAGATGCCTGTCACAGAAGCGACCAAGTTTTCGGCCGGGGTCCAAGCACTAGCTCTGGATTAAGTCAAATAAGGGAGAGGTTATGCCTCCACGCTGCTTTGAAAGGGTGAAATGATCACAGCCGGGGGTCTACCAACCAGTTCTGATATGTCTATTGTGAAGCCGTGGATTGACCGCGTGCCGAACGGGAGGCCGTACGTATTTCAGCAAGACAACGCGCCCGCTCACACGAGCAATTTGGTGCACGACTGGTTAGACGACAATCGGCATATGAAACGGCTTTTGGACACCAAACAATCCAAATTTAGATCCTCCTGTGGATTTCTTTGTGTAGGGCGTAGCATTGAGCAAGTCTCGTTAACAAGTCTTTATAGCCTAACATTTCATTGTTGCGCACTGTCATTTTGTCAGCTGTCGAAACTATCCTGGGAACGAACACAACGAGTCCAATTCTAGGTGCCCTAGAAGCAGAAACATGCCAAGTTTACTACAGACCACAGTTTGTCTAGCGCCGTCTAGCTAACCGTATTTAGCAAAAAAAAATATTTTGGGGCTGTCTCTCAGCCAAGATTTAACGTCCATTGGACTGCTTTGCGCATTTATGTTTCACAGACGGACTACCCCCATAAATACAAATGTGGGCAACGGTGGAGCTCGAACCCGCGCACCTATCTAGTGTCTCCTCCGATCGCGAGGCGCATGCCACCACGCCACCAGGCTCAACAACCGTATTTAGCTAGCGCACTCTATACATCACCATATATATATATGTATATATATATGCATATATATATATATATATATATGTATTATATGGCGACACTCCGTACTTGTCATCGGTGTCCTCGGTGGAGGGGCTCGAGCTGGGGTCTTTCGCCGGCCCGCGACCTCGGAGCTCGGTCGCGCCGCCGGTCACTGCGCCCGGCTGCGTGACGGTGCTCCGTGTCGTCTGATTGGGAGCGGTGGAGACGGTTGACGCGGCCACCGTCACCGTGTTCTGGCTGCTGGCGGCGCTGTAGTCGAGCAGCGACAGCTCGGGCGAGTTCGTCGACGGCGGCTCGGGCAGACCCTTGGTGCGTTTGGCTACCGCGCAGGCGAACTCGCGCGACACGTACGTCATCAGCGGCCGATGCGCCATCGCCACGTCTTCACACTCCTCTGACGACCAACACGCCGGAAACGCGACGGGCAACGCGACAAAACAAATACGATGATTAACACTACAGCAATCGACTCGTATCATCAGCATCATCGTCATCGTCATCATCATCATCAGCACCGCCCATCACCACATGATACGTCCTGATTCGTGAGCGTCAAGTGACAATTGTTACTGATGTTGTTGTATATATATATATATATATATATATATTTAAACCCACTCTATACGAGATAGAATAATATTTCCAGTGCACGCCTTCTCAGGGACAATTGTATCAGTATTCTAAATAAAGTGAACTCTTCGTATCCATAAAAAAATATATATATATATATATATACCTACAGCTAGGTTGCAAGCACGACCTGTTTTACTGATAGCCGAGTGTGTGGAGTGCCCGGCACGGAAGTTCTAAACATAGCTGAAAGACAATAAAATTCACCTATCGCAAACCGGGCGCACTGCCTGGCCGTCCTTATTGATGTCAAAACCGCGTTTAATACGCTCTCGTGGGACGCCATAAACCAAGCACTTGGAAATAAAGGCGTGTCTCCCTACCTACGACGTATCCTAGCGTCGTATCTAAAGGACCGAGCAAATACATATGATGGAGTGGACTACGCCGTCACTGCCGGGGTTCCTCAAGGATCTGTACTGGGACCAACCCTGTGGAACATAACCTATGATGAAGTACTAAGACTGCCGCATCCCCCGGGAGTTTTTTCTATCGCCTACACAGACGATCTGGCACTGATCGTTACCGCCAGTGACGAGGATTTGCTCGAAGGTACAGCCAACGGAGCCTTGGCGGATATCCGACAACACCTCTACACGCTTGGCCTCGAACTGGCTTCACAAAAAACGGAAGCAATCCTTCTAAACGGTCTGAAGCATCCTCCACGCAACCTAAATTCACATCTGGATGGCCATCCAATAATACCCACGCCCGTGGTCAAGTACCTGGGCGTGATCCTGGACAGAGCTCTCACAGGAACACCTCATGTGCGCTATGCAGCTAAAAAAAAACAGCCAAAGCCTCAGCAGAGTTACGGAAAATCCTCTCACGGACCAGAGGAACAAGCGACTCTCGGCGCCGACTCTTAGCATCAGTAATAGACAGCATCATGTTATACGCCGCCCCCTTATGGAAACGCACGACTACAAGAGCTACAACACGTCGCCTCCTCAACAAGACCCAAAGAAACATAACACGAGCAAGCCGCACGGCTTCCACAGCAG
Organism: Dermanyssus gallinae; assembly: GCA_003439945.1. Classification (NCBI taxonomy): domain Eukaryota; kingdom Metazoa; phylum Arthropoda; class Arachnida; order Mesostigmata; family Dermanyssidae; genus Dermanyssus; species Dermanyssus gallinae. Next base: position 135,668 of record QVRM01000434.1, read on the forward strand.
CCGTACAGGTCCTCTCCAAACAAATTCCCTGGGACTTAAGAGTAAAAGAATTGGCATCAAGAAACCCTCTAACCAACGTTCTGACGGAGGGCACACTAGTCAGCAGAACCGACACACTAAGCGAATGGAGCCAGCAATGGGAAGCAATCCAGCCGGGTCATCCTGGATATTGGACAAGATCAATACTTCCTGATCTTAAAAAATTGGACAGCCTCAAACACGGCTCGCTTACCTACCCACTCGCGTAACTGTTAACAGGCCATGGTGTTTGATTTCAGCAGTACCTACACCGCATTGGTAAAACTGACTCCCCTGTATGCCGCATGTGCAACTCGGGGGAGCCGGATGGTTTTAGGCACTGCTATGAGCGGTGCTCCTCCTTCGACACTGAGCGAGAGCTATTGTCCCGAAACCTAGGACTGCAGAACCCCCTGACATGCCAGGCCTTGTAGAGGCGCTCCTCAAAGATCACAAATCCTGGATTCTGGTAAGAAGATTCGCACAAGGTATCTCTGAGGCGAAAATAACCGCCGCACAACGCAGAAAATGCCTAAATGGCAAGAAGAGTGGCCAGGTGAAGTAATCTCGAGAAGACAGTACTGCGGCCACCCCCCGTCAAGGTGCAAAGAGGACGACTGGATTTTAGTGGGTGCGAGTCCCACACTACCGAGGCTTTAACAACGTCGCCCGGTGTGCATAACGCATTTTACCAGTTACCTCAATAAAAAAACGACCTGTTTTACTAGGTGTATTTAGCCGACAAGCATGATCAAAAAATATATTCGATTATATGGTAATGTTTTTTACAACTATAAAGTACATTTCGTTGATTAGTTAGCCTACCCAATGTTAGAGTGCTTCTCTTTTGACTGCGGGGGGCTTTTTTTGTCTCGGCCGGTGACATCAAATGGCTCTGTGCCATCTCCGGCGGCATCTCACAGAGCACGTCCGCAGGGTCGCTGTGGGCCAATTTAGCGAAATCCACTCCTGTTGAAACGAAGTACAGACATGCGTTAATACTATAATGATCAAACACGTATTAAACAAATGCTGCTAATCGGCATACATTGTATGCCGTAATGTAAGACCGCAGGCCCTCTCGCACAACTCTTGCCTATTATTATTACTTATATGTGCAATTGAAATGTATATGGTATTATATGTATATGTGGTGGTCTTCAGCGTAAGGCTTACCTTCGAAATGGGGATGCTATTAAATGTTATATAGCAGCAGTTAAGTAGCATTTGTTGTATATATATATAACATTATATAAACCCGCCATGTAATCCACTGTATCACATGCCCCTTCATATAATAATACATTTTTTGTGGTTAATTTTCTATATCATATGTGTTTTTTTGTGGCTTTTTGTGGTTAATTTTCTATATAATATGACGTTTATTATCACCTTTGTTAGGTGCATTGCAAAACTTGTGTTAGTATACACATGCCTGTTCCGTATTCAAATTGGGCAATTTTGTGTTATATAAGGGTAACAAATGTGGTAAATTTTATGTACCTAGTGTCCTAGTGTAAAACTGATTGACTTTATGTTCCTAGTGTCCTAGTGTAAGACTGGCCGATAGAAACGGAAAAAAAATAGGGTCGACAGAACGAGAAAAAAACATATATATATATATATATATATACACGCATATCGGATTGTGGCGGCAAGGTTTACCTTCGAAGTAGGCATGATACCGAATGTCACTATAGCAGCGGCTGCCGAGCCGTTTGCATGGATCCTTGACCATGAGCGAGGTGATGAAATCGAAACATGTCTTGTCGACGACATCGTTCACTCTCGACCATTCGGGCTCAGTCTCCGCAATGCGACGCTTCAACTCACTGTCCTCACCATGGAACGGCAGGCGACCCGTCGTGATCTTGAAGATCACACAACCTAGATTTGGTGGGCGCAGAGATCACGCACACCGAAGCCAACCCGAAGGATCTATATCAATGGCCCAGTAATTCGTTACGTTATGTATGTATGTATGTATTTATAAGAAGAAGACGACACAGTGGAGGCAAAAATATTTTAAAAAAACAAAGCCGCATGTCAGGTCCGGGGTGAGGTCCCTTGGGAGGGGTGACTGTTTCCTATCGGTGCATACGTTCGCCGAGTATGTATGCCCAAATGGTATGTCGCACCTTTAATAATGTTAACTAAATGGATAAATATATGGTATGCTGTGAACAACAACAACAACAACAAAAAAAAAGCAAGGGTGACATGATCGGTGTAAATCGGCGTGCATGCTACTATTAGGCAGAAAATAAGACGAATCAGCTCGTAAGAGCGTTGAGAGTCCACCCTACTATTATAGCCCTCGCTCTGTGCTCAGTAGAATCTTACTATGCACATGAATGTACCCAAAACCAAAGTGAAATAGGACGCCATTGTGTACTGTAACCTCGCTTTTGTATGTATAGGCAGGCCTCGACGAGGTACTATGACGGGGCTCAAGGACAAGGAGTAGTAGATCTGGTGTGATGCTCACCGAGGGCCCACCAGTCAAGAGCGCGGCCATATCCCTGCTTTCGGATAGCTTCCGGAGCGCGGTAGGCCAGCGTACCAGCCTTCTCGCGATCTCGAAACTCTTTCGCCGTCCGCCGAAAAAAGTACTCGATAGGCCGGTTACGCACGTAGTGTGACAGGCACACCTTTTGCCATCGCATGATGAAAAAGACAACATATATATATATATATATATATATATATATAAAGTATTAGGGACATGAAAGACAAGCAAACATTAAACTTCATAGTGAAGGCGTTTTTCAACTAAGGCTAGCACATAAACAGTGTGCTTCCTCCTAGCATGAACACACGAGGACGCTCCGGAGAGGATAGCATGAACCAAACAATATGATACATTTCCAAATATAAATATAATATTTTCTTGGGTATATCCGGTAGTTCAATAACAAATCTTTAATACGAATCATATGATGATGCTGATTTGTGTCTTGATTAAGAGGGCTAAACAGGTTAATAATAATACACATCGTAGATTAAAAAACAAAGGCCGTCGTGCTAAAGGAGCTTACGTTGTATTCATAAAAAGGCATATTTGTACATATAGTCGCCATATACAGCCGTCATTATATACATCTAAATTGTATAGATTGACGACTGTACTGCAAATGTGTACCATCTTGAAATGCAAAGGTATTGCAAAATAAACAACTTGTATGGATATGTCCTAATGTATAAAAATGCATAAGCATACACGACTAGACGCATTTCAGCTATATACTACCTTGTATATGCAAAATATATTTATATGTTTAAATATATTTAAGGCTCTGCGTGTAGGTATCATGTAAGGGTGTTGTTGGTGTTTGTCGCACTGAACTTGACTGATGACGCAAGCTTACGCTGTCCAATCTATCAGTACGTATAAATATCGAATAATCAATAGCACTTGCTTCTACATAATGGTAAAGGTATTACAACTTACCTTTATTGTATCGAAGTCAATTATTTTAACCCTTCCCTTGTGTGTTACGAGTACATTCGCCGACTTGATATCCCTGTGAACAAATCCTGAGCAAGCCAACACGTTATATCTAAGGTGAGCATTGAGCAAACAGCCAGACTCGAACAGGATTACTTACGTATAAAAACGTATACGTTTTTAAAAACACACTGAACCCTGCTGAAGTGCAACTCCCAAAAAACGAAGAGTAGCGGTCACCTCTACGAATAACCCTTAATTGAGAAACTACCTAACAAAAATTCGCAAGTCTTACAGAATAGAATTAAAATAAGCAGAAAGGCATAAGCTTATGGCTTAAGGGACTGCGTAGGAATAGTGTCTTCCACTTAACAAGCTGCTCGCACCTGTAGGACCAGGTGGTATGCACCGCGACTTTTATATATTGAACGCCTCTATGGAATATATGCATACGTATCGTACGCATATATTCTATAACGGCCAGTTGATTATTATTATTATTATTATTATTCATGGCGCTAAGAAGTGCGGACGTGTGCATATGGAGCTCCGAGAGAATACACCTATCCGTGTATGTGCAGGACAATAAACCCAGCAAGTGACATACCAGAGTGATAAGTGTACTGTGTGTGGCCGTGCGACGGAGGAGCCAGCAGCTAAGACGCTGAGAAGCTCTAACAATGACACAATGAAGCAAAACGAAACCGCCAGCATAACGGCTCCGAGCGGCACGCCGCTGCCATTCAAATTCGAATTCTAACGGCTGCTCAACCAACATTTTGAGTTTGGAACATTCAAAAACTCACCGCGCCGACAATAAACACGGCATTTTCACTTGGAACCACAAGGCATGAGAAATGGACAGCCGCAGCAAAACCAGCAACTGCTCTGTTTCAAAGGAGAAGCACCAGCAATGGCTAATGAGTTTCAATGCGCGTGGTGTTCGATGTGCTTTCCTACAAAGAGGGGTGTACAGATTCACGCAGGAAGGACTCATAAGAAAAAGATAGCCGAGTCTAGTGGGCCAGCAGTGCTCCAACAGGCCGCTGCCACTCTTAGCAGCATTTCACAGCCGCTGCCTTTTCCGCACGCTCCATTAGTAGAACCCTCTCCTCACCCCGCCAGCCAGTCTCCAGTGAACGGAGGCCCGACACCTGATTATCACCTGCCGCCTTCTTCTCCCCTTTCTCTTCACAAGTTAATCGCCAGCGCCAAGATGACACGCAAGGTGCTGCGCAGAATCCCAAAGGGAGCGAGAATCCCCTTACGCGGACTCTTCCACCGTCTGCTTAAAGACGTCGTGAAAAAGAATGACGAAGCGAGCTGGACCGCGCTGCTCACCCTCGCCCCAAAAGTCCTCCACGTCGACAAAGAAACCCAAGGAGGCCATAGCTTGGCCAGCGTAGTCAAAGAAAAGGTGGCCCTTTTCGGACATGCCGCTCTTACTTGCGTGGAAGCTGAGGATCTAGGCAAACGTATATTGACGGATAAAGCTCGCGCTCAGATCGCTGCTCACAAGCTTTCCATGGATTTTAATGTGAGGAGCGTCATTAGGATCTTGTCTTCCGATGACACGATTGCGTCCGTAACGGAGGAGTCGATTAGTGAGATGGTGGCAAAACATCCTCCTGCTCCTGCAGGGGACGTGGGGCCACCGTCCCGTATCGGCTTGCCAGCGGTCGGGTCGTGCTCAGGCGAGGATGTTGCCAAAACACTTCGCTCTTTTCCATCCGGTGCGGCGGGAGGCCTCGACGGCCTCACGCCTGACCATCTAAAATGCCTTCTCCCTGCTAACCGAGACCACAACGATGTACTGGAAACACTCGCCAAAGTGTGCGACATCATACGTAACCGGCAAGTTCCGGAGGCTGTGAGAAACGTGATATATGGAGGGTGGCTTATCGCCCTGAAAAATAAAACCGGAGGATACCAACCCATAGCCGTCGGCTGCACTCTGCAAAGATTGGTCACAAAGACCCTGCTTCCCGAGGTCAATGTGAAAAGCTACCTGCAGCCACGGCAGATGGGGTACGCCACTTAAAATGGTGCTGAAATAATTGCTCACACAGCTCGGACCTTTCTCGAACACAATGAAAAATGCTGCCTCCTAAAATTAGATTTTAAAAATGCGTTTAACTTAAACAAACGAGGACACCTCTTGACAGAGGTTTCCAAGCACGCCCCGGCCCTCTATTTAATGATGCACCAGGCATATAGCAAACCGACTCCCCTAATGTTTGGTGAGGTTGAAATTAGGTCATCAGCCGGTTGTCAGCAGGGAGACGTAGCGGCTCCTCTTGCATTTAGCCTGCTTCTGCATCAGTACGTCAAGCAGGTGACATCCAAGGTCCCTTTGTTTTACCTCGACGATAGGACCCTTTTGGACAACGATCCTTCGGTGTTACTCAGAGACATCAAGGATCTCAGAGCGTTCGAGCAATGGAGCGGGCTGCAGCTTAACCCATCTAAATGCGAGCTATTTCTACAGGGCTTCGAGGACGAAGAGAGACAGCAAGTGATCGCTGAATTTAACAGCAACCTCCCGGGCATCCTTGTAAAGGATCGATGCGAACTGGACCTGCTGGGTACGGCGGTGTTTCCGGACATGATCGGTCCGGCACTGGCCGAGAAGGGAGAACAACTTTCCCGGCTTTACCAGAGGCTGGGCCATCTCGGTAGACACCAAGCCTACTTTCTGCTCCGGCACGCAATGGGAGTGCAAAAGGTCCTGTATGTACTACGGACCTCACCTGCCTTCCTTCTACCGTCAGAAACTTTGAACCTCGAAGACCAGGTGAGGAGAGCTCTGGAAAACATCCTTGACCTGACGCTTGATGATAAGGCATGGACGCAGGCAAGTTTACCGGTCCGGCTGGGTGAAATGGGCATTTGTTCGGCCACGGACCTTGCCTTACCCGCTTTCCTTGCTTCGTCGCACAGCTGTGACTCTGCAGTGGCCGCTACTCCCGGCGGACCCATCAGCCACCAACAAGACGCCGTTCAGATATGGGATACGCGTCAGTCTGGTCGTCCTTCTGAGGAACAGGTCACTAGGCAAAAGGGGTGGGACCAAACCGCCACTCAGGCTACCCACTTAACTCTTCTGTCGGCCTCCGAGTTAGATGTAGACGGCATTAGACTGAAAGCGGTTTCATCCGACGCCGCTGGAGCGTGGCTCGACGTGTTTCCGTCCGAGCTAGTCGGCAGCAAGCTGATCGATGACCAGTTTCGTGCCGCCAGTGGCCTCAGATTTGGCATGGCCATGTTTGAGAGGGAGGAATGTCCGTGTGGTGGAACGGTGGATGAACGCGGCTTGCACTGGCTTAGTTGCACTAAGCTGGCCGGGCTTACGCAAGGCCGCCACGATGCCATCAATGACATCCTCGGGCGCGCTTTCAGGCAAGCCGGCTACCGCGTCACGCTTGAGCCTGGTGGACTGCAAAGAGACAACAAGCGTCGACCGGATGGCCTTACCAGCCGAGACTGGGACCATAATTCGCCGCTGGCGTGGGACGTGACTGTCTCAGACACGTACGCCCATGGCTACCGTGCACTAGCCAACGCGAGCGTCGGCCACATTATCCACCAACGGGAGATGCACAAACGGCGCCTATACGCGCATCTTCTTGAGGACCACGTTGTAATGGCGTTCGGCCTCGAGTCATCTGGCGTTTGGGGCAAGGATGCACTCAAATTGGCAAAAGAGCTTGGAAAGAAGCTATTTGAGGCCACAGCGGAGCCAAGATCGACCGCGTTCCTTCGACAGAGAGTGTCATTAGAATTAGAGAGAGGCAACGCCAAGATATTGCTGAGTGGTCACCGACACTCAAGCAATAAAAATAATATATGCAATATTGTAGATGTTATATAAGTGATATAGTAGTAATTGTAATACATGTACATATTTATAAAATAAACCCTTGTTCAAAAAAATATATATATTGCTATTATTAGGTAAAGCGTAGTTAAATTAGTATAGTGCAGGCTTTGCTGTCGATAGCCATTACATCTTGGTAGGTGGCCAAATACCAATATGAAGACGTGCTTTTTTAGAGTCTTCACCGGCATTTATTCCGCCATCACAGTGCGTCTATCGTTCACTTCCGCACAGTTGATAAATACATGAACAAAACAGCTGTTGGGAGTTTTATCAGTGTGCAGCAGTAGCTATATATATATATATATATATAATAGATAAACAACTATGCACATTATGACACGCCCTGGTGCTACTCTGCGCGCCGGCGACTTCTTCTAAGAATCTTCTAAGAAGAGCACACTTCAGATCATATGAAGGCTTATCAATCCAAATGCATTTAAATCCGTTGATTGTGCACGAAAACAATTTCCTATTTTACAAAAAACAAATCCTAGATCGTCTTCGTATGCTGCATTGCGTCGTGCCATGCGAGGGTTTATACATGTGCACACCACCTACGCGGCATGGCTCGATCTGAAGATCAAGGATAACTGATTTTTATACCAAACCAGGGTGCTCTGCTGGGCTTGCACCGTTGGGTCAACTGCGGACTGAAAGGACGAAACGTTTTTACGCGAGACGCGATTGAGAGTCTGTCATCAAAGCATGAGTAGACGAACAGGCTATGATTAAAAACGTAACGCACGTCGTCAATCTTGTTGACGTTGCTGCTGCTGCTGCTATTCCTGTGTTTTTTGTGATCTTAGCGGCGCCCAAAATGCAACGCCGATTCTTCGCCGACGAAGTTTCACACCTCTAAGCCGACAGAATCTATCAAAACAACGACGATTGGATTGTCGACTTGTCCCAAGAAGATATATATATATATATATATATATATATATAATATCTATCTATCTATATATATATATATATATATATTTATATATATACATATATTTTTTTTACTCTACTGCCCGCGAACGTAGCATGCTTCTATATACTACCGACAGCTTTTTGGAATACCACTGTCAACGATCACCTACGAAAGCCCGCAAGTTGGATCGAAATAGAAAGAAGTTGATTTGTCTTTTTTTGTCGAAACCGAATAAGTTACGCTTTTTCAGTCAGCATAAAAGTGACGTACCCGAAAACCCACCACCGCCAGCCGTCCACTGTTGATCGAATTATCTCAGGCAGAAAAGTCACAATGCATATATGTGCATAATTATATAAACCTTTCGGCAGCAGAAAATGAGAGTGATTTAAAATATCATTGTCAATTTTGCTCTATTTTATCTATATATATTTCAGTATTTTAGAAGGAAGAAAAACAAGGTTGATTTCTTAATATTATATGCTCCTATTCACTATTTTCACTGGGGTTGTTAGTGGCCGCATAACTGTCAACTTAAACAACGGTTGTCCGTCTACATAACTGAATCGCTACCTTCATGCAGTTTATATCACACACACGCACGCATATATATATATATCAAATCCAAGCAGTCGGTCTCACTGGCCGTTTTACCGTGCAAAGTGCTGGAAAGTCTAATTTCCCCTGTCACCTATAACAACTAAAACGAATAAAAACTTGTTACACCTAAATAATTTGCCTAGCACACCGTACAGGGTGAATTTCAGTATTCATAGTATGAATGAACATCAAATACAAATAGCTCTACAAAAATCTAGATGGTTCAATGTATCAAATTTTAGTATATCTTATAACTATCGAGTTGGCAATTAGTTAGCCGTTTGAACTGATAATGTTCTAGCTAGAATAGTGATAGAACCTGTAGGGAACATGTTAAACTTTTTCGGGCTGACCCTCAACCAAGATTTAACGGTAACGGGACTGCTTTTCTCATCGCTTCATGGACGGACCCCATAAGTACAAATGCGCAACGGTGGGGCTCAAACCCGCGCACCTATGTGTCCCCTCCGGTCACGAGGCGCAGGCAAATGCACCACGCCACCGGGCTCGACAGGAATCATGTTAATATATACATATGTACATGCAGGTAGTGCACGTAAAAGGGGCCCACAAGAAATCATCTTAGGGTCACTCCATGTTCACCTTGACAAATAGATCTATTGAAAGATGTTTTGCCTAAAACCTGCATGCATTACAATGCGTGTAGAAAGTGTGCTCTTAGGATATAGAGAACGACCGTCGATGAACTTCTGAAAATTGAATAACAAGTGGCATTCGAATACCGAAGATCGTAAATGCTAGTCAGAGCAAAAGTATTGTAATAACACTTCTCACAGGCTTCTCGAGTACAACTAACCTGACACTATGGAAAAAGTGTCTAATGTTATTCAACCAACTTAAATACCACAGCAGAAAATAAATATTGTGCCAAAGTTTCTAACAGCTAAAAGGATTATGAATGATATGTTTTCTTGAAGAGTTAAAATGCACGTACACAAAAGCCCTTTGTGCGTCACCCCACCCCGTTCCATGTATAAAAAGTTGTCAATATACACATGGATGGCATATTCGTAACTATAGGCCACCAAAAGCTCAGACCGGCTGCACACATACTGACATTTCACGAATAACTCCAAACCTTCTATTTCCTTAGTAAACTTACAGAAAACATTGTAGCGTTGTTGTGGCATTGACTGCATGCGAAAACGTCATAATCATTAGTCGCTTTAAAACATTTGCGCTTTAAAACATCTTGCACTTGTCTATCTATCTATCTATCTACTTGCATTTAGATACTGGTGGCACAGTGAAATGAATTATGAACTAACAATTTAACAGTTTTTAGCAAAACAATTTTAAATCACTTCCGAATCACAGATGCTGATATGATGCACATATGTCGCTACAAGCTTCCGCTTTAATATGAATAGTAATGTCAACCGCTTGATAGATTAGTTACGACTTCGAGCACGTTTGTCTTCCGATTTTTATATATAGACACAAAGAAAATTGTCTGCAAAGAATTCATGTACAGAATCTATAATTAGTAGCTAGCAGATGTGCCAAGGGTATTAATACGCGTAACCATACCACTTTATATATATATATATATATATATATATATATATATATAAATATATCATCTACGTTCGACCAGCCCAAGTGCCCAATCCGAACTATTTGGCGGTCTGCGAAGAAATTTTACGTTGAGACATTGGTACTGTGTGTGTGTGTGTGTGTGTGTGTGGCTGAGCGAGCTTAAAGATGCCCGCAAACATGTTTTTAAAAATCATACGTTTTAACAGATTCAACAAATGCAATGTGATACAGAAAATCATGATATATGTATCAATAATAATAATAATAATGGTAATTAGCAGCAGAGACAGCGGTGGTTGTGATGGCGGCCACCGCCGCAGCCCTACTTCTGACGTTATAGTGCAATCAGTAGCACTGATTGATGACCGACGAAAGCAAATCCAAGATTGTCATTTGAACAACGAAGGGCCAATGAGGTATGTGGCCAGCAGAAGCAGCAGCAGCAGCGCCAGGGAACAAAGCCGCCAATTACTATCAGCATCATCATCGACAACGCAGATCAACAAGGGCCAGATGTTGCTCTTCTCAAGATGATGCCCAGTATTCACTTTACGGCAGACAGACAAGCACGAGTGAGCGCCAGCGACCACTCGGACGGGCGGGCCACGCGCGACCGGCGCATTGAATGGAGCGTTGAACAAACGGACGGCCAGCCAGATAGATAAAACCGTAGCGATGGAGGACGTAGAGTTTTGGTATTTGGAGCGCTTGCTCTCGCAAGGGAGGCTGCTCTTCTCAGGCCTTTCCTGCGGAATGGTTCTTATAGTTCTTGTCGGTGTTGTTGACAGGTACTATATATATATATATATATATATATATATAAATATAAATACGCATGTATAATGCTATCCATGGTAACAACAGCGACAACAATAATATATATATATATATATATATATATATATAACACTGCTATTGTCTTTAATGTTGTCATTGAGATTGCACAAAACTGATGAGAGATGGCTCGTAGATGCGCGGCTTCGAGCCCCACCGTTGCACATTTGTATTTATAGGGGTCCGTCTATGAAGCAATGCGAAAGACTTGGCGGAGAGTCGGCCCAGAAAGTTGTTTTTCTATCAGCAGTGATGATTTTGGAAGTCTCTGGAAGCTGAGGTAAGCTAACGTTAAACATTTTAGGCAAGCTTCATCGAAAGTCTTGACCGAACATATCATCACTGTCGACATCAGCCATCACTGACAATCTTCGTACCCCCCCACACCACCCCCCAAAACAAGGAGGCAGGCGATGTTACCTCTGGACGGGTGGGGGAGAAATTAGCCATACACAAATTATATGATATGATGACGACGCCAGCAACAACAACAACAACAACAGCAGCAGCCACAACCATAATAGCCCGTTTATTAAGCCTATGAAGTAAGCCGATCCTCAATAATATACTGCCTTGACCAAATATGCTTCTTAATACTGGTGGATTTTTGTGTCTGGCAACATGCACGCAGCGAAGACACCTCCTGCCAAAAAGGTAACCGGCAGCAAAAGAGTAAACGGATTGATCGAAATTAATCTACGAGAGCTTCATCTCCCCCCAACTCCCCACTGCCACTCACCACCCATACCCCTCATGTTTTCTAAATTACTCGTAATCGTGTACTCAAAGATCATAAATGTGATACATAGAAAGCGTACGGAGATCGTCACTCTGTAGCACGAACACACAGCTACGATGTATTTTAAGATATCCGGTCCGGTCCGGTGGTTAGCGTTTGAAGCAACCGTCAAACGTGTCGTAATGAAGACGTTTTGGGGCTGCTTTAGTTATTATTGTGAGTCGGAGTTTTAGGGAGGGGTGGGAAGCCTGTAGCCAATAGAAAGTATGATGCGCTTGCCACATATACGTAGGTTTTACAAAAGATAGTTGTTCCATAGTTAGAAAAAAGGTATCCTGACGTTACTGGCATATTAAGCAGCAAGATATTGCCGCCGCTGCACATCGAAAGTAGTGAAGATATTCAGTATAGAGCACCCAATGATATGATGTTTATTTCTATTCTTAATTGTATTTTCTCGTTCGTTGTGTTACAAATGTATACGTGACTAGTGCAAAGCATATTCACAAGTTACAGTTAGCTTTTATACATTATCACCATACAATTTTGTATTATTAAAATTATTTATCTATGGATTGTGTACGTATTCTAGAGAAATGGTTTAGTCAGACGCAAGTAAGATGAGATAGTGCATTCTCACCGCCTTTTTTAATCGATTAAATTATATAGTGTCCTAGTGTCCTAATATAGGCACTAGGCAGCTTGTTTCACAATGTAGCACCTAAATTGTAGAGTGCAAACCTCAATTGCGTACTTGTGGCCGAGGAGACAATAAGTAAGTCAGATGCCGAGTCTCGGTTGTTTTGGGTTTTTGCAGATTGGATAAGGTCAATCAGGTTGGAATGATAACTAAGGAGAATGCGCTTTATTTCGACAACCATTGTTAATGTAACTGGCCCGGTGGCATAGTGCATTCGCGTGCGTCTTGCGACCAAAGGAGACACATAGTTGCACGGGTTCGATCTCCGTCGTTGCACATTTGTATTTATGGGGTCTATCTTGGAAGCAATGTGAAAGCAAATCCGTGGACGTTATGCCAAATGTTGGCTAAAAGTTAAATCGAAAAAAGTTTAGGTATGCTAACAGGAGCACCGATAGCAAAACGCTCCATTTTAAATCAGATGAAACAGAGTTATCTGAAACGAGAAGTTATATGAGTAAGACTGTGCACCTCTCTCCAAAAACGGTACAACCTTAAAAACGGCTCGTTCACCTACCCACACGCGCAACTTCTAACGGGTCATAGTGGCTGTTTTCGACAATATTTACACCGCATTGGTAAAACTGACTCCCCCGTATGCCGTACGTGCAACTCAGGGGAGGTTGACAATGTAGTGCACTGCTATAAACGCTGCGCCTTTTTCGACACTGAGCGAGAGATACTGTCCCAGAATTTACGACTGAAGAACCTTCTGACATGCCAAGCCTTTGTAGAGACGCTCCTCAAAGATCATGAATCCTGGATTTTTATAAAAAAAGATTCGCAGAAACTGTCTCCGCGGCAAAAATAGCCGCCACACAAAGTTGAGCAGCCTTAATGGCATAAGTCCCACACTGCCGTGGCTTTAACAACGACGCCCGGTGTATATTACGCGTTTTACCAGTTACCTCTAAAAAAAGGCCGTACACCTCCAGACCATTTGTCAAGTGACTCTGTACATAGTGTGGTACATAGCTGTGAGGCGTTGGCGAGAAAGAATTTTGCGAGTGCAGCAGATGGTAACAACGCTACTGACAGTTTTTTCCTGACTTTCGCATGTGCCTGAAGTTTTCAATTGAACAATTCCTGTTTTTGGTCATTTTATGCAGATATTGTAATCCCCTGCACCTTAAAATTAACAAAAAATAGATATCCTGAAAAATCATTGCTTCGACCTATTGGGGGGGGGGAGTCGGCCACGAATAGAGCAGTTAGTTTAGCATGTTTCGGAACATTAGGAATATCGTTAACAGAAATATGAAATAACGGGTCACTAACACTTACTTGAGCGACTTCGAATGATATATCTTCTATATGAGGAAAAAATGGTCTAATTTAGACAACTTGGCGTCTTTCGGAAACGTATGAGCATACCCCCCCAGTAAGTCAAGTTTTTTTAAATTATGTTTAGATCCAAAGTGTCAAAAGCATTTTTTAGGATAATAAATACCCCATCTACAGTCATCTTTAATTAGATCTGCTTCCGTACATCTTTAGCAACCAATCAGAAAGCACCACACTCGACATCTTAAATCGAAACCCGAACATGTTTTTCGATAAAATATCTAAACTACTTTTAATTTTCAGAAGATCTTCGACATTAGCGGAAATACTGACAGGTCGGTAATTGGTTCGACACAAGCGTACCTCGCCTTTAGGCCATTATGATTTACTCCTGTTCTGAAGGATATATTGGTGATATACTCAACAGGCAATGCGAGTGCCTCCGTAGCCCTGTGGGAAACCTGTGATTAAATCTGTCTGAGGGCAGTGGTGGAGATTTTAACATTTTTTAAATGATGGTGGATTCTGTGAACGTTGACTGCCCGCAGGGAAAATTGTTCGGTAGACGTCGGAAAGTCATGCGGAGTAGGGCACCTCAAAGGGCACCGTTTTGCTGTTACGGGTTACGCATGTCGCGTAGTAGTGTGAATATGTATGTAATATTTTAGCTTGCAAAGTCTCATCGGTGATGAGTCCTCATTTCGTAAGTAGCCTTGTGCACGTTTTTTCTTAAACACCTCCCAGTAAAGTAATGCACCTGATTATTTAGGATAATTTAACATATAAATCAACATATCAAGGTTCAACCTCAAAATTCCCACATCAAGGTTCAACCTCAAAGCTCCCATATCAGTGTTCAACCTCAACTCTCCTCTAGACCCGCATATGTTATGTTTGAGTTTTTGTCAATCACAGCTTTCGCACGGGCCATATTCTCCTTATTCGTTGCTGTTTTGGAACGTCTTTCATGGAATTTGTCCAGTACAGATTCAAGTTCCTGACCCATAATGTTTCGTACCATCCATACACAGTCCTCTAAGCTAAGTCTAACTGGAAGTTATTCAGAATAACTGTAGGCAGTCCAGTAGGTATGGTTGTTGTACCATCGACACGCTCGTGTTCCACGCAAACACCATAAAAGTAGCTATTTATCTGGCAGTTCCTTGGATTTTAACTCACACTCGCCTATGCGGGACAATACCGAAATATTTCTAACCTCATACGTAATGTTAATCATAATTATTAGTGTTGTGCTTTTCACCGTTAGTACGCCGATTTCTGTTGTCTCATGCCAAAATCGAACTCATGCCTACCCATTGAAAAACAAACAGCATCTAAACACAAGCGACACAAGCAACGGGAGGGGGGATACGCACATATCCCGACCCGACCGAAACATGCAGGCGTAATCTAATTTGCGTAGACGAGCCGTAGAATGAATTCCACGTTGCATACAAATAAAAAAACGACAAATTGGCAGCGCGACCAATAATTGTAATTGGTGATTAATTTCGTGGAGCCCATATGTAAACAAAAAACAATTTTATATATATATATATAAAGATATAACTTTATCCATTCATCCACCATCCCTGAAAAGCCCTTGTGTAGAGAGTTAATTATATATTCCTGTAACATATAACTACATCATCCATTATCAAAAAAGGTGGACGTGGGAATATATGCAACTGCGGCCATGACAGGCGTTCGCGGCTCATAACTGACACAATGTACTGTGGCAAACGGAGGGCTTTCACGAGCGTGATGTAAAAAAAAAGATATGCTGGTTTTACTGTGATTCAGCAATCAAACTTCTAGCACGTGTTCATGCTATGAAATTACTCAACATGGGTGTAAAATAAATAAACAGTATTGTTGAAATGCACAGCTTCTGTTACCTAAACCGATCAAAGACGTTCGAACCTCACTGTTTTTACTGTACAAAAAAAGTATAAAAATTAAAATATATAGAGTAATATAAATCTCGAAAAACGTTGACCTTAAAATGGATTAGGACAAGCTTGCCAATGAAAAATCGAGGTTTTGGAATATTAAAAGGCTGCTGATTAAACACCACTCTGCTACGCAGCATTTCTTGATTCGTTTGGGTCCCTAGCCGGATAACTGCCATGAGCCGAAACAAAGCCAACATTTCCGACAGAGAAAAGGAAGTAAACCTATAATGAGCTGATGTTAGATCCTGGTCCTCTAGAGAAGCTTCTCAACCAGTGTTTTCTACGATCGCTCTTCAAATGGGCACTGCGCAGAGAATCTTGGAGCAACTGGAGCCAGTCCCAGATAAAACAGTGTTTCTAGCTTCACGCGACGCTTTCAGCGGAGGCTGGCTCAAGCCTACATTGCTCTCGACACAGTTAGGGAGCATGCTAGACCACAATTTTTTCTCGCAAGATCGCAGCCTTAAGAAAAATAGCTCCATATGCGTGCCATTGATCTCTGCGCTACGGGCTATATAGTGACGGTAAAAGATGGTGTCACTCTCGAGACAAAAGCTTGGCCTGGCGTTCCACAGTGTTCTGCACTGCACCATCCTTCTACCCAAAGCTATAATAAGGCGGATGGGTCACAGACCACGCAGCAGCTGGCCGAAAAGAACTAGCGAAAACACCTAGATATCGCAAACCATGGATACAATGTTGTACCAGTTGCAACAAAAACCCTGGGACCTGTCAGCAGCGACAAACAAAGCATTCCTATATGAATTGTAGAAACGAAAGAGAGGTAAGTTACGGGAGAGCAAGTAAATGGCGACATCATCCAACACAACAGCTGTCTCTGGCAGTGCGCAGAAAGAACGCCGCTTCAATCGTACATGCCAACACCTTAAATGTTTTAATGAAGTAGCAGTGGTGACTTGGGTAGCTAACGCTTGGTTCTAAAAGCACCGAGGATTGTCATGTGTAGGACTTAAAGATCGATCTCCTCTAATAGAACTCTTTCTTCTTCCCTGATTTTTTGGTCACACCTGACAAACCTTGAGTGATTTCGACCTGACCGGATTGATCAAGAAGGTCGCGGACCCAGCCGCCAATCTGATGTGTGGCGGCAACTTGATCAACACTATCGCAGCAAGCGCTAATATTGCCGGGTCTGCTAGGCCAAGGCCCCTCTTGACTATTGGTAAAAGAGCTGTCGTTTAGCTCTATCGTTGAGTTCGGTGTTGAGCAAGCTGGCTAAAGTATCGACAATTAGGTTATAGAAGCGCCGTAGCTCGCCTGTTTTGAAAGTAGGGTTGATACCACTCAGAGTGTGAGTCAGGCGTATGGCTGAATAGCAGCACCTCAGAGAGTAAAGGCCACTATGGTATCCTATTAGACCAAGGTGCTCTAAAGCACTATTTAGTTTACCCAGCCGCTGAAGTAGAACCTCTTCTCCGTCCCCGTTAAGTATCTTGCATCCCGGTAACCCGCCGCGTGATCTCGGAGATTGTTGATTCTAAGTCAGCATTTCGTACGAACACTTTGCAAGGGTTTAGGGTCAAGCCGGTTACCTTTTTGAAATCGATAATCCTTCTGTAATAAGTCGCAAACGATCGCGAAAGCGTTTGTCATGGTGACCCGTATCTACATAGGGAGGTCGTGATAGAGCTATCGGGTGTTTCGCCCTTGTTTGACATAGTAGACCATACCTGGTGTACTGTAGGAACACACCAGGCAAGACACTTTCGGGCCGGCTTCGGCGTCTGCGTTGTCAGCTGTGTCGGCGGTGTTGTCGATGTTTGAGTTTAAGAGCTTCCGGGCGGCAGGTATATGTGATTACATTATGATGAGATGTGTTTAGGCTTTTGGACAAGCGGTAGTAGAGTAAGTAGTGCTCGAAGAACCTCAGTAATTGCCACGATAGCCTTAGACTGACTACTGAGAGCAGACGACGAGACAGTGACGATAGGCCTGTGAGCGTCCTGTGAGCCTTGGTGTTGACCCGGCGCCCTGGTAAAATAACTCGAGACCTCCTAAATGTCACAGCACGCGGTTGCCGCAGCATTCGTGTCTTCTTCGATGGGTTTTTGTGCCTAAAAAAAGTGATTTATATGTTTCCATCATCTAAGCTAGTCATACTTCCGGCTGCAGCAGCATATGTTTTTGGCCAGCAGCAGGACTACTGGCCGGCGCCGAAACTTGATTACAAAGTTCTTCTATGACTGCTGCAGGGTGATTTACTATCACCTGTTAAAGCGTACGAGTCTCACTCACGAATCTAGTCTTCTCCCTGAGGAAGAAAGTCTCAAGCAAGAAAAGGCGCCAGCTGCATATAGTTAATGACAATTAACACATTGAAGTTTGTGTTGACATAAGGCGGCTATGTGCTCTTCGGTCCCTCATCTATGGTAGACTTTCTCTAGGATATACTGACTTGCTATATGACCGGGTCGGAGGCACTGAAATATAGTCGTGAAGTCGGTGATTGTCGGCCCAATTTGAGTATTACTCGTCCAAAAAACTTCTGTCCGTTACTCCGAGTAGCGTGCAGACGACGAACTTGAGTCACAAATTGTCGCCTCTGTGAACGCGAAGCTAACACCTTCAATTACTTTTACTTGTACCTTTGGGTCCTTACTTGTATCCCCCGTTTAATTGCAGGATGTTCAACAGGGAGTTTGCCGACTCTATGTTAGAGGTTCAAGCGGCGATTCTCGACTTGTCACTAAAAATTGTCGTTCCTGGGGACAATGTGTGAATGACCTTGAATTAAGTAGCAGTTACCCTTCTTCGAAGTCAACGGTTGTGTCACATTCGATGGATTGTCTGCAAATAAACGACTTTGACAGTGCCTTTGGTACCTGCGTTAATCTTTTTTTGCTGTTTCAGTTCTTGTGCCGTTAAGCGTTTCTCTTTGCGGGAAGTGTAAACTGTAAATCCACCGTTATCAGCTTCGTCTCGAACAGCCTACCGGGCCGTCTGGGGTAACATCTGCAGGTGCTGCATCTTTGCGTAGTCTGGTGATGTTCAGAGGGTTCGGAGCAAACATTTGAGGGGATTGAGGCCCGGGAGCCATGACGGTTGTCCATTTCGACCGTCTAGATAACTGTCGCGCTCGGAAAAAATGCACGACCGGGATTCGAACTCGAAACTGGCTGTACGAATAGGTTTTCCAAGAGCGCATGTAAAAAGCGCTCGCACTCGAAAAAGTATCGAGGAGAAAATATTGAATGAATGAAACACATAGCTTTATTCATGAGTACTTGCAAATACACTCGAAAGTGTACAGCCTCTGTACTGCGGAGGTTGCCTATGGGCTTGAACGAATAATCATTTATCTATATATATATATATATTATATATCTATATATATATATATATATATATATAATTTATCTATATATATATATATATATATATATATATATATATAGCAATTCTAGATAAATGATGACGATTATTCGTCCAAGCCCATAGGCCGCAGTACAGAGGCTGTATACTTTCGAGTGTATATATCAACACTCAGTAAATAATAATTGTTAGTTGTCGTTCATCTACATATAGGATATAAAAATCTATACACTTTCGAACCCCAATGCGCCTTACGTAGTGCGTGCCACGGTAATTTAACATCAATATAGCAATGTTAGGCGACTGGGTCAAATTTGGCTAGCCATAATGACCAAGGAAAAGTTCATGCTTTCCAAGGGATCATTTCATAGCTTGAAAAATGAACCTACGACTGCTATTTCTTGGTAGCTGCATGCATATTTAACGTGTCGTAAAACTGTTAAAGGCTTTTGTTAAGCCATAGTATCCCCGTAGCGCCACTACTGATTTTTTTCACCCCTGTATCAGTGAAATTTAAATTTTAAATAATGCCCGAAAGACTAGCCGCGATCACTTAGAATGCTTAACAACCATGGGACGAATCAGACGGAAAATCGATACGACCACGTGCATCTAGGTTAAACCTCTGTAGTACATATATATATATATATATATATATATGTGTGGCTCTTGCTCTCCCGCCTTATTTGCTTCTTATCGTCTTCGAGTGTATGAAGTGGTGTGTGGACGTTACCGTGCATATGCATATATTCGAGGCCGAGGTAGATCTGCGCGGAGATCATTTTGACCGACATCGGCGGCAACGTTCGGGTGATTTTCGTTAACTTGTTGAGGTCGACGCCAGGCACGAGTTCGAGGATGGCAATGTGGGCATTTCTTGACTCGAACGCCGCATAGTACGTGACGACAAACTTGCACCGAACCACGGACGCGATCAACTACAGAGTAGATTCCACACCCGCAACACCGACAATACAAGGGGCAGCAACCCAATAAACCACAGCAAAACGGAAAGAGAGTAATATTACATATATACACGTTTTGTACGTATAGATCGTCATAACCCGTTGGCAAATGTATTTGACTACGCGCTCTCTCTCTCTCTATATATATATATATATATATATATATATTTTTTTTTTAACGCTCTGGCAACCACTTTTTAGACGCTCGTAATGGGCTAAGTTGCCTGTGGCCATTACGAGCGTCTAAAATGTGGTTGTCATAGCGTTAAAAAATACATATATATATATATATATATATATATATATACATATATATATATATATATATATATATATATATATATATATATAGAGCGTAGTCAAATACATTTGCCAACGGGTTATGACAATATATGCGTACACAATATGTATATATGTAATATCGCTCTCTTTCCGTTTTTGTATATATATATTTTTTTTCTTGGGTTCGATTCGCTGAGAGCGGACGTACGTGCGATTCGCTCTTGTAAATTGGTGGCATTTAATAAGTTCAAGCGCCTTATCTACAGTGATCTCTACCACAGAGATTGCCTGTGTAGCCGAGTTTTCAGTGCTCTGCATCCTGAAGTGTTTTATTGGCCCTAAGCGTGCCCAAGAGTTGTAATCTTTTCTAGTGCGCAGGGCTATTCGTGTCCGTTCTATTGACAAACGTACAGATCATCTTTGTTTACATGTGGCTACAACCGGCGGCGCAGGCTAGATGCTAAGCCGTGCTGTGGTGCCAACAGACAGCGTAGCCTAGGCGGTCGCGCAAGGATTCGTCAGCCAAACGACCCCCGGTTCGAATCCCGCAGTGTACTTTTTTTTTTACGTTAGTGGGAGCCAACCACGTAGTTGTAATATAACTCAGCTACCCATTTGGTCGGTCACTACGAGATAACATTCAACGGAAAGCCGCTAAGATGCCGCCTGGCAGTTCGGGAGGGCCTTCGCCTCCACCAACCCTGGACATAGCTCGCCTACGGCAGTGCGCATCATCCGCGTCGGCGTCTAACGAGCATCCACCAACGGGAACGACTGAGAATATTGGATCTGCCCCGACGATGGACACAGATGTACTATGTGAAACCACCTCAGCATACCAACCAAGCGTTGGCGCTAAGCGAAGGAAGCCAGCTTCGCCACCAGAAAGCAAAGCTGACACTCAGGAGAACACACAAATGATGGGTTCGTGACCGTCACATCCCGAAGGGAGAAAAAGACCCTCTCAAGAGAACAACGAGACCTAGAAAAACTTAAGGAAGATTTATCGACGGGTTTGGTAGGTGCGTTCAAAGTAATCATTCGACGAAAGGAGACGTCGGAGTGCACTGAAACAGAATTCCCCGAGGGCTCGCTGCTAACTATATACAAGCACATCTTCGCCTTGTCATCCAAGTCCAAGATATCCGGGGACCGAAAGTCGATTATAGTGTGGCTCCCTGACGTAGAATCGACTCAGAAGCTGTTGCCAATCACAAAATCTTGGAGACTTTTCGGTGTCTGTCCACTGTCCATCATTATCGTCGTTTCGAGCAACCATTCAGAGAATTCCAACCTGCCTAACAGAGGACGAAATTTTAAAGGAACTAGCACCGCTTGGGGTCAGTCAGGTGAAACGACTTACGCGGTTGCACGGCGGTGCTAGGGTCCCTATGGGTAAAGTGATCCTTTCGTTTAACCCGATAACCCCCAACATCATTATTTTTGGGATTTCAATCACACCAGGTCGTGCTTGAACCTGACCAGCCTAGGCTCTGCCACAAATGCCTACGGCCTGGGCACTTCGCGGAACGGTGTACAGAACAGCAAGTTTGCAAAAAGTGCGGCACCTCAGGTCATCTTGCTGCAGACTGTACTAATCAGGGGCGGTGTATCAACTGTCGGGGCGCTCACCCGTCCGGGTCGCCTTCGTGCCCCCGCTTAGCCTATCTCAGAGAAAGGAACAGGCTATTTCTCGAAGCCAGAACTCTGCAACAGGTTCGGGTAACGCACCCAGCATCTGAGATCACCGATGGTCGACCAAGCCCCACGCCCCAATCAGACACGTCACAGCAACATCCAAGAGGGCAACCAACGTACGCCAACGTGGTTCGCGGAATTTCTCAGTCTCCCGAGGACCCTGACCCGCAGCTGCTGCTGCCTGCTCCAAGGCCACTCCCCGCCAAGAAGCTAAAGAAGCGTACAGGGAGACCTTACGCCAACAGGAGGACGTTTGCCCCACGGCGACGACCTAAACTGCGCCACAGCCCGCCGAGCACCCAAATCCGCGCGGCCTATCCGTGTCTTGGCCGACGCTGCGACTCATTTGTCGCAAGTCGTGTCAGAAGGCGGATCAGACCTGTTGGGACAGCTTAGGGCTTTAGTGCAGGCTTTAGAACCCCTCCTGCAGCTTTTGCCAATGTTGGAGGGCCTTAAACGAATAATGCAATAATGATGCAGCACGACCCCAACAACGTATCTAGCGGCGGATCAACTGGGTCGACGACACAGTCACAGCAAACAGCATGCCCCCTATGCAACGGACAGTACACAAGAAGAGGGCTTACGAGGCATATAGCAGCCAAGCATCCATCAGCCTCACTCAGCTCATTCGCAACTTCCTCCACGCCGATCGATAACAACGCACAACAGACCACCGCATCATCGAAGATATCCAGGATGTAGCAAAGAGGTCAAGACTGTTAAGAATTGTTCCGAAATCCGTAAGGAAACAGGTAACGGAGGCATTGGCAAATGTTCTTTCGGGAGTCATAGCCGATAATAACCAACAAGCGTGGTATACGCTTTTCTCGTCGTGCCAGTGGTTCTTCGGCTTCCTCTCTCCTGCAACGATACGCAATCACTCTCCGTCATTATTCGTCATAATTTGCGGGAATTCTCCAATGGATTGCGGCTAGCCGATGTCGTAGCCCCGGTCCCTAAGAAAAACCGCACTTTAAGAATGACCGTGTCCGCCAGACTATTCTTAAGCTAACTGAGGGTGACGTTTCAGGGGCAGCTAGGTTGATTGGATCGTGGACGGTACTGGCTCCCGGCACAGATCACCTGGCAAGCCCTTCGCAATAAGCACCCCCCAGCCCCGCCAGGCCTGGACTGGCCAGACCCTCCCCAGGATTACGCTTCCATGTACCACTTCGGGAGAAGAAGTTATTGCCGCAGTCAAGAGTTTTGCCCGAAGCTCCGCCGGGGGGTCTTGACTTCATCCGACCACGACTGCTAATAGGACCTACTCTCTCCGACATTGGGGGGACACAGCCGGCCGGTTGGCAGCCCGCATTGGCCAAAATCGTAGATTTGCTTTTGTGGGGGCGTCCCTCCACCTCAACTACAACCTATAATCTTTGGAGCCAGGCTTTTTGCCTTACAGAAGAAAGACGGGTCGAGTGAGGCCAATTGCGTGCTCCTCCACCCTGCGCAGGCTAGCCGCAAAGATTGCTTGTAATAGAACCAGAGATAGGATCCGCGAGGCGATTGGTCCCCACCAGCTTGGCTTTTGCGGCTCAAGCCGGGGCCGAGGCCGCCGTGCATGCCGCCCGAACCTTTAACGATTCACGCTCACTACCTGGGGTTCTCGTAAAGCTGGATTTTAGGAATGCCTTCAACTCTGCAAGACGGGATCACTTGTTAAAGGCGGTCGGGGCGCACTGCCCCCAGTTGGCACACCATGTCCATCAAGCGTACCCGTTACTCTTCTCACCTGGTTCTCCCGGATGATCTTATATCTCGGTCACGGGACTGCAACAGGCGATCCTCTGGCTCCTCCATTGTTTGCCTGAGCATCAAAGAGCTTATTGACTCCCTTAACAGCTCACTAAACATTTGGTACCTTGATGATGGCGTTCTGGGGGGAGACGCATCCATGGTTGACGAAGATATTCGGCGCGTGCTTGAATTTCGCCAGATTTCAGGCTTGGAGCTGAATCCCGAGAAGTGCGAGACCTACGTTACGGGAGATAGTGCGCAGGCGCCTGACCTCCGTCCCCTCCAAGCTTTATTGCCGGGTTGTAAGATTACCCACGACTACGACCTGGAGCTTCTGTGAGTCCCCCTCCGACCGCAAGGACTCCCACGCGTTCTCAAAAAATGGCAAAGCGTGTTAAAGGACGTCGCTAACAACCTCACCCCCGCTCGGCGCTCATCGCGCTCTCTTTTTACTTCGTTCGTCGTTCTCAGCCACTAGGGTCAACCACCTTCTTCGAGGAGCGAATCTAACAGGGCGATTGGACGACCTTCGTCCATTGAACGAGTTGTTAACGCTGAACACCCTTGAGTCCCTCCTTAATCTTTCGCTGGCACCCCCCGCTCGAAAGCAGGCGCAACTACCGATTTCCAAGGGAGGCCTGGGGATCCCGGATCCACCTTATCTCGGCGGGCCCAGCGATAGTCTCCTCTCTCTTCGATCTGAGAACAAGGTCATTGCACTTCTAGACGAAGCCGGCGCTGTTCAGTACAAGGACCTCACAAGCGCCTTCAAGAGTGAGGTTAAAGACAATTTGCAGTGGTGGCCCCGAACAATCCTCGAAGCCAACACGACTGAAGCGCGTTTGTTGCACGAAAAAGCATATTGCGGCTTACTCGCGGACGCCATTGACGACGCCCGCAAAGGCTCGTCTTCGGGCGGTCGCAGCTAAGGGATCCGGAGCTGGCTGCATGCGCTTCCAATCGCCCCACTGGGCACTCTTTTGGACTACGAAACTACCCGAATCGGGGCAGGACTTCGGCTCGGCTGTGATCTTGTAACTCCTCACCAATGCAAGTGTGGTCAACGTGTTATCAAGTTAGCCATCATGGGTTGTCGTGCGTCATGAGTGCAGGACGGCGTGCCCGACATGCCAGTATTAACGACAACTTTTAGCCGAGCGCTTCGATCTAGCGGATTTCCCTGTATTCTAGAGCCCCAGGGTCTTTCCGCCGACGACGGCAAACGCCCGGACGGGATGACTCTAACCCCCTTTAGCCGGGGCAGGGATGCTTGTCTGGGACGCCACAGTTACCGACTCATTAGCACCTTCAATGATCGGTGGCGGGGCGGCCTCGGCAGGTTACGCTGGTGATCTAGCCGAGACAAGGAGCTCGCAAAATACGCTTCAATAGAGTACCCACATGAATTTCAACCGCTAGCGTTTGAGACCTTGGGCGGCCCAGGCAACCTAACCCGCAAACTCCTCCACAGAGTCGGCGAGCAGCTAAACCTCGCAGCTGGAGACAAGAGATCTGCGGCTTTCTTTGAGACAGCGCCTTTACCTCGACGTCCAACGAGGGAACGAGGCGTCCGTCCGCGGCACGCTGCTGAAGTGGTGCCAACCCACTCTATACGAGATAGAGAATATTCCCAGTGCACACGTTCTCAGGAGACAATTGTCGCTCCATCGGTATGTCTACTAACCGTATAATAATAGATATATATATATATATATATATATATATATATATAAATAATATATATATAGGATATATATATATATATATGATATATAGATATATATATATATGTATATAATATATATTATATAATATATTATATATATATATCATAACTTCAAGTACGTGGAACACAACGCCAACGTAGTTTTGCGAACGTCTCAACGATCCAATTAGTATACACTTTTATCAAGAAGCACCCAGCAGATTTCGCAACGTGAACCGGATAAGAAGCCTTACAAGTGTCAACAGTTCATGAACTCGCTGCTCTTCGATGTTCTGAATAGGGGCGAATTCCCAGCGTCATTTCTAGTGCAAAAACTCTCTTTACAATCGGAAAGGCGGTAACACAGGAAAAAAAGGAGTCAATGTGTGAACTGTTCCGGTTTCGGCTTGGTATAAGTTCCCCTCGTATTTGGCCCGCATGGAACAAGACTAATGTCTCCCTTTGGGCCGCTTGGTACTAGAGGGTTGTATTAAGCCTTGGGCGCAAGCCTATTTTGGCAACAGCCTCTGGACTTTCCAATTGAACTCTACGCCAACAGAACAAGGGGGCAAAGAAAACTCAACGGCGGGTCCGCGACAACGTGCAAAGATACGTTTCGTCAGGACGATGGCCCTCATACTCGCCTGGCCTTAACCTTATTGATTTTTTTTAATCTGAGGATGTTTTGTAAATGGCAGTGGTTCGTGCGGATTTAATCGCTGCGTAATCGCTATGTAAAAGTGTGACTTCTAATACAACTTTCCCATTTTGTCAATCTATCATTGTAGAGTATAACAGTTACCTAACATTTCCTGTCGTCTTCCATACCGGCGAGTGTTAATAACAAATTGAAGACCAAAAAAAAACAGCATGACTGTTGGCTAAATCAAAATGCTTGATGTTCTAAAATACATTCGAATAGCAAAACTGCATGCACTCTTTACGGTGGGCGGACTGCAAACGTTCAAATTAATCATCTAACTTTAAGTGACGCGCACTAAGAGCAAGGTTTTTAAAACTCATCATACCAGATTGCTTTGGAAAGCAAGTCAAACTAACTAATCGAACTATCTTACTTTCTTGCACGATATCTCGCTGTGGATATTAACAACTGCTATACAAGTATGGGCTTATAGGCCACCAAAAACCCAGAGTACAGATACCTACTCCTACAGTCCTTTGGTTCTGTTACAACAGCTTTCTTGTCACCAACTGTGTGACGACACCCTAGTAGCGAAGAGCCCGTCATCTTTAAACCAACCTTATCTGAACAGGCGTGGCGCTACAATATGGAAGTGCTGGAGAGGTACGACCTTGATGCAGACCTCCATATCTGTCGGCACATGCCGACCTTGGTACGCCGAGCCAAAACCGCCTTGGCCCAACAACCGTTCGGCACGCAGAGTCTTTATTTCCGGAATAAAATCCTGCCAATCCCATGTTCTGTAAACGAACTGTACAAAACTGTACGCGATTACATATATGTACATTACTTAAATATACATTCGCAGATATATATATATATATATATATATATATATATATATAATATATACAGGGTATTACAGGAATATTTGATCAACGATATATGGAATTGTAGAGCTCGTTAAGGCAAATATTTTTTCTAATGGAACATGGTCTCTAAGAGGCCCTGTTTCGGAATGAGAGTTAAAATTACTACAATTTGTGACATTGGTGTTTTTGCCCGACATAGGAGCATATATGTGCCGTTGCGAGACAACCAGGTTTCCTAGACAGAAGCTAAACACACGCCGTGTTCGTGAGAAAATTCTGCTTCTTTCGAAGAACTCATAAGACCGGTCAGAAGATGCTACATGGTCGCTTAGAAGAGAATTCGCCAAAATGAAGTTATTTTATTAACTTTCACGCCCAATACCTCAAAATCATTACCTTACGACCACTTACAGCGCTCTAACATATTCGGGCAAATGCGCATTTCATGACGATCATTTTGGTACCAAACTTATGGCAATGCGAGCTGTGGTTGCGGAGTAATTACGATTTTTTGGTAGGATGTCCAGATTAAGTGCATGTAAAATGACGCGCTGCGGCTGTCGCGCGACACGTCGGCGGTAGTGAACGTCGCCACACAGTCATTTTACATGCACTTAATCTGGACATCCCACCAAAAAATCGTAATTACTCCACAACCACAGCTCGCATTGCCATAAGTTTGGTACAAAAGATCGTCATGAAATTCGCATTTGCTGTTAGTTTAGAGCGCTGTAAGTGGTCGTAAGGTAATGATTTTGAGGTATTGGAGCGTGAAGGTTATAAAATAACTTCATTTTGGCGAATTCTCTTCTAAGCGACCATGTAGCATCTTCTGACCGGCCTTATGAGTTCTTCGAAAGAAGCAGAATTTTCTCACGGAACACGGCGGTGTGTTTAGCTTCTGTCTAGGAAACCTGGTTGTCTCGCAACAGCACATTCTATGCTCCTATGTCGGGCAAAAACACCAATGTCACAAATTGTAAGTAATTTAACTTCATTCCGAAACAGGGCCTCTTAGAGACCATGTTCCATTGGAAAAATATTTGCCTTAACGAGCTCTACAATTCCATATATCGTTGATCAAATATTCCTGTAATACCCTGATATATATATATATATATATATATATATATATATATATATATAACGTATGTATGATATTAAGTAAATAAATTCTGTCGGTCATTGAACTTCACTCGATTCAACGGACCCTGATGGAGGTGGCGCGTTTCCTTAACAAGGATCTGAAGTATGGTGAATCAGCTATTGAACGTTTCTCGATGCAACAGCGCTGTACTGTTTTGTGAGTAAAAGAGGCAATGGCAACATTCGAGAGCCCGTTTGAGCTCATGGTTGACTATTACTACGCGAAACATGCCGATATTTGGGGTGTCGCACAGACTCAAACCGAACGCGACGCGATGAACCGCCTAAAAATGCTTCCTTCTTGAAAAACATTGGCACACAACACCATTGCAAAAGCAGGCAATTATGCTAAGAAGACCATACTGTGCGTCTGGTGAGACTGGAAAGGCGTAATGTATTATAACTTGTGCAGAGCGACAAAAGGATTAGCAGTGAAAATTATTGCCAGTTATTCGTTCACTTGGAGGAAGCCATCCTTGAAATGTTTTAAGAATTGCCCAGTCGTAGAGGAGTCGTATTCCACCTTGGCAGCGCCTGTCCACATACACCTGTGACAATATGTCTAATAAAGTTCCAGCCATTCGTGAGGAAACTTTTAAACACTTGTTAAAATAGGCATTTTTCTTAGTAGACTAAGGAAGCAGAAATATTTTCAGTTAAGCGTGACAGTAAAATATCTAAAATTTGCTATATCGATGTGGCTCACCAGACATAGCTTTACAAAAAAGTCCGATGTTTGGGTACGGCTGATGTTGCACCGACATGCTTGGGCTGGCCATTCTCCAACAGCCTTGCGTGAAAGGATCGAATCGGAATGTTCCACTCAAACATCAACAAATTCTACACTTTCCGCTAGTGGATTCACTCTCCACACGCGGAAAATTGCAAAAACTTTTGCAGATCTCATACATGTATATATATATATATATTTATTCGCACCTTTTCGGCCACCTCTTCCATGTGATTGGCAAGTTCGCGCCAGTTGACGGGATTCGGTCTCTTGCGTTCGAGAATGTCGGCAAGATCGGCTAGAGCCCAATGAATCGATACATCGGAGCCCGCCAGCCACGCACCCACAGCCGGCGACGTGACCAGAATACGAAGGTGCAGCTACGACCAGGTTTCCGTCACCGTGTCCACTAAGATCGATGTTCACCTACGTATGGTAAAGTCAGTACCAACAAACCCATGTTTATATATATATATATATATATATAACAATTACAGAGGAAAACTAGTATGTATATGAAGAGGTGAGATCTCTATATATACATTAAAGAGGAACTAAGTATTATATTTAGAGCTTGAGAATATGTGACAAGGGCTGACACTATACAAACATTTAACGGATATCTTTCCTGGATGGAAAGCTGCTGATCGAGGTCCCAGTGCCGAGAAAGAACGCCCGTAGTATTAGGCTTCCTAAACTGATACGGGAATTCCTCAGGTAGTTCACACTAATACACAATACCTCGCATCGGATGATATTTGAACTCGGAGCGCGGGATGCAGACAACTAACGATCAGGCTATCGTTGGTTTGAAAAGTAATGAATTCTACTACTAATTGTGGACGGTGGAGGTGCTCAGCTCGAACACGAGATGCATATAACAGCTAGATGTCCGTTCGGAATCCTATAGCCGGGAAGGGCTTTCTAGAGTAAAGTTAATAAAGTACGTGATCCTGGACAGACTCAACGCGGCGCTAAAGGAGCGGACTGATCTCTCCGACACCCAAGATGGGCTTCGGCGAGGCCGCTCCATCTTCGACGCGATCGAGCCCACGTGATTCTTGCCCCACGTGTTGGGGAATGTTCCCCAATATATGGGGAATGTTCCCCAACACGTGGGGCAAGAAGCAATCTTGTCGCACGGAACATGCAACTAGGTTTTGCTTACGTTGCTGGACGTTGAGAACGCGTCAAATACAGTAAATTGGGGCATCATTATGAGGACTTTACATTATCTGAATCATGTTATACGCTCAACCACCTTACCAACGACTCCAAAACATTACCGAAGCTTACTCACTGTTGTGTTAAAGCATTTCTATAAATCACTCAGAATTTGTCTAATTATCATCCACACAATGCCGTCACATACAATAACGCTTAAACTTCTCTAGGCAACAAGAGCTCGTTTCATTGGTCTTAGGCAGTGAAGAGAACAGATGGAGAATTGCCACCCTGCAAGCTAAGACTGCCTCAGTGAAAGCCACGAGAGTGGTCAGCTTATCTACAACCGAACCGATTGCATATATGTACATGTTGTATTGTGGTGCTTCTATTTTAGTTGCAGTGTATACAAAATTACAAATATTGTTAAAAATCATACGGATTTCAATAATATGTACAATACAAACACACAAAAAAGCACAAAATTACAAATAATGTAAACATTAAAAAATAAGTTTGAGACAATGGGAAACCCCTTCGTAACTCGTCCATAAAATTTTTTTTATAGATCTTTGAACTTTTAATGATTCTCTACATATTTACTTTTCTTATTGCTATCCTTTTAATGAGCATCTCTGACGAGTGGAGAATTTGCTCCCGACAGAAATACTGCAGCGGTGTCATATTGACGTCCACCATATCCATGAGGTCGACTCGAAGCTTGCGGAGCAGTGCCGAAGCCTGGCGATAAGCCTGGCTCCGCATCTTCCCTCTTCGTTCCCTGAAAAACTGTTTGCGCATGATACATGATTAATAAGTAATTGCTTTTTTTCCCATATATATATATATATATATATATATATATATATATGGTAGAACAACGTTTGCACAACAGACATGATGGAGAAACGGTCAGGGTCTGGGAATCATCACCCTTCTCTACGACAATTTACCCCCGTTTTCTTTATCCTGTGAGTAGTCTCTTCGGTTTGTCAACAATAAGTAACGTAAGCAAATTGTTTGTTCTTTGTCGAAAACTAAATTACTAATATAGCACCCCGGATACAACCGAGATAGGTTTAAGGCAAGGTTTAATGTTTGCCACCTACAAAGTGACATTCAATCTCGAAGCTACATTTTTTTTCTAAAACTGGTAAAGTTCGGAAACCTAACTAGTCGCTTCAAACGACATGTTGTCACCATTGCTAACTGCCAAATACGCTCAGCAAAAATAACAGTGCTGCAGCCTCTCCTAATAGAATATTAACTTCTTTATTCAAGAAACAAGGGGTGAGGAAAGACTTGTCGCAGGAGGAAAGATTGGAAGAAAAAAGCTAAGGACATTCACAGCTCCAGGTGTACATAGTATTGATGTGCTCCGCTCTTGCAAACGCATCTAGACAAGTACATAATTTGGCTTCTGTGACGCTTTGGCCGGCGACTGACGAGCAATTTATGTATATATATATATATATATATATATATATTGCTCGAGAGAGAGAGTACCTTATAAGCATATTTGGCAATCTTCTTTAAAGAAAAAACTAAAACGGATGTACTAGTCTATAGTGCACATCTACGGTTCACTACTTCCGGTATGTACTATATGTTGCGTATCTTGTAACAGCCTGCGCTAAATCAACCAACAGATCGCATAGGTATATTATGTTTAACACTATCGATGATCCGGGATTTAAAGACAAATGCCCACAAAAATCCCCGCCAACGTTTTTCTGATGGTAATGAATTCGTAATGGCTGAGGTAAGTGCACCGGCTCTGTTTTTGGTTTTCACAGTGGCCTTACAGAACAATTACGCACTGCGAGACATATCATGTACTAGAACAAAGGACTGACTGGCGCAGCGCACATACAGCACGTGTCAGCAAAGGCCCGAAAGGTGGCCAGCAATCTCGCGCGCCTGATGCCAAGATTCGGAGGAGTTGGAGAAAAAAAGCGCCGCCTTTTGGCAACTGCTGCAGAATCCGTCGCCCTTTACGGAGCACCGCCGTGGGCAGACAGGGCACTTAGGACGGCATGCAACAGGAGGAAGCTGAGGTCGGCGCAACGGCCGGTGGCCATAAGGGTCTGCCGCGCATTCCGTACCGTGTCGACTGAGGCCCTACTTGTCGTGTCCAAGTTGCTGCAATGGGATCTGCTGGCCGGGGAGCGAGCAGAACGAGCGCTGGACGATTATCTAGACCCCACACGGGCTAGATTAGCTACTTTGGACTCTTGGCAGAGAGAATGGGTGGGGGCAGCAGCTCCTGGGGTGGTCACCAAGGGCCGCTGGACCAAAAGTCTGATCCCGGACCTACGGCAATGCTACGACTGCAGACACGACGAGCTATCTTATAATGCGCGTCCCAGGTGCTGACCGGCCACGGCCAATTCCAGACGTATATGGTTGAGATTAACAAAGCCCAAGTCAAATCCTGCGTATTATGCGACTCGGGGGAACCGGGTGATGTAGAGCACACTGTTCTGCATTGTGGGGCTCCCCGGGAGGCGCGGGACGCGGGGGCGGCCGCTGTGCGTGGCCGACCGGTCAACGAGGTCGTCACCCATATGATTACTTCAGCGGCGGCCTGGAAAGAAGGTATTGCCCACTTTGATGCGATCATGTCCGCGAAGGTGGTCAAAGAGACTGCCACGAGAGCTCGTCTTAGCGTCCACTCAGGCTCCGGTCGAGAGGGTGAATCTGTAGACGGGAGGCGGGTGGGTGATAGGCAGGCGGACCAAGCTAGGCAACAGGCGCGCGGGCTCCGGAAGGTGTCAACGGCCTTCTTGAAGCGGGCTAGGGCGACTGAAGGAAGGCTGAAGTATGGAGGAGAGGCAAACTGGCCACTCCCATGGATACGAAGCGATGCCTAGCAGTTACCGTTCCCTGGGGGTGGGGGGAGGCGGGTGTTAGCGGGTTTGTGAGTCCCACACTAGTCACTGGCTGTGGTGACGCATGTACATCACGATTACCGTAATCCCCTATATTAATGCTGAGAGGTTTCAGCATTAAAAAAAACTAAACGAGACGTCTACAGCTCGCCCTTAGGCTGAAATCAGTAGTGTGGTCTCACTCTGAGCTGGCTGCATCGCATTTTACTGTGACATCGTGACCATCAATCCGCAAAATAAGCTGTCACACTTTTCCGTTTTTGGACGGCCTTTGCAGAAATTCCAAGTTTTTTTTTTTATCAGAAACTCAAGAAAACGATTTACTGTAAAAACCGTAGACACAAATATCAATCACCTGGGTGTGATTTATTTGGCATATATCACTACCGTCATTAAGCGTTTTATGATTTTCTCGGAACTTTATCAATCAATAACCTCAGCGTCGCGCCACCTGACATTCGTCGAAATACCCACGCAGCTGATCCTGTACATGCGTCGCCATTGGACTGCCATGCGTCTATATGGATGCATGCATGTCAATCGCATCGTTAGTAATGTGCCGGAAGCTGTCTAATCATTTGCGCTAAGTTAAGTTCAATCAGCAGCATGCCAAAATGCTAGCTTCACAACGATATTTTAGCTATGACGCCATTTACATACACGAGATACCAAGATCTTAATTTGATACTGTAGGATAGCAGCGTCCGTTAAGCTGCGCGGGTATATATTATATATATATATATATATATATATATATATATCGTCTGTTGGCGGCAATGCTGAAGCAAACTAAATACATGGCGCCAAATAGAAGATGCCGCCCACCCTACTAGCGAAGACGCGGGAAGTCCCTAAATGCGCGGGCAATCTCTGAGTATATAAGGAGGCATGAGAATAAATGAAGTAGTAGTCGTTGGTGCGAGCCAGGCAGAGGACGTGTGTTGTTTGAGAGAGAGTCTAGCGAACTCGTATCGGTCGTCGTCCGATCGTTAGGGTGGTGGATACTACAACTGGCGCAGCCGACAGGATCTGGAAGGAAAAAGCCACCGCAACAATGACCACAGTCTGCCACCCCCAGCTACGTTCTTGCCAGCCATGGGCCGACCAACAACACCGTGGACGGAGTGGCATCAAGCATTTGAGGTTTATCTAGAAGCCACCTCGGTCGCGTAGCAAAGTTGACTGACGCGAAGACATGTGCAATCTTACTACACTGCCTCGGGCTCGAGGGCCAAGCACAATATCGTGCTATGGCGGATCAGGCAACGGAGCCGGAGAAGGAAGGCGAGGTCCCACTAACCGAGTACGTCAGGATGGTGGCGAAGCTAACTGAAATGTTCAAGGAACATAAGGGAGTGGCCGTCTCCCGCGACGAATTCTTCCGACGACGACAACGCAGCGGAGAGCGGTTGGTGGAGTACATCGCGGCACTGCGACGACTACTTGTGGGATGCGAGTTCGACGATCGGGGCCGGGCGTTGAGGAGCCAGCCCACTCTGGGAGCGACGATGCCACAGGTGAGAGAAAAGCTCCTCCTGGAAGAGGACCTGCCGGTCGAACAGGCCCTGACGGTTGCGCTGCACGTGGAGAGGTGCATCATAGAAGCCAAGAGAATCACAGGATCCCACGAGCAAGTGAACGCGGTGCGGGAGGCGGGAAGGCCTGCGGAACGAAGCAGACCAAGACCGGCGGCAAGGCAAGAGTACGGAGCCGGTGGATGTCATGCGTGCGGCTGGGACAGTCACGAATACGGGGCGGAATTGTGCCCGGCAAGACGAGTCAGGTGCCGAAAGTGTGGGAAGTTTGGCCACTTCAGACGGAAGTGTAGGAACGCGGCAGGTCAGGCGAGGCAGAATGTACAGGCGATCGGCGTGGAGGAGCAGCCACGCTGGGATCGTCGGATCAACGGCGAACGCTTAGAGGACGCCGGAATTGAGGTATGGAGTACACCGACAGCTGTGTACTCACTGTCTCTTTATTGTCCGGAGTTTGCTAGTAGTGTTGCAGTAGACGGTAATTTAGTAACCTTTTTGATAGACACGGGGGCAGCCGTATCTATTATTAATAGGGAGCACTTGGCAGACCGGGGAGAGCGAGTTAGGCCCACGAACGCAATACTACGCGCATACAATCAGGAAAGGATACCAACGCTGGGAATGGCTAGATGCCACCTCAAACTGGGCAGTCGGGAGGTAGAATGCGATTTATTCGTCGTAGCTAATGGTAGGTCGGTGCTAGGACGCGATACACTAGCTAAACTAGGTATGATAATCGATTGTGCGGGGCGGTCGTGCTCGGTGGCAGAAGTTAAAACGATTCAAATAGGGAACGAGTTTCGGGAACTGTTTTCGGGGACGCTAGGTCTGGTTAAAGCCGTGCAGCACAGAGTGCGACTTAAGGAGAATGTTAGGCCGGTGCAGCACAAGTTGAGGAGGTTACCGCTCACTCTAGTGACGGCGGTGAAAGCCGAATTAGATAAACAATTGGTCCGTGCAAGTGCTCACAGGGCATGGACAATTCCAGTCGTACCTTTTCCGGATAGGCAAGGCGAATACAGATATCTGCGTTCTCTGCACACAGGTGCACCCGACGACGTGGCGCACACCGTAGAAGACTGCGAGGCCCTTACGGCCTACCGCACGGGCTCCTCCTATGTCCACAAAGGTAGCCCGACCACGACCATCGTGGCCAACATGCTCAAGTCGACAACGGACTGGCACGCCGGGACCCAATACTTAGACGGGCTTATGCGCGAAAAATGTCGCCAGGAAGATCGCCGCAGATCGCGATTCAACACTAGGCCTCTAGTGTTCACTCCCGAGCAGGACCCACTCTCTGCTCGGGACATAGTCGTAGACTAAGGAGAGGGTCGCAGCACGGGACTCCCCTCTTCTGGTCTCGATGTAATGGTTCACAATTCCGAACCAGAAGAGGGTGGGAGAGGTGGTTTTAAGTGGGTAGAACGAGCGGATTGGATCGAGTATTATACTCTTCCCCGGCGTTTAGTCCCACACTACCCTTCATTAATATCGGAAGGTGTGCGTAAAGCATTTTCCACCTCTACAAAAAAAAAAAAAGATAAACAATTGGAGAACGATGTTATTGAGCCGGTTCAGGCTTCCGAGTGGGTATCGGGCATGGTAGTAGCAGCGAAACGGGACAGGTAGAGTTAGATTGTGCGTAGATCTAAGACAGGTAAACCAAGCGATAGTGCCTGATGTTTTCCCTCTACCGCATCTGGACGACTTGCTGGTAGAGCTACACGGGGCCAGGTGGTTTTCAAAGCTAGACGCACTCTCGGCATATCACCAGGTTGAACTGGATGAAAGGTCACGAGACCTCACTACGTTTGTAACCCCGTGGGGATTGTTTCGATATAAAAGGGTTTGCTTCGGGTTGGCGTCGGCACCTGCGGCTTTCCAACGATTAATGAAAAACCTGCTACAAGGACTAAAGGGAGTGGTCATATATTTATATGATATTTTAGTATTTGGAACTTCCCAAGAGGAGCATAATGTAAGGTTACGCATGGTGCTACAACGAATCCAAGAATCAGGAATGACGCTGAATGAAAAGTGTGTTTTGGGAACCAAGGAGATTAACTTCGTCGGGTTTACCATTTACGAACACGGGGTACGACCTAGTGTAGATAACCTGAAAGCCATTAAAGAGTTAGCGGTTCCAACTAACGTAACGCAGGTTAAGTCGGTCTTAAAGGTGACAAGTTTTTATATGCGGTGCGTGCCGACATTTTCGGATATATCCGAGCCAATACGCAGGTTGTTAAAAAAGGACGTGCTATTCAAATGGGGGCCAGAGCAACAACAGGCATTCGAGAAACTGAAAGCAAGTATAGTAGCGGCGGCACCTTTAGCCATTTTCGATCCAACAGCACCCACGATAGTGGCGACGGACGCGTCAGCGCACGGATTAGGAGCAGTGCTACTGCAAGAGCAGGACGGGGAAGAGCGGCCAATAGCGTATGCATAGTGCTCACTAACACCTACACAGCAAAGGTATTCCACGGGAGAGAGGGAGGCATTGGCGAGCGTGTTTGCGATCGAACGATGGCACACGTTCCTGTGGGAAAGAAGGTTTACGTTACGGACAGATCATCAGGCGCTGATAGCACTACTTGGCTACAAGGAGGAGGGACGAGCGCCAATGAGGATAGGTCGGTAGGTAGAAAGGCTGAGAAAACTACTCATTTGAGGTCAAATTTAGAAGCGGTATAACAAATAATGTGTAAGTAGTTCCGCAGCAACTTCGAAAGAGAGCGTTCCAGATGGCCCACGAGGATGCGCATCAGGGGGATGGTGAAGACGAAACATCGACTGCGAAATACGTTCTGGTGGCCGGGAATGGACAAAATGGTTGAG
The DNA here is from genome assembly GCA_003439945.1 of Dermanyssus gallinae. Classification (NCBI taxonomy): domain Eukaryota; kingdom Metazoa; phylum Arthropoda; class Arachnida; order Mesostigmata; family Dermanyssidae; genus Dermanyssus; species Dermanyssus gallinae. The sequence goes on from QVRM01000434.1 coordinate 173,153, forward strand.
CAAGCGGTACGAGAGTGCCGGTTGTGCGCATTACATGACAAGACAGCGGTGGCTACCACAGCACCCGTGAGGACGACGCCCTGGCCAGCTCAGCCGTGGACAAGGCTAGCAGTCGACATCCGAGGCCCGGACACCTCATTGGGACCGGAAGCGCGATACGCGGTGGTTGTCATGGATTACTACTCGAAGTGGGCGGAGGTAGAGTTCATGGCAGAGACAACAGCTCGTCGGATCATTGGCATGCTACACAGGCTCATATACCGTGAAGGCATTCCGGTCAGCATAGTAACGGACAACGGACCCCAGTTCCTGAGCTATGAGTTCGAAGAATTCATGACCGAATTCGGAATTCGACACATTCGTACACCCGTGTACCACCCTCAAGCAAATGGGTTGGTGGAAAGATTCAATAGGACACTGGGCGGCTTCATCTGGTCGGCCGCCCAAATGAACGGCGACCGGCGGAGACGCCTGACCGAGATGATCGGCGCATACAACGCAACCGCACAGGCAACGACAGGCAAATCGCCCGCTGAATTACTACGTGGACGGTCTATGAGGACGAAACTGGACGCGGGTATCCGGCGAGGAAACACCAATCAGAATGATGAAGATGAGCGAGTGCGAGTGGAGACAAGGCAGAACAAACAAAGGGAGTTCGCAGACAAGAGGAGAGCGGCACTGGAAACCAAGTTCGCGCCCGGTGACTGGGTCAGAATACGAAGACCAGTCGCTGCAAAGGGGGAGGAGAAGTATGGACCACCGACGAGAGTTAAAAGACAAGTCGGTGAAGACATGTACGAGTTGGAAGACGATAGGAGATGGCACAGAAACCGGTTGACGCGTGCCGGCCAACCCACAGGTAGCACGGGCAGCGCAGATGCCAGGCTATCTACAGCGCCCGGATCAAGGTGCGCAACAGAGACCTGAAGAAGAAATACGAGGTGCGCCAGAAGATCAACACGAGAACAACAGCGCGCCGTGTGAAGGACGTCCACGGCGGATGAGACACGCACCGAGCCGTCTACGGGAGTTCGTGGGTGAAGATGGGGCCGAATTCGAAACAAGCCGGTGAAGGGGGGGAGAATGTAGGATAGCAGCGTCCGTTAAGCTGCGCGGGTATATATATATATATATATATATCGTCTATTGGCGGCAATGCTGAAGCAAACTAAATACATGGCGCCAAATAGAAGATGCCGCCACCCTACTAGCGAAGACGCGGGAAGTCACTAAATGCGCGGGCAATCTCTGAGTATATAAGGAGGCATGAGAATAAATGAAGTAGTAGTCGTTGGTGCGAGCCAGGCAGAGGACGTGTGTTGTTTGAGAGAGAGCCTAGCGAACTCGTATCGGTCGTCGTCCGATCGTTAGGGTGGTGGATACTACAGATACCCATTTAAGTTCAAGGTTGAACTTACTAGCATCG
>QVRM01000435.1:0-49034 GCA_003439945.1 Dermanyssus gallinae
CGGCAATAACCGGGTGGAGGGTCGATACGGTTCATAACCACAGCGACCACCGCTACATCTGCTTCGAGGTACGAGCCCCAACCGCGACGTTTCCAGCATCACCTACCCGGGGCAGACGGTGGCAGATGAGACAGCTGGAAAAGGAAGCGCTAGTAAAGGAGATCGACGCGGGGTGTCGGACAATGGGAGTGGGAACGGTGGACGAAAATCGACTCATCGAAACACTCATTGCCGCATGTTCAAAGGCTGGCCCGCCCCACCCGAACGGCGGAGGTGCCCGACGGCACCGGTCCGTTTACTGGTGGAGCAAAGAGATCGGGGAAGCGAGAAAGCGATGCACAAGGCTAAACAGGGCGTATACTAGGCAACGCAGCTGGCTGAGTGGAAGGTTAAACCGAGGGGAGAGGGGGCTAGACGTTGACGAGCAATCGGCCACACTCCTGGAAAGTTACAGAGCTGCCCGCGAGGACCTTCAAGGCCTCATCTGGAAGAGTAAGGTACAGGCGTGGAAACAGCTGGCAGACGACGTGGAGAGAGACGTGTGGGGGTTAGCGTACCGAATCGTTATGGACAGGCTTCGGGCGCCTTCTCCGAGACTCCCGCCGGATGTTCTAAAAGATCAGGTCCATAGCTTGTTCCCGGTTCACCCGTGGAGAGGCGACGGGGAGGAGCCTCTGGTTGCTAAAGAAGATATTCCCGAGGTGACGTTGGAGGAAGTCGAGCGAGCATGGCAGCGATTGACACCCGGTAAAGCACGCGGCCCGGATGGAGTACCTCCTGGAGCGGCCAAGCTACTGATTCAGCGATGGCCGAAGCTGTTTCAAGCACTGGTAATGCGTCTTCTAAGAGAAGGGCGATTTCCGCGGCTGTGGAAAAACGCTAACCTGGTCCTAATCCCCAAACCAACGGGAGAGAGCAATGCTTTAGCAAGTAGTTCTGCTTACCGGCCTATATGTCTTCTTGACACAATGGGCAAGATCTTAGAGAATGTTATCGTTGAGAGGCTCAACGCTGAGATTGAGCTCAAAGGGGCCTTGTCAGACGCCCAGTACAGTTTCCGTAAGGGAAAGTCCACGCTTGGCGCCCTTAAACGGGTTTTGGAACGGGCGACCGAACAGTTAACGAGGACCCCGAAAACAAGAGACTTCGTTGTGCTCGTCCTCCTGGACGTCAAGAATGCCTTCAACTCGATGAGCTGGGAGGTGGCCATGAACGCAATGAGGCGCAAGGGCATTTCGCCATACATTTGCCGGATAATTTCGTCCTACCTATCGGAAAGAAGGCTGTCGGCCGGCGGTCAGGAGTATGAGATCATGGCAGACATGGCGCTGAGGACACAAAGAAACAGGAGAGCGCTTCGATCGTCACAGCGGCCGGTAGCCATTCGTGTCTGCCGGGTTTACCGCACGGTGTCGACCGCGGCCCTCTTGGTCCTGTCTAAGATGCTACCATGGGATCTGCTGGCAAGTGAACGGGCCGAAAGATGGAAGAATGGCGATCTAGACTTAACAACGGCTAGATCGAGGACAATCGCCCGGTGGCATGAAGAATGGGCCGCAGTGCAGGTCGGGAGACCCTCGGAGGCCGCCCGCGGGGAGCTGGACCAGAGACCTCATCCCTGACCTGAAGGCGTGGTACGACTGCAACCACGGTGAGCTGTCTTATGGTACGACACAGGTGCTGACCGGGCATGGCCAGTTCCAAACGTACATGGTAAGAATTAACGAGGCGAGTGTCGACATCTGCGCGTTATGCAGATCGGGTGAGACGGACGATGTCGAGCACACAATTTTGCGATGTCCGGCCCTTCAAGAAGCCAGAGATGCGGGTGCGACCACCGTGAGAGGAAAGCCGATCAAGAAGGTTGCAACACACATGCTGACTTCGGCGAAGGCGTAGAGGGAGTCCTGTGCCTTCTTCGAAACTATCATGTCCTTAAAGGTGGCCAAGGAAACTGCCAGGAGAACTCGTTTCAACAATAGCCCCCGATCCAGTCGAGAGGGAGCGCCCGTAGGTGACAGGGAAAGAAGAGGAAATAGGCAGCAAAAGCGAACCAGCCTTGGGATTAGGCAGGGACAGCCAGGGACGCTCCAGGCGATGACTCTCGACGCATCCCCAGGTGGCGGAGCTGTGGAAGGCATTAACGGTCTGGCTGACGCGTTTGAGCTGCACCAAGGCAGACCTGAGACAATGGATGATGCCAGATTGGAGTAGAATGTAGGAGTTGGTACTACACCACTCCCATGGATTCGAAGCAATGCCTACGCAGTTACCGATACCTGGGGGTGGGGGGGAAGCGGGTTTACTGGGTTTGCGAGTCCCAGACTAGTCACCATGGCTGGGGTGGCGCATGTCCGTCTGGATTCCCGTAATCCCCTCAAAGTAATGCTGAGAGGTTTCAGCAGTAAAAAAAAAGAAAAAAAAAAGACCTCACTTGGAGTCGAGCCCGGTGGCGTGGTGGCATGCGTCTGCGCTTCGCGACCGGAGGAAACACATAGGTGCGCGAGTTCGAGCCCCACCGTTGCACATTTGTATTTATGGGAACGAATCATCGAACGAACGCTCGAACTGTGCGGTCGTGTTTTAGCGTGCTCCCGAAACTCACTCAGTGGGCGCATGCCAACGGTGTTAGTTAGGAGCTTGCTAGGTGTCGTTCGTCTCGTCTCGACCCCGCGCATCGCCTGATACGGATGTCCTTCGGTATTTCTGCGCGCCGGCGCCGATCGGATCACCCGTTCTGAATGTATGGTGAGGAGATCTGAGTGCACTTACGCACGACTTCTTCAAGTGTCAGTGTTGACAGTCTCATCATTGACAGTTTTCCGTCGTTTAAGAGTTTCTTCTATTTTGTAGCTGGTCGGACCGGTTCGAAAAATGATAAACGACGGGATGGTTGGTGAGGGATCTCGCGATGCACAAAATCAACAAAAACAATCCCAGCTGGCCGGCAGCTCGGGAATTGCGTTAGCTACTACTAATCGCAAACGCACAACGTCTCCAACACAACATCCGCGCGCAAAAGACAGTCGATTGTGTGATACTAGAACCTGCTCGAGGTGCGATGAGGAGATTCAAGGTGGTCTTATCCTTTGCTGCTCCAAGTGCAGAAGAGTGTTCCACACAGCTTGCCGGGTCAGTGAGGAAGCAGACCCGTCAGCTGGTCCCGCGGCCATCTGGCGGTGCAGAGTGTGCAGTGTCCCAACGGCTGATTGGACGATGGAGTGCTTCATGAAATGTTTGGACGCCTGTTCACTCGACACGGAGGCTATGGGATGTGTGTCGTTTCTCTTCCACCGCGTACTAGCGCTCGAGGCAGAGGTGGCCAAATTAGATCAGAGACGCGAGGCTACCGGGACAACAGGAACGGACGTAGAGATGACAGGTGGCTCTGTTAAAGCTGCCAGAGCCAAAATCCAGCGCCCTCCAATGAAAACGGTATTGGTAGTTGGTGACAGTGTAGTGGAGTCATTGCGACCAGCGCTAAGGGAACTGTTTCCCAAAAAGACGTCTATAGCAGTCCGCTCAGCAAAAGGAATGGACGCGAAGAGCATCGTTGAAGAAGCTGAGAAATATATCAGCAGGACGGATGGTCCGGTGGCCGTCTTTATTCAGGCCGGCTATCATGAGTGCATGGAGTTCGAGAAAGACACCTACATTGAGACGGTGGAAAGTTTTGGCGCGAAGCTGAAAGCGAGTAAACCCGAGTCAGAACTTCATGTGCTGTCCGTCCCGCTTTTCTCGGCAGAATGCAAGGCCGGGAATGATGCTATCTCTTCAAAGGCGGCTGAGGAATATACACCCTTTTTTGCACTGCCGTTGACTGTGATACAACGACAAGTTGTTGAAAGCGGTCGGTACTCCTACAAGGGAGACGTTTCCATGAAAATCGCGGCAATCCTGGCACGAAGGATAAAAGCTTTTTTAGGAGTAAAGCCGCTGAAACTGAAAAAGGTACTGACGTCCGAACCGGAGAATGCAACATTCAAGAGACCTCCGGGGACCAGCGGGCTACAGGCGCATCAGCACCCGGACAAAGCGGCCCACCCTCCCAGTGCGTCTCTCGCGAAACCGCCACCTACGCCTCGCCGCCGCTCTTCAACCCGTGCTCGGGCCACTCATCACAAACCGCGTCCTGTCGACAGAACTTCATCCGGTCAGAAAGAATGGTTTCCAGCTACACTCTCGTCTCTGGAAGCAGTACTGAAGCAAGTACTCGCGAACGTGCAGTCGCAACGGACTTCGCAGCACAACGATCCGCACTCCAGCAGAACTCACGGTCGTCCACAGAGCAGAGGTTGGACCCAGGGCCGTCGGTTCGACTGAGAATTGGCGCAGACGGCGGAGAGTTGCTTGACAAGATAACCATCGTGCAATGGAATGTAGAAGGCGCTTCCCGGGCACTATCTTTACTGCCACAATCTGCACTTTCAGGCATTGATGCCGTCGTTCTTACGGAGACCTGGGAAACAAAGCAATTTGAATTACCGGGTTTCTACGCATTCCACTGCTTGGCTCGGCCTCCCTCAGGGCGAGGTCGACCGAGCGGCGGGGTATCGGTGCTGTACAACCAGAAGCTTGGGGATGTCAAAGTAGTACTTGCAGAGGACGATTTGTTGGTACTGAACGGCAGCAGATGTAGTATCATAGCCGCTTATGTTCGTCCCTCACCCAGTGAGAATACGACGGTTCTGATTGACAAGATCACTTGCGCAATGCATGCCCTTCCTTCTCTGTCCACTCCACTCATCCTGGCCGGTGATCTAAACACACGCATCGACAAGCCGGATGAACTACGTACACGCACTCTGCTCGCGCTGCTCGGGGACTTCGGATGTCGTCTACTCTCCGATAGCAGCATCTCCACGTTCGAAGGTTTCATGGGGCGGTCAGTAATCGACATATTTGCTACAAATGTCCAACCGGAAAGATCTCTTTACATTGGCAAGAATAATGCACTATGCGAAGGCAGTTCTCTAAGATGGCACGTTCCAGTGGGAATCGAGTTGCTTCTCACGCGAGAGGCAGCTCCACCCGGAAGAAACGTTGGTCTTCCTAAGGCGCTGGACCCGACCAAATTAGGCCCCAAGCTGGCAGCCTTGTTTCCTGTTCCTCGCGATCCAGATATCGATTCTTACGCCTGCACTTTAACCGACGTCCTGAAATCGTCAGTGGCAGAGGTGAGGCCGCGACGCCAGCGCCCGTGGTTTAATGCGACATGTAAGATGGCCTCCACCGCATTACAACTGACTCGCGAACTGGCGCGACGGCATCCAGCATTGAGACCTCTTTTCATCCTTGTAAGAAGCCGGTACCGTCGAATACTCGAATCAGCCCGTCAGCAGCACCTTGCAAGAGAAGAGGACAAGTTAGTAATAAGGGCATCGAAGGAGCCGTACAGATGGCTGACGCGAGACAGGCCGACGGCATGCCCTATCAGCTCTGATGTGCTAATAGAGCACTTTAGAGGGATGTACGCGGCGACGGATACCATCCCTCGAGAGGTCCCATTTTATGCCTGTGTATGGGACGAGGAAACGACCGCCATGCGTGAGGCTTTAGGCGCCGAGTTTTCAGTGTTTGAGGTTCTGCGTGCGCTGGAATATCTTCAGTCGAACAAGGCGGCTGGGCCGGACCTGATCCGCAACGAACACCTGAAGTATGCGGCCGACATGTTTCCTTGTTGGACAAGTCTGTTCAACGCCTGCCTACGACATGGACGTCTGCCAGCATGCTGGAGCAATGCTCTCCTTAGCATCATCCCGAAGAACAAAGGCAGCCCTCTTGACGCATCCTCATGGCGAGCTATCGCGAAAAAGAGCTGCTGCTACAAACTGCTGGCTCTTCTCATCACTCGGCGGTTGACAAGGTACCTGGAGGCTTGCTCCTGTATCCCGCCTGAGCAGCATGGATTTCGTGCAGGTCACTCCACCATGACCGCGTGTGAGATCTTGCTTCAAGAGGTGCATCAGGCGATCCGGAGGCCAAAACAAGCACTATATGCGGTATTTGTGGATTTTAAATCTGCGTTCGATATGGCGCCACGTGACAAGATTTTAATCAAACTTACTCAGTGCGGGGTTCCTGAAAACATGCTACTGCTGATTAAGGCCATACTGCAGGCAAATTCAGTGAGCATAGACGACGGAGTAGCGCTCCTAGACCCGTTTGTCCAGTCCACGGGTGTAGCACAGGGTGACAATCTAAGCCCGCTACTCTTCTCCCTATTACTGAGCGATTTGCCACGACGCGTTCAAGACCAGTCGGGACACGTGAAAACTCTGCTATATGCCGATGATCTTGTGATTTTTGGGAGAAGTCGGTTTCACGTTCAGCAGGCGCTGGCAAGGCTGTCGGGGTATGTGGAAGAGGCTGGCCTATTGATTAATATGGGCAAGACAGAAGCCATGAAATTCCGACGCGGCGGTCGTCTTGCGGCTTCTGATGCTCTGCATATAAACAGGACATCCCTGAAATATGTAAACAGCTTCAAATATCTAGGGGTGATACTCCCTACAAACGGTCGGTCCTTCGTGGAGCACATTACGGACAGAGCGCGCCGAGCCCTGGTTGCAAGTGTTAGTATACGAACACCTTCGAGACTATCCCTACAAACGACGCTAGCTTTGTTCAACATGACGGTAGCGCCAGTCGCCTCCTACGGAATACAGGTCATCTGGGATTATCTCTCGTCGGCGCAACTCGAAAAACTCGAGCGGATTAAGCCTGCATTCCTGAAGCGAGCTCTAGGTCTGCATCGCACATCGCTAAACAGATACGTGTATCTGCTATGTGACACGCCGTTGCTAATAGAGGACCTAAAGCGTAGATTCAAACTCCCTTCCACTCCGGCCTACGCGCAATTTATCAGCTCTTGGGAGGGGAAAATGGCGGAGATCGATCCTGATTTCTATAGCACGGGTGCGATTACCTCTGAAACATGGAAACAGGCCGGACGAACGAACCGACACGTTCTCACGCGCTTTGCTGTTCATGGCTTTCATCACGTTTTATGCGGGACAGGGGGGTTTCATACACCTGCAGATACATGTGTCTGTATAAGATGTGGTGAAAGATGCCCCAGGTACCACGCGGCATCGTGTGCGGCGGTACCGTCGTTGAATAGCCTATCAGATGCGACTCGGCACAGACAAGGTGCGGACGCGCAGGAGGTTAGCTTTAACCACTTTTAATATTTGTATAATTATTTGAAACGTTCATACAAGACAATTGTATTTTTAAAGACACAAATAAATATTTATGGGGTCCGTCTATGAAGCAATGCGAAAAGCAGTCCCATGGACGTGAAATCCTGGCTGAGAGTCAGCCCCAAAAGAAAAAGACCTCACTTCGAACTCTACACTATGCTAGCCGACACGGTGACTACTAACGCTGGCTGCAACAACGGAGACAAGTAGCAACCACGGCGACGAACACGGAGAGTTACAAGCAGATAACGTGTTTGAAACGAAGAAGCTGCAGTCATAACAAGCCATCAGTGCAAATTGCCTCGAGCGTCACAACAGGTTACTCTTCGGCGCCGAGCCGGCTACCATCTAAAGGCAGGTACCGAGTACCAGCTACGCGTGCGCTGACGGCCGAAAACGTCAACAGGAGTAGAGTGTTCCATAATCAAGACGGATATCGAAACGCTCGGCCTAGAGACGCCGTTGAAAATCGTTAAATACATGAGTACAATCTAGTTTTGGTTACTAGTTTTTTTTGTACTGTATAGGTAACTAGATCGAGTTACACTAGACTAACCTTATTATATATATATATATATATATATAGGTCAATCATCAGCACGTGTTATGTAAGCAGGTATATATATATATATTTTTTCAAGTTTCAAACGTGGTTTACTCAACAGAACTGCATTTTGCACGGCTTACGTTCTCAGTTCTCGGTAAATGAAAATGGTTACAAAATAAATCAAACACCGAGACAAAAGTTACACTCGACAATATTTCAAAGGACGCTTTGAGTAAGCGCAATTACACAATACCTAATCACAAAAAGTATCATCACAAATATTTTTGGAAAGCGTTTGTTAAAATGCACAGCAATAAATGAGGCAACACGTTCTCACATATACGCGCAAATGAATTGATACACTCATACAGCATCTATATAGCACACAATGACATCAGGTAAAAACACACTGAAAGATTAAAAACTATTTTAATTTGGGAAGGTCATTCCTTATATATATATATATATATATATATATCAGATTTTTGTAAATTTGTATTTAACTCGAAACAGGGTCTAAACAGTTTATGTTTATATATATATATATATATATATATATATATATATATATATATATATATATATATATATATATATATATATATTGCCGGTAAGGAGCCACTTTGTATCTAATTTCAGGCTGTGCAGCGGTTGTTGAGATAATTCGATTGAGGTTGAAGACTCCGCGTACAGACATTTCGAAAGCTTTGTCTCGGACTGGGAAAATAGAATTGAATAAGCCCGGCGAGAGGTTAATATATATATATATATATATATATGTATATATATATATATATATATATATATATATATATGTATATATATATATATATATATGATATATATATATATATATATATATATATATATATATATATATATATATATATATATATATATATATATATATATATATATAGATATATATATATATATATATATATATATATATATAATGCAAGTGAGGAGCCGGTCTGTGCCTAATTTCAGGCTGTGCACCGGTTGTTGCGATAATTCGATTGAGGTTGAAGACGCCGCGTACAGCACAATTCGAAAGCTTTGTCTCGGGCTGAGAAAATAAAGTCGAACAAGTCCGACCAGAGGTTGGAGACCTGGATATATTCAGTGCCTCTCACTGCCTCTGGTATGGTTTTGCATGTACATCGGTCATGACTATCATCACTTAGTCTGTTCGAATGCGAACTTTCACGAGGAATACGAAGAGCACATCATCTGTCGACTGTGCTCTCAAGCGTGTATGATGTATCATGCGTCTGCCTGCCTGGCCCAGACAAAGAGATCACACACTGCGCTGCCTTTCTCGAAAGACATGCCGAGAGCAGCTGACAACAATATAAATATCAATGTTATATGCATACTCAAAATGAGTGAAATGTGATGGTATATCTGTATATATATATATATATATATATATATATATATATATATATATATATATATATATATACATATATCCAAATGAGACTCGTGCAATAAAGGTTAGGATCTTTACTCACTCAATCTTTTATATTTGTAACGGTAAATCGCCTTTACGGAAACGTAAATTCGACAGACAGCTAATTTGGATTTGCCTTACTCATAAGCATACGTGTGTGTTATACTCGCAGGCCACGAAGGGCAGAAGCATTTGCACCTGTATATATATATATATGTATATATATATGCAGGTGCAAATGCTTCTGCCCTTCGTGGCCTGCGAGTGTAACACAAAGTATGCTTATGAGTAAGACAAATCCAAATGAGCTGTCTGTCAAATTTACGTTTCCGTAAAGGCGATTTACCGTTAAAAATATAAATGCTTGAGTGAGCAAAGATCCTAACCTTTATTGCACGAGTCTCATTTGGACGCAGAGGCGTTTTGAACAACAATCCATTGGACAGGGTGCAGCCTTTCGGTGACTGACTGCAATCGTTACTGTTACGGTGACTCATTGCAATTGTTCTCTGTGCCAATAAGTACCAATAACAATGTAGAGAGCTGGAATGGCAAGTAAAACGATATATGAAGCACGGATGTTATGAACTGAACTGAGTTGTTACTGGAGTGATAGGCAGTGTGATTCGTATTGACAATGAAGCAAGTCTAGTGTAGCCTAGATTGCGCTCCAGCTCACAACGTACATATGTTTAGTAAATATCAAACGTCGTTTTTGCGTTCCGCAAACTAAAATCCACAAACCGACTGCGGACGTTCTCTCGTGTGTACTGTGTCGATTCTCACTCACACCTGCGGTCTTGCAATATACGTTTCATTAGACGTTGACTTTAGTCATCACATTCTCTATGTCGTATACGCTTAGCTCCGTATTGTTTAGACTATTTTCCATTGTCGCCACATCAAAAGCTACTTGCGTTTGAGCTAAAACATGTTTTTAATTTAATTTACTATACATGTTATGTCAGGGTCGGCTCAAGAGTTATAACAGTGAACTCAATGACGTGCTATCTTTTACGATATGTAGCCGATATGTTTGCTCTATGACCTCTCTTTTGCTTATTTTGAGGAATAAATAGGGATAAAGAAATAAAATAAACATACATGCACACACACAGGGTCACCCTAGTGACACGCTCAAGAAGAGTTCGCGCTGTCAAATTTGTCGCGGCAAAGGCGAAAGCCATTCTATCCTCGGCCAAAAACAACTAGGCCACTTAACGTCATCTGGTGGAATGCAATTGGATAAAGTTGAATTCACTGCTTCTTCCATGACACGTATTATATTGTTGTTTGTAAGGACAATTGAGGCATCTAACAGCATTATTCGGTTGGTATGCGTTGTAACACTTTGGCTTCCAAACGGAACGGCCAAACCTTGTGAGTGGCGGTGTTACAGTGTCCTACAATAGTAAATACCTTGGCGTTCGCATCCTTCTTAAGAAAGACAGCTGAGCTATGTTTTAATCGAATGTAGTGCACACCTAGCTGGCAATTTTGCGACTGCAACGATATTTCCTTTACTAAATAAATTTGTATACTTGGTTGACCTTGATTAAACACGACCCTCCTGATGGGTGACTTTAACTTCCCGTTGAACAAGGGTAATACAAAAGTAATATCACGAGTTTATACAATTTTGGCCTAACGCATGTGAGCGGTATTCTCACCTGTTGACACGGATGTCGAGCCGCATCAAATTAGATACCTTGGATCTAAAAAAAGCGCCCAAGCATTTTGTATGAAATACAATCTACTTGTTGCCAGCCCTTCAGAAAGCTGCGTTTAAGCTTCAAATTCTGTCTAGTTCGTTTAGAAAGAAGTCTCTGAAGTTGTACTTTCTGAGCCTGAGTTAACTTTAACGAGGAACTCTATAACGATGGCCCTTGTAAGGTCACTGTAGAAAGCTACCAGCTTAAACAAAGCCAAGAAGCGGGCTCCGATATATCCAACGGTGCAGAACACTTTTAGTACGAAAGGATTAAATGTTTCGCTAATGCAGGTCAAAGATTAAACTTTCTCTGTACTAGGGTTTGTGATGTTAATAAAAACAAATTGTCAAAAAGGCTAAAAAGTCATACGCGTGGAGAAAAGGCACTCCGCAACATACGCTAGTCCACAGAACTGGCTAGTTTTGATTTTCGACCAATATTTGCCAAACTTTGTTTAATAAAACCTACGTTAATATTTAACATATATTCTGCACAATATGCCTTGACGCTCGCAGTAGGCCTGAAGACCTGTGGCATGATAAAAAAAACTCTAATTACTACAATTGAAACGAGATAGTGGTGCTTATTCACTTACTTCGGATACTTATTCAAAAATTCGACCTTCAGCAAGACGGGAGTTACGAACGTTGTTAGCGGTGCGTCGCTAGGGCAAGTAGTGCGTGGCTGACTTATTCAGAAACGGCTATGTTACCTTAATAAGGTGCATGTACTAAAATATGTATGTACATACCCCCCTGGAGAAGTATTTTTAGTGTCAATTCAAAGTAGTTATAGTGGAAGTATTCTTAGTGTCAATTTGAAGTAGTAATAGTGTTGCCGCCGTACAGGTAGGACGTGTTTGTGTCGTTCTGTGTGTGATGTAATAATAGTTATTTGTTTTGCTATGTTTGTCAAAGCCAGCTGATAAATGTACAGATTGAACTTCCTATGAATATATCCGTTCTTCCGGGCCTTTTCTTTTCCAGAGCGTGCCAAATATCATTATTGCGTTGCCGCGCTGAACTCCTAAGGCGATGCGCTATCATAGGAATTATTATTATTATTATTATTATTATTATTATTATTATTATTATTATTATTATTATTATTATTTATGACATGTTAAATAATGTTACATTTTTGAGGTCTGAATTCTTAGGTCTTATTATTATTATATATGATATATAAAGGTCTTATTATTATTTCTACAATTATGAGGTATGAATGTTTAAGAAAGATTTATCATGCTCTGTTCGCTTCCTGTCGATTCATGGCGTCTATGATAGAAGCAAGCGTTATCAAATGCATCACTCGTATTACTTTCAGAATAACATTAGGCTGTTTAGTGTGTGTCCATAAACTGCTTAGACGGAAGTCCCCGAGATGACTTTTAGATGACCCCAACTAAAAAAAAGGTCGTGACTTAATAGGTAGCTAAGCAGAAGGTCCGTCTCGGCCAATTCATCGATGCGTAACGATAACGCCTTGGTGAGTACGTACCGCAGCCTCTTTGTGTACGGAGATCATCGGGTCGCTTCCACGTCCTTAAACGAAGCTTTTTCTGAAACGCGTATCAACTAACGTGCATGTTTGCGGATTTTTCACAAGTTTTCGTAGGACAATTAATGAAAATGGTGTTTTTTTTGTAATTTAGTTCAGTATTTATTTCATCGAAAAACTGGTAGACAAATTGTGCGTTTTCATTGACATCCGCCTGGGTTTTTTTCGTGCAACCGACTAGCGTATTCAACCGTCCGTGGTTGGCAGGAAACGGCATTATCCCCTGTTTTATTTAACCGTTCGGTTTACTTCCAATTTACCTTGTCAAGTAGATCACTTCACTCGAGAAAGCGAAAAAAACAGGTGAGGGAGTTGGTCGGCTTGTCGGTCAAAATCGATTTGTATGCAAACGGATTTACCTACCGCCAGTCACGTGTTCTACGCTTAGGTATATTGCGGTTCGACCTCGTTTTTCCTCGCGGCGGTTACGGAGAATTGAACTTTCCCGCGCAAAGAGAATTTTAGACGAAGACAGAACGAATCTACCTGAAGAGTAATCACGCAGCGTTACGGGACGTCTTCGGGTTGACGCCAGCGCTCAGGAGCGATGTAGGCTTCACCACAGGCTGATCTCGTTAATCGTAGTTGCATACTTATGGAGTGCACCACGAAATCCGTAAAATTCAGGGCTCCTTTCCACCAACAGCAAGTTTACTTGCGAATCAACGATTTATCGGTGTATTATAGAAATAGCCAATCAAAACTGGACCGGGCAACACCATCACCTGTTTGGAATCAAAGAAGAAAGTCTTCGTTCGCCACTGTTTAATGCGTTTATTTGTTGCATTTGTTATAAGTCTGAAGTGTCGGTGGTGCTCCAAAGTGAACTGTGGTATCACTTAAGCGTGTCGTAAAGCAGGTCGTCTGCAAGTGCTTAAGATGTTGAATACATCGTATTCATCAGTTCATACTAATATAGAGCTAATGAAATCCAAATGCACCCTCCGATATAGCAGTTAGCCGTAAGCAAACTAGTAGTTACTGCTTTTAAGGGTGAGTTTAGGCTTTCCATCTAAATATGATATATCAGTAACATCATCTAAGAAAATATATATATATATATATATATACGTTTGCCCACGGTAGCAAATTAGTTAAAAAATTAAGGATTTAAACCACACTGACATAAAACTATGGAAAAACGGAGAAAGTGCAATTTCTGTGCACACCATTATGGCTAACCGAGCTTAAAGGTGTCCGGGAGCTGGATATATCGAAAACCACAATTGGAATGTCGTTCGAGAAACCAAACTAAGCAGAAGATTCAGCTTGTTTAGAAACTCGAGTACATAGTTAAATATCGGCGCTAATGGAATCGGGTCACATTGCGCGGTCAAGCTGGTGCGACCAGTAGACGTAAGGATTTATTAAATAATCGTATCTATAAAGTAGAATTTTAGAAACCCATGTTTTTTACGCTTATGTGAATATTAGCAAGTTTCAAGCACGAAAACGTAGCGGACATGGCCTGAAGTTTTGTTGTGGCGGGTTCCACGACAACGTAATGCAAAACAGGTTGGCGCCGAGCATCATATATATATATATATATTTACATATATATATATATATATATATATATATATATATATATATATATATATATATATATATATATATATATATATATATATATATATACATACATATATAAAATATATATATATATATATATATATACAGGGTCATTCATATCGTTGTGCACGCATTTCGAGGTTTGATAGAACTCGGCAAGAAAATAAGTTTTCCTTATGGAGGGAAGACGTGGAAACGTCTTGTTTAGGAGAGAGAGAGTGAAGTCTATAAAAGTAGTTTTTCAGCCTTTTTTATCCTACATAGTTGTGCGAAATCTCTGTTTGCGGGAGAACCAGTCAACGCATGAAGGAACCGATTACACCGGCGAGTTCGGAGGAAAATTCTGCACAACGGAAGATACTTCACTAGCTTGCGTAGCAAAAAGCTAATACCCAGATTAGGGAAAGTCATGAAAAGTCGATATTTTACGTTAACGCCTTTTCATGAAAAATCGTAAAATTTTTCCATTGCGACCAAAAATGTACGTCCGAAAGACCACTCTCACACAATAGCAAATTTAATGCCCATCATTTTCGTATCAAGGTGATGGTGCTGCGTTACGTAGTTGTCAAGTCGCTAAGCTTTTTCGATAGCCATATCGAAAGCGAAGGCATGCATATTTCCATAGGGCGTATGAGAAAGTTAGGTACATATTTTGAGGTTTGGTAGAACTCAACAAGAGAATACATTTTCCTAGTGGAAGGAGGGGGCGGAAACGGCAAATTTTTACGGTTCTGAACGTGAAAACTTGCACGTAAAACATAACAACTATGACTGTCGAAAAAGCTTAGTGACTTGACAACTACGTAACGCAGCACCATCACCTTGATACAAAAATGATGGGCATTAAATTTGCTATTGCGTGAGAGTGGTCTTTCGGACGTACATTTTTGGTCGCAATGGAAAAATTTGACGATTTTTCATGAAAAGGCGTTAACGTAAAATATTGACTTTTCATGACTTTCCCTAATCTGGGTATTAGCTTTTTGCTACGCAAGCTAGCGAAGTGTCTTCCGTTGTGCAGAATTTTCCTCCGAACACGCCGGTGTAATCGGTTCCTTCATGCGTTGACTGGTTCTCCCGCAAACAGAGATTTCGCACAACTATGTAGGAAAAAAAAGGCAGAAAAACTACTTTTATAAACTTCACTCTCTCTCCTAAGCAAGACGTTTCCACGTCTTTCCTCCATAGGGAAAACTTATTTTCTTGCCGAGTTCTATTAAACCTCGAAATGCGTGCACAACGATATGAATGACCCTGTATATATATATATATATATATATATATATATATATATATATATATATATATATATTTATATATGTATATATGTATATATGTATATATATATATATATATATATCTACATATATATTAATATATATTGATGCATAAACATACTTCTGGATTTTTAAAATTGTATCGCCTAACACATTTGACTTTAGGCCTAGCTGTACCCATGTAGTACCTTAAAATGACTTTAGCATTCGAAAGCCAATTACATTAGTAAAAACGACCCGAATACTAAACAAAACATCCTACTCTCAACTCTATTAAGCAGCAAACTGGTTAAGGCACGATTATACTATCTTCATTTAATCACCTTCTTTCGATTCGTAGGTGTATCACATCAATGATAAAACAAAGTCTCTAGTAAGATGCTTCTTGTCAATCAGCCAGCGACATTGTTTATCTTTATACATGACATTTGCAGATGCACACCGCTGCAGTCATTCGGAGATAGCTCACAGAGGATGGAATTAGCCTAAATAGCCAATATGTTCCCCCGACTTGAACTCCATCGTGCATCCAGGCATCCACCTCTAGCGACACATCCAAAGGATATGCGCGAAGAATGGAATAATATCTTATCGCAATTCACTGATGAATTAAATAGATCAATAACAGATCGCACAGAGGCCGTTACTACGCTACGTCGAAGTAATCTTTAATTTATCAAACTACCAATTTTGCAGATAAACTAAACAGCTCAACCGCACAATTGTTTCAGATTTAGAGAACAAATTATACAGCTGCATTTCAATATAACATAATGAAATCATTTAAACATTTCAACACGCGGATTTTAACGCAACGTTCTAGTCATGTTCTTAGCGAATAAAATTAAAAATGAAATAAACCGGGAATTATTAAAATATAAACCGAAGTGCACATATATATATATATATATATATATATATATATATATATTTGTCTGCGAAAGCTGTGACAAGCATGTTCACACACATTGTAGCTACCATATTCCTGATAAGGCAACAACGTACTGCAAGTCTTATTTCTGGGTCAAGGTTTCAACGATAGTTTCTAAGTCGATAACTGTCAAGTCATTTTGCAATTGTACCGTGGAGATACAGACGCTTAAAAAGCGGATCGACAAGCAATCCAAAGCGACCAAATCGAACGGCAACGTCAGCACACAACAACAACTGAAAATCAGCCGTCCGCAGCCTCAAACGTCCCAACAGATGATCTCCCCCCGCCAACGTGGCTTGCACGCACAAACACCGCACACACCGCGACGTCTTGGCTTCTACGACGACGTGCATAAGGAGAGACCTGCCATAGCAAACCCACTAAAAAACAACGAAGAATGGGTTTCGCATTTCACAACCCTAGTGAGCCACAACGTACAACTGACAATGAACACGCACCCCATATAGAGCCTGACTGAGAAGACTTTACGGAAGGAAAACTTTGAAGGGCTGTACTAGCGAAAAAGAACGAAATATCATCAGGTTCAGATGATATTTACTACGAACATCTTAAGCAGGGAATAGAGCACGTAGCCCCAAAGCTAACAGCGCTGGTTAATGCATGCTTAGGACCAGGGCACATGCCCGAGCAATGGCGCCGAAGCTATCTGCAACCATTTTACAAAAGCAAAGGCGACGGGATAGCATTAACTAGTGTAGTCTATAAAATATTAACTTCACTACTTGTGACTCGACTATACAGCAAATACAAAGACCTAATACCTACGGAACAGAATGGGTTCTTGGAAGGTCGCTCAACTGAACGAGCTCTCAGGAAAGTCTTCCGTCACGTGCGGGAACGTTCCAACGACGGACAGGTGACCAACGCAGCGTTTGTTGACTTCAAAACTGCTTTTGATAGTGTACCTAAAGACTGCCTCCTGGAAATGATGCGACAGCATTTTGGCATCAAAGGTCGAATGGTCAACCTAATGAAAAGCATTCTCTCTGCGAACTACATCACAATCAGATGCGCAAGATGTTAAATCGACAATTGGGCTAGCACAAGGCGGCACGACAAGCCCTTTCTTATTTATCCTATATGCCACAGGGTTAAGCCAAATACTTCGAAATGCTAAAGCCCCGAATGTTTTCTACGCTGACGATCTTATCATAATGGCCAAGCCAAGACCACGCAGTTTTACCTGAATGAAGTGAGCCAATGGTGCGCACAGTATAAACTGACAATTAATATATGATATTCCCGAGGAGGTCGATACGCCAGTCTTGACTATATCATCAGGGCCAATAACCAAAGTATTGAATTAGTAAGTCAATTTAACTATATTTAATTCCCTTGACTCCTATCGTTTACAAAGCACATAGACAACAAGCGTGCAAAAGCAATATCGGCCATGACGCTACTTAGAGATCTCAAACAGATTGACACTAAGATTGGGATGAACCTTTTCAAGATCAAAATAGCTCCGATTGTAACTTACTGCCTTCCGGCCATTGCACCGAACTTGACCTTAGACGACATTAAAGAGATATATAAAATAAAAGCTAATTTTGTGAAGTTTATGCTCGGACTGCCGCAAAACGCATCGACAACATTGGCGCTGGAACTATGCCAAGAGCGAACTTTTGTGGAAGACCTTATCCTGGACAAATACGATTTCAGCGCGCTGGTCGTAGAGCAATATTGCACCCACAGAGAAAAGCGTAATTGGAACTTTGCCATAAAGAGGTTCACCGACGGTCCTGCATTCATGACAGACCGCTGGAAGCGGGGAATGCAAGCAAACAGACGCATACTCTGTATACTTACCTGGCATGGCTACCGCCAATATATATGCCTAAAAGAGTACTGTTTAAAAATAGAAAACTGTGTATGCAAATATTGTGGCACGTGTAATATTGACCGATAGCAAATACTGCAACGCAAGGAAATAGAAGCTGGTTCGATGCATGCAGTAGTGAAAGATGTTATTAGGCTATATGAATTCCAGGTGATATCTACCAATTTCTGGTGAAATAAACTATATATATATAATATATATATATATATATATATATATATATATATATATATATATATATATATATATATATATATATACCTACATCGACATACGACTATGTTCACGTACGATTCGTATATATTTTAGATCAAGAAGCTCAGCCGACTATAGCCCGGCGCGAGACGTTCTTCTGAGGTAATAAAAGATAAGTATCACGTAGATTTGTTTCGAAGTGCATGTGTAGCAGATCGCGCAACTGTAGCACGTCAGACCCTCCAATGACAATGAAGCAGAATGAGTATCGTGTTATAACGAAACCTTTTTTAAAGCATTAACTGCAACTCAAAAAAACACATTAGACGCACTTCACCGGCGTACCGTACCATTACCAAATTGATTGGCTCATCTAAAAGAGAAAGTATGGGCACGTTCTGGACAGCCAAGGACAGCTCCGGGTGAAGAAAACTGCGCAAAAAGTCTACAAACTCTTGAGGACTGACCGCCGATCGAAGCTGCGCGAAATAGCGGACGAGGTGGGCATTTTTAGTGCAGAAAATCAAATATTGCATTAGCATCTATCTATAATAAGAATTAAGCAGACTTACCGCGCAAGCAAATAATTAAGCAAAAACTGACTTGTGCGTCAATTTCAGAGTGCAATTTGGAGTTTTTGAGACACATTTGTAGGATTTTTGGGCAGATTCATAACCGCCAACAACAACACCACTTCACTCGCCGTAGATAAATATTTTAGGTCTATTTTTTTTCGGAATCGTTTGCTCGTGGTCTAAAAGTTATTGAGGATCGTAGGAGTGGATGTGTTGATCTTATGGAGCATACGGTGAGCAATAAAAGGTGCACGGCTTTTTTGCTACCGTCGATTGCTTGTATTCCACGCTACGAACTTTTTGATCCACCACCACATATACATATTAGTTTTTGCTGCTTGCGTGTCTAATTGCAAAACCGTTTATCTAAACTATTTCACGCATCGACCGTATATTAATTATGGCTGGTCATCCTGAGCTGTTTTTGGCAGGAGCTGTTATAGCAAGAGACGGAAATAAAAAAATAAGCTAACAGAAAGAGAGAAAGGACAATGAGTTTTCCTTTTCCAATATGACCAATTAGGTAATTGGTGAAGGGTTTAGATGAAGAAATCAGATCTCCTCTGTTTAAGCTGTTCGTTAGTTCGGCTTAGTTCGTCTCTGGAAAGGCATGATTTTCCGCACTACGCCTTGCCTTCGTATCTATGGAAGCCCCTTCCCAGTCCACACATTACAACCAATTGCTCATACTTCGTTTTATCAACCAAAAAAGGATATAGAGAAAGAAAGTTGATGGTAGGGAACATGGGCAGAGACGCGGGGTCTAAGTGGAAAAGGGGGTACCAAATACTCCTGTCAAGTCAGCTGCGAGCGGAAGTTCCGATATCGGTTGTCGTTGCGCTCCTAATTGGCGCTATCGCTGTAGGCAGTATCGTAAACTTTTTGTTTGTTATTCTGCCTGCTCGAATGTTTGTATTGGCCATCTGGTCGTATCCGTACTTGTTTATATGCACGTATAGGTGTACAGAAAATATAGCTGTAACTTTCTTCAAGCTACTTTGTGTCTACGGTACAAAAACATTCTATTTTGGAACTTGTACATATAGGGATCCGATGCTATATATATGATGTTATATGCATACTAAAATGTGACTCATAAATGTAATGATATATATATATATATATATATATATATAACGTAGACAACTAGAATGTATGCGGAGTTTTACATGATGTAATGATGTATGTAGGACCTCGTTAGATGTTCGATACTTCTACAACAACATCCATTAAGGCAAAGAAACCGATGAGCTTACTGTTGTTAAGACACATGCGAAAGACGGGGCAATTCTTCGAGCCCACCTGAAGAATTGCTTTGCTCTTGACGGGGTTTAAGCAAGCCTCGCTTTCTGGATCTAAAGCGCGACGTTGCCTGAGATTGCCTCGTTAGCGCGCCTCTAGAGTTAGTAATCTCCTCTCCGATGTTCGGACCTGGACACCAAGGACGAGGTCGTCAACGTAGGCAGGGAGGTCGGCTCCGGTAGAGGCACATCAGTCGCAGCAATTTGCCGCAAACTATGCAGTCATATCACACAATCGCGTTTTATCGGCGGAGGTCGATTGAACCCGCCGAATGGCACAGATTGTCAAGCGCATTTTTCTAAATTCACATTGGAAGTCTGATACAACCCCGCCTTCACCACAATATCTCGTAGAGTTGCTTTAACGATGTACTCAAAACCTTCGGCCAAGGAGCCGAGCAAGGATGAGGCCTGTCAGAGGTAGGGTACCTTTGGGTCAGAACAAAGTCAGCAGCCTAACATTCGGTAGGGAACGAACCCATTAGGATCATCCCCGCTGCAGCGGTATCCACCGCTTCCGAATATTATAATCTCAGTAGCTTGGCTGTAAAAACGGAGATATTCTGCGGGCTCAGCATCTTTCCCGGCTTGGAACGTTCTGAAGTTTCGTATACCTTCCTTCCCCCTTCAGGGGGAAACGCAGTCAATACATATGTGTCAAAAAAAGCTTTGTTCTTAACACCGGCTTGTTAGGTGCTCTCGTGTGCTTGGTTCGGCCTCCTCTTTAGGCGGGGCGCTCTCGTACCACCTTGTATAAACGGCCGCAAGGATCGTCCTCCAATTTGTCAATAAAGGCCCTTTAGCAGAGCTCCTACGCGACCGGCGAAGGCCGGCGCATACTTGGCGTGATAAAGATGATGTAGAGCCGTCTCCCCCTAGACCATGAGTGACCACAGATACATCTGTTTCACCATCAGTACCCCCGAGGTGGCCCTCGCCCCGCCCCCTAGTAAGAGATGGCAGATGCGGAAACTTGACGCCAAGATTCTAGTGGCTGAAATAGACGAGGGTTGCAAACAACTGGGAGACACGGTGGGGGATGAATATCAAATAATTAGCATACTCTCTACAGCATGCGAGAAAGCTGCTCCCTCACAACACCATGGGAGCCGCCACCCTCCTAATTACTGGTGGACCAAAGGGAACGCAGCTGCCCGCAGGGCTTGCATTAGGCTAAATAGGATTTTCACGAGAACACGCAGCTGGTTAACGCAAAGAAAACGACGGGTGGGATTTTACGGGGAGCGAGAGACCGCAAGAGCTGAATCCCAATTGACGGGGTACAAGGCTGCTCAATCGAGACTCCGAGGACTCATCGCCAAAAGTAAAGCCCGAGCGGAGAAAGAGCTGATAGACGCGGCGGAGAGCGACGTATGGGGCCTGCCGTACCGAATAGTTATGGCCAAACTCCGGAGACCTCCCCCGAAACTCCCCCCGGATGTGCTGCGGGAGACTGTAACCGGTCTTTTTCCGGCACAGCCGCGGAGAGAAAACGAGGAGTTCTCGGTCACTCCGGAAAACATTCCGGAGGTGACGCTGGATGAGGTCGAACAAGCCCGGAATCGGTTGGCAACCGGTAAAGCGCTCGGCCTAGACGGAATTCCCCCAGAGGTAGCGAGGCTACTGGTCAAAAGGTGGCCTAAGGTCTTCCAAGATCTTGCCAACAAGCTTCTGAGAGAGGGGAGATTCCCGAGGCTGTGGAAAAGGGCAAGCCTGGTTCTAATCCCCAAACCCGGGAGGAAGACGGGGCCTTCGGCTTACCGGCCCATATGCCTCATTGACGCCATGGGTAAGCTCCTGGAGAACGTTATAGTCAAGAGACTAAACGACGAGATTCAGGAAAAGAAGGCCCTATCAGATGCCCAGTACGGCTTCCGGAAGGGCAGATCCGCATTAGGGGCTCAAGGGTGAGGAGACTATGAAGACCCCTAAAACAAGGGGATTCGTGCTCCTGATCCTCCTGAATGTCAAAAATGCCTTCAACACAATGAATTGGAAAGTAATTGTGGAGGCGATGAAGAGGAAGGGCTTTTCCCTCTACCTCCGTCGAATGATTTCATCCTACCTGGATGACAGAGGCTTGGTTGCAGGGGGGCAGGAGTACGAGGTTACTGCCGGAGTCCCACAGGGCTCGATTCTAGGACCCGTGCTCTGGAACATAGCTTACGACGGTGTGCTCGAGATCCCAGGTCTCCCGTATGGGGTGGAGACGTTGGCGTACGCCGATGACCTTGCACTCATGATAACGGCCAGGACCGAAAGAGCCCTGGAGAGCGCCGCCAATGAGGCCTTGTCAATGGTGTCCGAGTGGATGGAGTCCCATCACTTGAAACTGGCACCCGACAAGACGGAGGCGATGTACCTAACAGGCAGAAAGAGGACGACCGGCATTAACCTCGTGATGGCGGGCCACCCGATAGAAATCAGAAAGAAGGTAAAGTACCTTGGGGTCATGCTAGACACCGGACTGACCGGATCGGCACACGTTAAGTACGTGGCCGAAAAGGCCCAAAGGGTCTCCCTGAACCTGGCGCGGATCATGCCTAGGGTCGGTGGGGTGGCTGAGGTGAAAAGAAGGCTCCTGGCCTCGGTGGCCGAATCAACGGCGCTATACGCAGCCCCAGTCTGGGGGGACATGGCAATGCGGACGGCGAAAAATAGGGGGGCACTAAGGTCGACCCAACGAACGCTGGCAATCAGGGTAAGCCGGGCGTATCGAACAGTCTCGACCGAAGCTCTCCTGGTCCTAGCCAAAATGCTGCCATAGGACCTCCTAGTGGCTGAACGAAGTAAAATGTATCTAGACGAAGGTCTGGATCTCACCAGGGCCAGGAGTGCCACCATATCGGCCTGGCATGAGGAATGGGCGCAGGCAAGACCCGGTGTGACCACAGGGAGCTGGACCAAGAGTCTGATACCGGACCTCAGGGCATGGTATGACCGCCGACACGGGGAGCTTTCCTACTGGACGACTCAGGTTCTGACCGGACACGCCCAGTTCCAGAGCTACCTGTCAAGGATCAAGAAGGCCATCAGCAATATCTGCGTACTGTGCGACTCTGGAGAAACGGACAACGTAGAGCATACTGTTCTGCGGTGTGATGCTCTCAGGGAAGCACGGGACGCAGCACCAACCGCTGTGAGGGGCCGACCCATCAAGGTGGGACTTCGGCGGAGGCATGGAGGGAGGCGACGAACTTGTTCGACGCTGTTTTGACACTCAAGACAGCCAAGGAAACGGCCAGGCGGGAGAGGTTTGAGCGGGTTTCTCGGGAGAGTGGTCGAGACGAGGAGCCGAGGGAGGGGGTGGGGAGCAGCCAGGCCCTCATGGTCTCGACGCACCCTCACAGGACGGATTACAAAATGGCATCCCCCTATCCAACCGCAGGTAGACATGCGGGATGATAGTCAGGGATAGAGCTGATTGAAGGAGAACGGCAGAGACGCCTCTCCCACGGTTTCGATGTAATGCCAAAGTAATACCGAGCCTGGGGGGGTAGGGAGGAATCCGGGTTTAGTGGGTTTGCGAGTCTCACACTAGTCACGCAGGCTGCTAGTGGCGCATGTGCATCATGCATTTCTGAAACCTCCCAAAAAAAAAAAAGAGCCGTCTCTCCCTCAAGCGCGGGTCAAAAAGCGTCTAGATGCAATTTCTCCTGTTTAAAACGTGTGCACTTGTTAAGGGAGTGCCTCATTTTCTTGCACCTGTGGCAGCCTACGTTGCCAACTACTTCGGAGTTTTACGGGAACGCAGAGAGTCCACTTGTTGACATCGCCGACAATTTCGCACTGTAATCTACCTGTGTAGATCACAGGTAGATCTGTAATCTACACAGGTAGATCTGTGATCTACCTGTGTAATGGTGCGCAAGGACCAACGAAGCTGTACCCGCTTTAGGTCTGAGAACTTGCAGGCATTGGAAGAAAGTCGCTCGGACAGGAGCCATCCCCTTCCGGTGGTTGTTTTCTTAAGAGGTCGGCCGTTATGGGTCCGACAATGTTGATCGCCTGGCGTAGGGCATCCTCAGTGTTATCTGAAATGGTGCAATATCTAGTACAATTAGTCGCATAAATGAAAAGTTATCTAAATGGTAATTTTCTCCTTGATCCAGGGCTAGCCACCCTTGTGCAGTCCTGACAAGTAGAACATTATTCTATTTTCTTAGTTAAAAAGAACAGTTGGGAAACAACTAAAGCGAATTAACAAACAGTTAGGCTGCTAGGCTCCCTTTTTAGGAACTCACGCTACTTTCTAGCCTGTTAGCGGACTAGGTGGAGTTCCGAAATGGCTGTTCTTGTCCCTTGTGGCTATTAAGACTTGTATGCGTGCACACATGAACTCTGGGTAATGCCCAGCATCTGCAACGTGCCCAGCAATTTTGGACTCAGTAAAAGACACGCTTTGGTCGGCAGTTGCGAACAATTGGGCCAAATATGAGGTATATACATAAAACTCACTTTAAAAAAATATATGAGCTGGGTATATACCAATAGCACGTGCAACACAAAACCCACTCACGATCACTTAAACATTACTATGATTTTGTTTATTAGCTTTTATTCAACACACATCTCACTTAAAACATACGTGTCTTGAGTTTTCCAATTTAACCCTTTTATAATAATAATAATAATAATAATAATAATAATAATAATAATAATGATAATAATAATAATAATAATAATAATAATAATAATAATAATAATAATAATAATAATAATAATAATAATAATAATAATATTCTGGTTTAAATATGCTGGACTGGAAACAAAATATATACATTTCATGTACATCATGTGCTTTAGATTTCAAGCCATTCAAATAAACCAAGCCGAAATGATCGCAAAAAAACATGAGTTGCTAATTTTTTGCAACACACTTTATATATATATATATAATTTTTTTTAAAAATTCATTACTCAATTGTTATATATCACCTTATTATTATTATTATTATTATCATTTTTGTAACAATTTAAGCATTGTAAGATGCAGCTTCAATTATAAACCACGTTAGCAATTAATATATATATATATATATATATATATATATATATTGCTCTTACTAATATAGTTTTCCTGCGATCATACTGCAAACTATGGTATATATATATATATATATATATATATATATATATATATATATATATATATATATAGTTAATCATCATCCTATTTATTTCACTCATATTAAGTATGCACATAACATAGATAATTATACAGATTATACAATTATACAGTCAGCTGCTCGCGGCCTGTTATTCGAGAGAGGCAGTGCAGCGATCTCTTCGCAAGGGCCAGGCAGTCTACCTATATAGTTAATGAAACACATCTGTTTGCAAAACCTAATTCGCCTTAGGTTTATGTAAAATAATGGCAATATTTATACGCTCGTAATATATATATATATATATATATATATATAACTTAACCCTTTATACTGCTGTCTCACCTCTTGCTGTAGGTATTCTAGTAGGAGCATGCTTCCCTCAAGCTGCTTTGTTTTGCGCCTTTAAAGTGAGTCACATGACGAATGCTTTCACTTCGCTCTTTGCCGCATCTCTAACTTAAGGCAAAGTTGCTTCGTGTCCCCGTGTGAACTTCAAAAGAGCAAGGACGCTGATCACGGTTTCGTCTGACGCACTTTTCGAATAGCCCTTGCGTAATTCCCAGACGTAAAGGTCGCCGGAGATCAAGGCTCTTGACTGCGTGAAGGGGATACCGTTTCGTTTCCTGGTCTTTCCTCAGGCGCCAATTACAATGAGCGTGCTTTGATGCTGTTGTCAGCCTTAGAAGTTTTCCTTGACTAGTCATATGCCAGCTTCAGTGCAAGATGGAATTTTGAAACTTTCACTTCTGGGATTGGGCCTCTGAATACGACAAGGTGTAAGCTATCAACGCAAAACGTAGGCAGGCAAGTAAACATAAGCACCACGATAGATAACTCACGTTGCACGTTGAAATTGCTATATGCAAAGAAAAATGGCTGGCAGTACCGTACTTGCACATCCTTTAGGTTTCAGGACCTACTGTTTTATCCGTCCACATTACGCTACTATTGTAAAGCACAGTTTGTCGTAACTAATAAGCGCCAATATAAGAGCGCTATATATATATAAAGGATTTGTCAGGCATATCATTCCTGATACTTCATTTCTGCTGGTACAACAACGATTGCAATAATAACTACCGTGTGTTCACGTAAAAAGCATAGATATTTCTGCCAGGATTTCTTGCCGTTCCAAAAAGTTATATAATAATAATTCTACTAATAAGCCTAGAGGCTTTAGCTCTAAGACAAGTTTTAGACTTAGAAGACTTAGAAATGACCTGGTCGATATTACAAAGAAGAGGTTGTCACAATGAAAAGCAAATACTCAGTAGGTATTCAAGTAGACATGGATTATATGGATACATAGGTAATGTATATGCTGCCGCTCTAAGCGCCCCTGGTATAAAAGGATGACATGTGTATTTAGGTATACATGCCAAGCGAACAATAAATCAATCAATCATAATGTATACTTTTCGGGCTGACCCTTAGCTAGCCAAGAATTAACGTCCACGAGACTGCTTTTTGCATTGCTTTATAGGCGGACCCCGATAAACGCAAATGTGCAACGGTGGGGCTCGAACCCGCGCACCTATGAGTCTTCTTCAGTCGCGAGGCGTAGGTGCGAATGCACCACGTCACCGTGTTCGACCTGGTCAACTATATGTGAGCTCACCCAGGTTGAATTTAATGGCCTACTAGTTTTTTCGAAGTGAGCAATCAGAATCCAAAGTTGTAATGACGTTTTACGCTCCAATCTCGGCTATCTTCTTCACAGAGCAGCAGGGCCTTGCTCCATCTTTGCTAGGCTGGAAAGATACTCTCCTCCGGCTGGGCATATTTTGCCGTCTGAATTCGCTATAGCTCACGATAGGATTTCTTGCGAAACGCGTAATCCCTCGTTTTTTGCCTGTGGCCCCCCATGGCTCCACCAGGGACGGCACCTGTGCGGCGTCATGCATCACCTGTCGTAAGGCCGGTAGTTGCACCACGGCCCAAACAGTTTACGGGCCGCGATTTCGGGCACATCCAAGCCTTGAAATTTGCTGCTTGACAAGTTCTGAAACGTCAGGTCGGTGCTTGTGGCCGTGTGGCGTACGTATGTATAACTACTCCGGGCGCTCGCATAGAAAAGACCAACACCAGCTATCAGCTGAAGGAGTACGTAATTTTTATCGTAATTTGATTCCCTGTCGATTCGATGGCTAAAATCACCGTACGCCATGGTGAGCACATTTAGATTGAAAAGTGGCAGCGCCGAAGATACAATATTGGCAGCCTCTGTAGATTTTAGCTTTAGAGGGAGATAAAAAAAATGCAATATTAATAAAAACGCCAGAGGAAACAACCAAGTAACATTCATCTTTTCAGAAATGTGCCACATTTTAGCAATTTTTGTGCCATAAACTTCTACGTTGATGCAAAGATTTACGGAGGTATAAAGAAACTCCGTTTATCGACCTACCTCGGCCCTCTGTAGACATAACTGATAGCTGATAAAAGCTTTGCATAATAGAAATATGCATTTCATCCCCCTGGAAAGTCTCTGCGAGGAAAACAAAATCCGTAATTTAAAAAATATTTTATGGTATAGTTTGCGAATTCCCCTTAGGGTCCTCATAACTATATAGCAGTATCAGTCAATGTTGTTGTAAAACAGCATCAGTCGCCGACAATTTTCTCACGTACCTAGCGGTGGGAAGAGATGCTTTTTGTCTAAAACTGTTTTGCCAAACATCGCACGTCATCCGTTTTACCACGTACAATAATAAAAAGCATGGCGAACATTCCCAGCTGTTCCCTCAGCACATGCCTTCCGGAGGCAACTAGCGAACTTCCGTCGTCTGTGAACAACAGCCGTGCAGCCGTTATCCGTCCTCTTGCTCTCCGCTATGACAGCACCACCGTTAGCTGTCACACGGCGAATGCATAAGGCACAGATGCCGTTCTGGAAAATCCAAACCATATTTTTACTTCTACCTACGTCTGCCATGTGTTGTGCCGTGATTCTTCGCATTTGCTGTGATGCCACCATCACTGATATGACCATAGCCCAAACGCTTTTCTATGACCAGGAAGAGATCGATGACTCTGACTGTGGATCTCTTATAATTATACACGAATACATAGTGCTTACAATCATCAAGCAAGTCTTTGCAGCGTGCACAATTTTGGTATTTGGTGATAATGACTTTAGTAGAGTATAGATAATACTTTAAGTATAGATAATACTTTAGTATAGATAATAGAGTATAGATAGAGTATAGATAATACTTTAGTAGAGTATAGATAATGACTTTAGTAGAGTTTCAGCGCCTTCTGGTCGAAAGACGTGACTGGGGCTCCGCTGGTCCAGTCTAAGGAATGCGAAGGGTTTACTGACAAACATGGTTTAACAGCTAAACAGTAATGACGCGCTTTGCTAAGGCAGCTGAATGCTGCCCACAGCTGCAAACTATTGCTTTGGAATTGCGAAGGGTTATATGGGGCCTTACAGCTAGCACCTCGTTTGTTTGAATATGTAGACATTTTTTTTATTTTTTTATTTTACTTATTCAGATAAGTTTATTTATACATTATACACATCATCATTCTAATACATAATCAGAGCGGACCCGCTAGACCACTGCCTGAGGGTAGCGAACCTAGCACCGCAGCCGCATTTCCACGTTGCACTTCAATTGATATTCTTTGTAGCAGAAA
This sequence comes from Dermanyssus gallinae, assembly GCA_003439945.1. Classification (NCBI taxonomy): domain Eukaryota; kingdom Metazoa; phylum Arthropoda; class Arachnida; order Mesostigmata; family Dermanyssidae; genus Dermanyssus; species Dermanyssus gallinae. Next base: position 28,955 of record QVRM01000435.1, read on the forward strand.
TTCCCCTGCCCTTTTCTCATCCTTCTCACTTGCCGCTCTTTTCCCATTTCTTTCAGAAATTTTACTGTTGATTTGCCTATGACTCCCATTGTTTCTATGGCAACTGGCTGCACTATAAAAGATGCCTCCAACTCGCGGTATCTCAGACTTTTCCGCTGCTCCGCTAAATTGGCAACAGCACCTGCTGATCTTGAAGCTCGGCTCCTATAAGACGGCGCCAGCGTGTCCCACACGGTTGCGTCACACACAAGGGCCTTTCCGAAGGACCACGGAACCAAGGTCATTCCGTCTGGACGTAAGGCTGAGTCCGCTGCTAGCCCGACTGGCTCCTTTCTGCAGGGTACGTTAGCGTAATGCAACGCTCTTGAAATCACTTTGTTGAGGGCGGCGTGGCGCGAATGTCTTCCGCAGCTCCTAGGACAGCTGAGGCCGTGCTCTCCCGTCGGCGACACCGGTGTGTTGCACAGGGAGCAACTATAAGGTGCACACACAGCCTCCCCAACCGCTTAACACCCGCTTCACGCACTGTCTCAGCTTATCGTCAAAGTGTTGTAGAATGTCCCTTTGGGCCGACGCATCTATGCAGCGAAGAATATAGATTAGCATTGGTGTCAGGAGGCTAGTTCGCATCAAGAATAATGCAGGATGCGCATCGAGGGATTTCAACCTGGAACACCAGAGATCCATTAGCTCGCACTTCCTGTTCAGGACGAGTTTTGCGGAGGCCGTTGTGAGGGGAGCTCCTAAAAGCTCGATGTTTTCATCGGTGCATAGCTTGATGTCAGGAAGCAGGCCCTGCGTCCGGCGTAAACACTCGTCACGAAATGGGTAGTCGGATGACAAGACGTACAGCTCACACTTTGAAGCATTTAGTTGCAGTCCAGAGGTGACGCCGAAATCGATTATCTTTTCCACATCACTAAGGGCGGAATCAAGAGTACCTCCAATTGTGCCATCGTCTAAGAACCACGGCTTAAATTCCGACTCCAAAGCCGAAAGCAATTGGCAAATCGCCAGACAGAAGAGGGCCAGGCCACAGGGGTCCCCTTGCTATACCCCACATCTGGAGAGTACGATATGTAGTCATTGTACTCTTGACAGAAGCCTTCATGTGGGAGGAACTGCATTTCGATGGGATGCGAAGCTTTCATCTGCTATCGAGTCCTCCAAACAGAAGGTGGTAAATGGATTTTCAATCTACTCACGAGCAGGTTCACCACGACTGCAATGTGTGTCGGTTGATTCAACGATGATTGAGGTTGCCTATGCGGTCAGTGTTGGTCTAGCGGTCCAGCTAAATTTTCAGCTACCCACTTTGATCAGCGGCGACTTCAAGTGTCGTATTAATAGTGGCGCCAATGACAGCAGGGTGATGGACTTCTTAAGCTTCGGAAGAATAGTGGCCTACATTGACAAACAAGCGTGATAAACTTTTGGTACGTTTGCCAAAGTAAAAGAAGCACTATTGACCTCCTGTTATACAAATTTTAACATTCGACGAAATTTCAAAGATGCGAGATTCTAAATATTCCAGCATAGAAACTGCTGTCGGTGCTGGCGGCTCTCCCTGTGTCTGGCCAGGAGCGCGCCCCGCATCGGCAACTAACATCTTACTTATCTAGGCAGCTAGATTTGCGTGTATTAATGCGCAAAAGGGATGCCGAGATGAAGTCCTGACGTTAAACAAAACACCCGCGTTTTGGCAGCTACTGTCAAGGTCGCTATAGATAAAAGGAAGAACAAACAAAAAAGGGCACACTCTCCTGGCTTACACAAGCCTGCTGCCTAAGACACCGGAAAGTCGTGGGGCTCCTGCGTCAAGCACGGGCTCTACACCCCGATCTCCAGAGAGTGGCTGATCGTAGGGCGCTCTATGGCTGACATAGCGCAACCAACAAGAGCTTGATGGTGGAGAATAATCGTCATTATAATAAGGAGAAAAAAGAGTTTCGTATGTTTGAGAGAGCAGAGCGCGAACTTCATGTCCACATAGTTTGCCGGATGAGCAAAGACATGCACAGTATGAAAAAATACACTTAAGGCAGCACTTTACTGCCTTTCAGCTCGATGAAAACGCTCCCGCGCCAGATCCAGTTATTGAGCAACCGCTTACTCTGAAGCGGCACCACATTAATTTGCTGTCTACAGTGGAAAAGGTGCTTATCCTGCTTGGACTTCCCAGGAATAAGGGTAATGGTCCTGATGAGACCTACTATGATTATTGGACTGAATCGCCGGATGCTTTAGCAGGGGAGCTGTGTAGTCTGTTTAAACAGATACTTAGCCGGGGATACATAGCCCAGTCGAGCCCGGTGGCGTGGTGGATTGAGTCTCCGCCTCGCAACCGGAGGAGACACATAGGTGCGCGGGTTCGAGCCCCACCGTTGCACATTTGTATTTATGGGGGTCCGTCTATGAAGCAATGTGAAAAACAGTTCCGTGGACGTTAAATCTTGGCTGAGGGTCAGCCTGAAAACTTTACATAGCCCAGGTTTGCCAAGAGGCCAGGCTTACTCTGCTATTCAAGGGCAACAACGTGGACGGTTGAAATCTTTACCAGAGTATCGCGTCGGAACGCACCCTTAAGGAAATGCTTGCTAAGTTTATTATCTAAAGGGTGTTTTCAACTGTGAAGAACGCAACCTACCTGCGGAGCAATTTGGATTCAGGAAAGGTGGTGATACACAGGACGCGACACATGTACTCCAGTCGGAAGTTGAGCGGGTGTTAGCTATGCTTCGGGGGTCCTTTGTACGCCGTCTTTATTGATTGTGTCAAGAGTTTGACAAAGCTCCCCGTCACTTACTAGTCGATTAATTTCGACATGCTGGGGTGGGTGGTTCTCTTCTACGAGTGCCGTCCAGCGTCTTTTCTGAAGACCGCCCCGAAAGTAAACACAAGGGGCGAGAACATCCTGCAGCTGAGACAAAACGCAGGAACCCCACTCCTTTCTTGCTCGGTCTTTTCTTTGTCATCGCAGACCTAGCTCACTATGTGCGGGAGGCGTTTTAAAACGTCATCGTAGTCATGTATGCGGATGAGATAGTGGTGGCTTACCGAGACCGCGGTGCTATTCGTCGAATTGTCGGCGACGTAGAAACTTTCCTTCACCGTAAGGCCCTGCAAATAAATTTGTGGAAGACGAAAGCCATTGAGTTTCGCAGACGTAAGGCCCTGCTGTGTTCAACCGCTGGAATTTGTCAACTCCTTCCCGTATTTGGGTCTGAGACTACACTATATGAAAATGACCGTTGTCCAGCACATCGGCGGCAGGTATCGAGCGACTATTACCTCTATTGACACAGAAATTCACACAGGTGAGAGATCCTTAAAAACTGCCTCTTAGACGGCAGTGCGCTTTTTGGTGCTTAAGATTGTGCTAACGTTAAGCTACAGTCTTGGCAAGGTGTGGAGCAATCTTTCAGCCGTACATTTTGGTTAACTAGAATGATTGATACTTTACAATATATATATATGAAGCGTGTTCTTTACTTGCCGCGGACGGCAAGAAACCGCTCCGGTTGCCTGCTAGCGGGTTGCAAACCGGCATCTTATGGGCAATGTAACCACGTGGTGACAATTAAACGCAGTCGGAGTTTGATTAATTCCGACTAAACATCTGAAAATGATATGCATTTGCGCATGCTGAGAAATGTGGACTAATATAATATATTAGTTAACATCTGATATGGCGCTGGGAAGTTATTATTTAGCACCAGGAATGAATTATTGTCATGGCGTGATTAGAGTATTAATATAACTAGTAACGGCAAACGGAGTAGCAGTGATACATGATTGATACTACGGTCGATATGCATAATTCGACCACTCCCCAACTGCAAACAAATAGTAACAGCAAGAACAATATTGAAAACGACAATTATTACGTGCTTTTTTTAACATGTGTATTAAGTTAGCTGATTGTACGAGAGGGCATCAGTTGTCACCCGGGCACTGTCGTCTCATCGATGGTCAAGTGTCTACGTCCAAATTGACATGGTGCAGGATCATTTTCTAATTGGCGCCAGAGAGCAAACTACATATAGCTCCTCAATTGTTTTTTCATGCTAATGTAACGTAATATTAGACTAGTAACATAAATGTATTCAAAGAATATTAGGAATAGCAGTACAAGGCGGTACATATAAACGGTATAAACACAATTCCGTGTTAGTACTACTCAACATTAAGGTAGCAGTTTGTACAAATGCTAGTAATGAAATTGCTACACGACTTAAATCACCAACGAATTACTGCTATTAGTGTCAAACGTCATCAAGCGTCATCCAAACGACGATGCTTGCTCTTAAGGCAAGCGAGCTTGAGTATGCTCCAATTCAAGTCACGTAAGTTTTCTGTTACTTTGGCAGATCTACATACAAGGATACGCAAGGATTCATCAAAGCCATCATCATCGTCGACATGGGAAAATGGGAATCGATGCATGCTTCGTGTTTGAGTGTGTGTGCGATATCCATATGTATTTCCGTGGGCCAGATGAATTTAAGTGCGCCACTATATTTATACTTCGATAAACACGCCCCAAGGTCACCAAGCAAAGACCTGATAGTATGTTGCGTCAAATAAAATTCCAGTCAATGTCGCTGACTGCAGCTCCTCTACAGCCGGGCTGTTTGGCTCACACGTTTATGTCATGTATCTGGGCGCTACCTACCACCACGTTTACTCCACTCATATTAATTATGCACTGGACGTATTTGCACTCACTGGGAGAGAGCTGAGTATAATTGGACTACACATCGGCCGTTCAACATACGTAAACCACCAGCAGCGGCTGCACTGACGGCAGAATATGTTCAGAACTGAAATTCTGCTTCTCGGAGCTCTTGGTGTGACCGCAGCGACAGTTTTTTTTCTTCCGAAACTAGATTGCGTGTCCAAGTAGAAGCAGACTGCAACGGGAACGAAAGCCTAGGGGAGGTTCGTGGTTACGGGGCTGGCGGTGATCGTGATAACGACATTGACAACAGCGACGATGACGGCATTGGCAACAACGACAACAGCCGTAATGGGCGTACGTGCCAGTAGCACTGGAATAGGTCGACGCATTGGAACAGAAACGACGACGACGACGACGACGACAGTGTGTAAGGCTCCCCGGCCTACAAGAAAGGGCCACACGGTACGGCAGCGCTACTCAGGTGCTTGCTCGATGAAGATCGTACAACCCCCTTTTACCTGTTCGCTATATGTAGTATCGTTGTGTCGTTCGTAAAAAGGGAAAGGCAAGAGATGGACAGAGATGGGTGATAAGGAGCTAAGCCAGGGAGAAATAGGCAGAGGATCTGAATGAGAGGGACAGAGAGAAAGAGTAAGAGAGATGAACAATATAGGGAGAGAGAGGATATAGAAAAAGAGCGCGGATATAGAGACAGTGGAGGAATACAAACACAGGCGGGCATATAAGCATAGAGAGGGCATACACGGAGAGGGAACACATATAGGGACAGAAGAGGGAGGAGGGGGGGGGGGCGGAGAGTCACGGTAGACAGAGCAAGAAGGGAGCTAAAAGGGAGCTGTGTGGCTCATATCAAGGCGGCCGCAGTGATCGTGGTTGATCTCTTCTGATCCATGTGACACGTTCGTCTCCCAGATCGTCTTGTATCCATAAAAAGTTCCGTTTCCCTAGTAGTGTAGATGTATCTATAAAACAGTCAGATCCGTCGACCGCTGTAAAGACGACCACTAGTATTGATACTACTAAAATAACTAACGAAACCTAACTAACATACTACTATCTCTACTACTGCTATGCGAGTAGTACTGATTACGAATACAGCGTATGTACACAGGACACCTCACTGATTGAGAGCAGTTAAGGCTCAGTGGTGCAGTAGTAGTAGTAGTAATAAGAATAGAAGTAGTAGTTGTAAAAGTTCTAGTAGTGGTATTAGCAGGGCAACGCCGACAGGTGCGGCACCGACGAGCTAGCCTCAATGATTACAACGAGAGGATCACCGCGTTCATCCTCCCCGACGACGGAACAGGATCTTCGTTCGCTTCATGATGTTGTCTGCTCAAGGTTGGCCGCCGGACTGCCTTGAGCGACATCCTCCTGCGGAAGGCTGATTTGTCGCTCATGGTCCCTCCGGGGTTTTATTTTTGACTTACAGCTGTCTTTATTTTGGAAGATTACGTGTTCCTTCTCTTTATTTCTTTCAATCTCCTTGGCCAGATTCGGCGCTCAAATGTACGGTATGGTTTTTAATCTAAATAAGTATTTCTCTTTCTCTGTCTCTCTATATTTAAACATTATTTAGTTAGTGTTATTCAAAGTGTTACGCTGGCGGTTGGTCCCCATTTTGCCAAAACCAGTAAGTAGACATGTAGTCTATCTCAATCGCAGAGTGCATCTAAACACCCGGCCTGGCTCTTCCTGTTCTCCTCCGCGATTTTACTGTGGATCTTGGTGCTCTCTGACTCTGAGGTGCTGCAAGCCCTCCCTGCAGTGCTAGAATGTCGGAACGGATCTAGAGTTGCTAGGTATTCCCCTGTTCCGGCTGCGTTGAGGGCTGGCTGGCCAAGCTAGAATATGCGATGTCACACATTCACTTGGTAGGCTCTCACCGAGGCATTTTTCTTCTGAGATACTTATTTTCTGCTCTATGTCTCAACCACCTATGTTGAGGTGCAGATGGCTTGCTTTCTCCGAAAGTCTCTAAGCGGCTCAACGACAACTTGCTGGCTTCAGTAGAGGCGTTGTTAAATCTAAGGCTATCCGCAGTCGCACCCCTACAAGCCTTACTCCTCGTTATGTGGGATGGTCTAGAATTGCCTGATGTGGCTGTTCTATCAAATACCCTCCTTAGGTCTGTACAACAGACTAGAACCCTTCTCTATACCGACGCGTTTACAGATCTTAAAGCTAAACTAGAAACAAACCGCCATAGAGCAGTTGCTATGTGTGGCCATAAGCTCGCCGATGCTGGACACCAGAAAGAATGGTCGGCGACCCTTCATGAGCAAAGAGTCGAAACCTGATTTTGGGATGCGCCGTGAACGCTGATAAAACCAGGCTGTGCGCCGGCCTCCTCAAAGGGGTGGAGTGTTTTAGTGCAGGCAGACAAGCAAGGCACTAGACCATAAATGGTACCCTTAGAAAAGGTTTACGATCCAGCAGCCTACCATGCGTTCCACACGAACCCATCGGACTTGACCTGAAGGTCTGACCTTAACCCCGTTCCGGAATGGTCGCATATATATATATATATATATATATATATATATATATATATATATATATATATATATATATATATATATATCATCGTTTATGTATGTGTAGCATACATGTGTATATAATGCATATATATACATATTTGGATATCTGCGAATATTCATTATAAATATAAATATTTTTTTCCTAAACAAGACACTTTCGCCACTACTTCATTGAAAAAAATGTTTGGGATAAATTCTAAGAAAACCTAAAAGGAGTGTACCACATACAGAAAAACATTATTGTGGTATCAAACAGATGGTAGAACGATTTGTGATATGGTTACCGTAAACCGTGTTTCCCCGCTATCTTTTCTCCGCATCATACTGCTAATTACACAAAGATCGGAACTCTTTAGAGTACTGCGGTAACTGAGGAGGGGTATTAGTGGCTGGTGTATGGTCGTATCTGACGGTCGTAGAGATCCCTAGAGGTGGTCGTAGAGAGGAGCGCAGGGAAATGGCTTGCGGTAATCTTATTACAAATCGTATGATTAGCAATATGGCAACAACAATGCCGGTTTAGTAGAAATTTGATTGTTCTAAATATTTTTGCGTAATAATACATGTTTAAGTTATAAAACGTGAAGATTTGAAAATTAGATATTCTGGGACCCGATTTTTGCGGACTGTTCCAAATTTGTGTGTGACTAGTTGTCTTCAGGTTGCCAATGAATTCTCTTTTTAGTGAGGTATGCTCTATCTTATCTCAGATTTTCAGGATATGTCAAGTTCTATATATAATAGATTATAATTGTTGGTAACCCGCAAGCAAATATGATGTTGCATCGGTTGACCCTTACGACTAAATGGCAACATATTACTGAAGGTATTTACTCACTGCTAATGATGAGGACGATATTACAGAGAGTATGTGCCCGATTACGTTTACAAAAATCGCACAGTGTATTGGCTTCACGTATGAGTGTCGGTAGACGAACGAAGATAAGCTTATGTTGCGGTAAGGAAGAGCGTACACGGAAGCCAATATGCTCAATATGCTGTTGTAGATCTGACCAATGATAAATCCGCACCGGGAAGCTAAGGGAGTCTTGGGCTCGTATTGGCCCATAAGCCAAGAAACGCTAATATTTTTCAAAAAGCTTGAAATAAAACTAAACACGGTCACAAAGGATCCTTGTTCTGGAGAGTACCTGCGTGCATCGATCAAGGTTTAGCGGGAAACGCGGCGGCAGTTAAAGGGTCCCTTCCCCCCTACGCAGGACTTCCTTTTTTTTTGAGGAGGTTTAGGGTTTAAAATACATTTACGTACGACTGAGAGAAAGCATAACAGGAGTTGGTAAGCCCCCTAACATGCCAACGCTCAGACAGTGTGGGACTCAGCCAAAGGCAATACCCACTAAAACCCTACATATATAGACGGCAGTGCCTACATATATGTATCCTCCTTATGATGACCCTCCGACCTGCGGGATCCTTAACGCAGAATAGTAACTACACACAGGCGGCGGGGAAGTCTCGGAAATTTTAAATCTTTAGGTCCTGCTTGTCGAGTCGCGCCTTGGCAACAACTCTCGGACGCTTTCCACCATTTTCCTTCTTCCTATCTTTTCCTTTGCTTTCATGATCCGTTGAATAGGCTTTGCAGCCGCGTCCCAGTTTTTGACCGACGTAAGCATGTACGTGACTAGCTCTCCCAGCGTGTTCTTTCTGGGCAAGCCTCGTCTGGTCTCGGTCCATGCGGCGCATCGCAATACTGTATTTTCCGGAGTGTCCACCTCGTCACAGTACAAGCATTACGTTGTCTCAGCCTTCCCTATCCGATTTAAATACACCTGGAAATTGCCGTGACCTGTGAGGACCTGGGTCAGGTGGTATGTGAGACGGCCCCCGGAACGATTCATCCATTGGCGGATGTTCGGAATAAGATTCCTCACGAGCGCCCCTGGTTGCCCGTTCGGGATGCTATCCCACTCCTTCTGCCACGGATCGAGTGTCACCTCGCGTTCTTGTACGAGCTCCCTATCTGGGTTAACCCACAAGCGCCGACGTCCGGCTGCCTTTAGGTTCTAGGGCACTGTCTCCGCCAGCACTGCTGATGGTGCGATACCCACGAATGATACGTAGGGCTCCGATCCGCTGGACCTTCCTCAGGATCTTTATAGTAGCGCCTGTGTCCATTGTAGGCGACATCCAAACGGGCGAGCCAAAAAGGATGATCGACTCGGATACGGACATCAGAAGTCACGCAGGACTTCCTGATATCCCGTAGAGGAACCAGTGTTCCGAATACTATCTTGAATAAATAAATTGAGTGTCTATTAAATTGAGACTCTTTTTATGACCACCGTCTTGTACATACATGGGCGCCATGACAGTGCGAGCACAGTAGAGCGTGCAGTATAAACAGCATTTGCCTACAGCACCAGATAGATTCCCGTTCAGTGGAAACACCAGAAACAGCCGTCTTAGAGAGATCAATTTCCAAGCACCGACAACAATTTGACGCCCGCTCGATTTATGCTTGATCGATTGAGTACCATGTGCAGCACAGCTCGTGAAAGTGCGTTTCGCGAGTATACTACTACTAGCTCTAAGTCGTTGGCGTAAGCTGTTCGTAGGCCAGGTTCCATAGAAGTACATCCAAAACTATTGGCTACTTTGCTACATTAAAAGCGTTACGAAGGTCAATTTAGATTAAAAACACGAATGACCTTATCTTCAGACTCTTGCTGTCGCTTCGTCCAGGTGTGGCGATTTTTTTAACCAAAACCGTGCCGCGTCAATTTCCCCTATAGGGCGCCAAACACTAACAGTCTCCACCGGCTTCTGCCATTGTGTCTGGCAGGCAGGTGCGCCGACAAGTCCGAGGACCTGTTGCTGCGCCGGGCTTTAGTACACATTTCACTAGTGAACTCCGCCGTCAGCTAATAGAATTTTTTTGGGACGTTTTTGGGAATGCATGATGCACATGCGCCACTAGCAGCTTGCGTGACTAGTGTGAGACTCGCAAACCCACTAAACCCAGATACCTCCCCACCCCCCCAGGCTCGGTATTATTTTGGCATTACATCGGAGCCGTGGGAGAGGCGTCTCTGCCGTTCTCCTTCAATCAGCTCTATCCCTGACTATCATTCCGCATGTCTACCTGCGGTTGGATAGGGGGATGCCATTTTGTAATCCGTTCTGTGAGGGTGCGTCGAGATCATGAGGGCCTGGCTGCTCCCCACCCCCTCCCTTCTCCCTCGGCTCCTCGTCTCGACCACTCTCCCGAGAGACCCGCTCAAACCTCTCCCGCCTCGCCGTTTTCTTAGCTGTCTTGAGTGTCAAAACGGCGTCGAACAAGTTTGTCGCCTTCCTCCATGCCTCCGCCGGTAGTAGTACTGTATGAACAGAAATACGACCTCCGGGAGGCCCGTGAGATCCCAGGACTTTGCCTGTCCCAAGGCTTGGTGGGCATTCAGAGAACTTTCCAGTCTTAGATTCCAAGACATTAGCTCTCACTCAGTATTAAAAGAGGCACAGCGTTCTTAGCAATGCCTTGTATCGTCAGCCTTTCCTGACGTGCACATACGGCATAAGGGGGAGTTAGTTTACCAATACGGTGTAAGTATTGCTGAAAGCAACAACCGTGGCCCATTATCAGTTGCGCGAGTGGGTAGGTAAGCGCCTTATGGTTTTGTTGAGGAGCACTTCCATTAAGATGCTGCATATAGCAGAATGCTATATGATGCTAAAAGACGGCGCTGAGAGTCGGTTGCCGCTCTAGCTTTGCTGATCTGTTGAGGTTTTTGCTGCATGACGGATATGAGATGTTTCTGTAAGAGCCTCATCTAAAATCAGGCCCAGGTACTTGACCATGGGCGTGGGTATTACTATGGCCCTTCCACGCGTAAGTTTAGATTCTGCCGAGGGCGTTTAAAACAATTGCTTTCGTTTTTTTAAGTCAATTAGAGATCTAGCGTACGCGGAGAGATTGTACGATATTTGCCAGGGCATCGTTTGATCCATCATGCAAATCCTCGTCACGAGCGGTAGCGATTAATACCAAATCTTCTGCGTTAGCGACGGAATAAGCTACCAGGGGGATGTTGAAGTCTAAGCACTCTACCATAGGTTCTCTTCCACAAAGTCGATCCCAGTACGGACCCTAAGATGCCCCAGCTGTGACTCCATAGTCCACGCTTTCGTAGGTAGATGCTCGGTCTTTTAGGTACAACGCTAGGATGGGTAAGTAGGGTTACACAGCTATTTTGCTATTGATTTAATTTAATTGTAGGTAATTACTATTTAACGGATGCATGCACATAGCGTACTAGACAAAAACGTGCGATAACTACCTTATGCTGCTACACCACAACTTGATACAAGCCGACATGCCAGAGTGAAGCACTGGGCGTTTTACCCCCAAGAGTGTGACAGAAATTGTCCACGATTGAACAAATAGTATTCAAACTATGTTAGAAAGGTGCAGCATTGTCTGCTATCTTACAATACATCGCTTATTCAGGATTCAATACCAAAAACTAGTTGCATTGCACTAGTGAAATGTATGGCATTCTGGTGGTGGTGTGCTATTATAGCTACTATAAATATTCGAATGCGTGGGCGAAGAACGCAATATCAAAGGGAAGATATATCATGTTAGCATTTTTTAGCAACATTTGCAAAGGCTGCTGTTTATGACCAGTGTGTTTGCGTACCTCGGGTTTGTTTGCGCAAAAGTCGTACTTATCTCAAGCATATGCATTTTCTACTGCAATAAGACATTCGTATGTACCACCAACCAATTCAGTATAAACTCTGGGCTCAGCTATACATTGCGTGATTAGCACAACTTTATAGAATGTATACCAGCTAATTGGAAATAAATATGTTTGTACGTAGACTGAACGTATTGCAGCTTTGAAAGTAGCTAGATGAAACCCCTGCCTCTGTTTACGTCGCCCTAGATGATTAAGTTTTTCGCCGTGACATTAAGCAATGAGACAAGAATGTTTTAACAAGTGGTGCGCCGGTGTGTAGCCGTTAACGAAAGACAGAATTGATTCTACGTTATGATTCAGTTTCATCAATAAAGGAAATTAGCAGGATTTCTTACACAGCATTCCGCGGGCATACTGCTACACTCAAGCCGTATCTTAAGACGTGTTGGAAAAATGTGTCTATTTTTTATTTTTAGCTGTCTCAATAATCTATCACCAGTAAAGTCACATCAACACATCGACACACACTGTCATTAAGCAGTACCCAAGATTACAAAGAAAATTGGCAGTTTACAAGAACCCTGACGTAAGAATTAGCTTATATATATTTCATATGTGGCGCCCTCCCTATCGTTCCACAGAAATTGTGGTTTGTTTTACATTTTTGGGTCACATCATAGTTGATTTTTTTGGTAAAAAAGAGAGAGCAGAAGTTGTATTTATCCTCTGCTTTCATTTCTCATTTTATACATCAATCTTAGTGGGAAGCAGTAGTAAGAAAAATCACATAACCTGTATAATCCGTTAAAACATACACACCAAAAACTTACCAATTCACACGAGGCATCTAGTGCTTCTGTGCACTAATAGAGCAATATTTTCCTAAAATAACCTTGTTGACAATTACGCTGTATTGTATCGACGATATGCAATAAAATTTGATTTTTCCATTTGCTTTATGTCAGCGCTTATTTAGCTTGGAATAACTGCGTCAACGCGTATGGTAACCATCTCTTGGATTGTTGCCGCTGTGGCTTGAAAACGAGCTCTAAAAGTATTCATTATTCTTCTTGATGTTGATATCGTTTATGTTATTATTGTTGTTGGTATTGTTGATGGTGTCGTCACCATCGTTGTAGCATTTTATTTTGCTTGTTTTATCGATTCACCGAAACAATGGTACGTCGTAGGGAAATATTTGAAGTTTGTCCTACTTGTTAACGTACTGTAGATTTAGCTTTTCTAGAAAAAAAAACTTTACAAAAACATAATTGTTGCGACCAAAAGTCTTCACTTTTCCATATTCAACAACAGGGAACATGTTCGTCGTTTATGATTCAACTTGTCTTTCTTAGGGAGACTAAGTAACTATCTGAATCTAAGCGTCGCTTTCGGGAGTTTTTCTAAGCTAAACCGTGTGACTATAATTTTCCAGGTTTGATGCCTTTAACTAGAGATAAGGCTCTTAAATTCGGAACAAACTGCCTAAAAGCGAAGAAATCGCCGTGAAGAGCAAACACCGGTCTAAGCCGTTACGCAATCTGCGGTAAGTCAGCGAGTGCCAAAGAAAACAAAGGAGACGGGAGACGGGATGCAAACTGTTGGAGACGGCGATATATTGGACTCCGGTCATATTTATCACCGCAGGGGCCGACTTATGGGAGAGAGGCAGCATCGATGGCATACACGCTCACGCTCGGTGTAAGGTACGTAAATATTTACTTACCTGAAACGAGTGTCGGGTGTTTTTCAGCTTTGTGTCCATGCGCCCACGTATTACGTAGTGCTACCTGCGAGTCAAGCCTGGTGGCGTGGTGCATTCGCCTGCGACCGGAGAAGGCACATAGGTGCACGGGTTTGAGCCCTGCTGTTGCACACTTGTATTCATGGGGGCCCGTCTATGAAGCAATGCGAAAAGCAGTCCCGTGGACAGTAAATCTTGGCTGGGAGATCTGCCCGAAAAGTACGAGGTGTGTTTTTTCAAAAATTATTCATTTATTCATGAATATCTATTTTGTCCCCTTCAAAGTAATCCCCATGAGATATTATACACTTGTGCCAACGGTTTTTCCAATCTTCGAAGCACTTCAAAAAACCATTTTTTTTAAATCTTGTTCAGCTCCTCCTTCGATGCCGTCTTTATCTCGTCAAGCGTAGCGTAACGTCGTCTTTTCATGGGCCTCTTCAGTTTAGGGAACAAGAAAAAGTCACAGGGGGCCAGATCTGGGGAATACGGTGGCTGCGGCATCATTAGTGTGTTGTTTTTGGCCAAAAACTCGCGCACAAGCAACGATGTGTGAGCAGGGGCGTTATCGTGGTGCAAAAGCCAATTTTTGTTCTTCCACAAATCCGGGCGTTTCTGGCGGATTGCTTCGCGCAACTTGCGCATAACTTGCAGGTAATATTCCTTATTGACCGTTCTACCCTGTGGCAAGAACTCATGATGCACCACGCCCCTGCAATCGAAGAAAACTGTCAGCAAAACTTTCACATTCGACCGAACTTGGCGCGCTTTTTTCGGTCCTGGTTCGTGCGGCAGCTTCCATTGAGATGATTGAGCTTTGGTTTCCACGTCATAACCATAAACCCACGATTCGTCACCAGTTATGACCCTCTGGAGCAAATTTGGGTCGTCGCGGACAGAGTCCAACATCTCATTAGCAATGTTCATGCGATGCTGTTTTTGGTCGCAATTGAGCAATTTTGGTACGAATTTCGCGGCGACCCGTCTCATGTCCAAATCATTGATAAAAATCGAATGGCACGAGCCAATCGATATGTTTAGGTCCTCAGCAACTTCTCTAACGGTAATTCGACGATTGGCCAATACCATTTTCTCCACTTCATTAATTTTTTCGTCTGTTGTTGAAGTGCTCGGGCGTCCGGCACGCTCTTCGTCGTTCACATCTTCTCGGCCTTCTGAGAACATTTTGTACCACCGATAAACGTTGCTTCGGTCCAAGGTAGCTTCTCCGTATGCCACAGTCAACATTCGGAATGCATCCGCGCACTTAATTTCGTTTTTCACACAAAATTTGATACAGGTTCTTTGATCCATTTTTTTGAATAGGTAAAAATCGAAGACGATCCAAAACACGTGCAAGCAAGCAGCTGTCAACAATTAAGTGAACATTCAAAATGGCCGAGCTTGTCGGCATAAGTGAGAGACATGAGTACCAACATAACGCCACAAAAAATCGAAATTCGAATATACGTAACCCGCGAAAATTCAAACGTCGCGATACTTTTTGAACACATCTCGTATATATGAGTGCTATCTGCGAGCTATACTGCTCCAACTGAATAGTATGCGCAGTTGAACGCATTGATTAGAGTTTAATGTTGATCTAAACTTAATGTTATATCTGGTATCCTTTTAAAGTACAGCAGAACAGTTGCTGTAATTCCAGGTGCAAAGAAGGACACAAGTGTGTGTATAGTATTGCTTCAGCGGTCGTGGTCCGTCAGAGTGTAAACAATGCCTTGAGGATTGGTGCCTCTGGGCTGTTGTCGTTGTTGCTCTTGCTGTTGTTGCTATTGTTGCTGTTGCTGCTGCTAGACGAAACTCTACTTACCAATTCAAGGTGTGGCTAATAACCTTGTGACTAATCTCCTGTATCACAATTCCGGTAATGACAGGGCCATCGGACAGAAGTTCTGCGTATCGCTGCTTTAATCAACGGAAGCGATTGGACACCGCTAGCCGATTGTCGTCAGTATAATTTAAGTTGGTCACTAATCCATCAATCTGCGGGTTGGCACGTTAAGCTAGACGCCAACCCAAAAAAACAAGAACCTACAATAGACCAACTTGGGCTCCGACATGCGCGGCCCTCTGGGTCTAGTGGCAGCTACCTCGAAGCGCCTACGATTCGTTTTATAACATAAAATCTAGTTTGTTGTACGCAGATTTGACACAGTTGCCGGATTAGACAAGGAGTCAATGCTTAGCCATATTTATTAGCGGAAATACCCAATCGTCACTAAACTATCGTCAATAACAATTTAAATTGCTGCAGGAAAACCAGTCGCCCCGTAGATTCACACTAGTGCGTCTTAGTGCATGCAATTCAAGGTTAGGGGGGATGAGGTATCGTGCGCTGCGGTGGTGAACCCGCAATGACGTATAGCAAACCAACATAGAGCAATGACAACCATTGCACCTCAGGGGCAATGCAACACGTGAGGACCGTTATCACTGACAAGGTAAACTAATAGCTATGGGGTAGTTGAGTATCGGTACAATTCTAAAGGTACTTTTGTGGAACCATTTCGTATCGATCTTCTACGGCTTTAATTAGCACGCCAGTCTCACTAAAAAGCAGACCGGTTAGAAGCGCCCAAACCAAACCTATGCGCGTGCAGGTGTATTGATATGTGTCTATGCGGAGAATTTGATTTTGCGTGTTTTATCTTCGATTACGGTAGCTAAGAACAAACAGGCAGCCAAAAAAAGTAAACAAATATTTATATATATTTATATATATATATATATATTATATATATATATATATATATATATATATATATATATATATATATATATATATATGGCGATCATATAAAACGGTTCGAAATTACACTGTAGATGTAATTAAAGTTTTTGTTTCAAAGTTTTTGTAATCACCGGATGGTGAGTACAATTATCTCACTACTTCGAGAGCCAATTGATCGTGATTCTGTTCGATCGTGATTATAGTGTTTGCCTGGCCTGGTTTCCACATTTTCAATGATTAGTCAAGCACACAGTCTCGTCCTCTGGACCTTCCGCAATCAGATATCCGATAACACCTCGCTGCTCCTCAATCGTCAAATAGTGCAATGGGAACGCCATGATGTCCTTACACGCACTGTCGCGTCAAGCTGACGGGACACACAACGGCTTGATTCTCTCTTTCGTCATGCGAATGCGAAAACCACGCCGGTCACTCTATTCGCATCCCTAGGTGTCTCACAACGTTATTTTAAAATGGCATATTCAAATTTCAACCGGTTTAGTTGTTACGAGGTTGCGCGCCTTTTCATTTCAACACCTCTTTTAATCAATATATATATATTTTTTATCATTGCTTAAACGTTACAATGGTGAAGTGTGGACGTGTGCTTCTTGTCTCCTCCTTGTTCCTAATTGTTATTCCATGAAACCGACAATACAACCGGCGTTTCCTCGGCACGCTGCAAGCAACAGCAGTTGCCGTAAAAAACTCGCCTTCGCGCTGATTGCCTGTGGGATCTGTAATCCGCTTGCCCAGCTCACTGATAAATCGCTTGGTTGCCTTGCTTACCGAACCCATTGTTTCCATAGATATTGGCACTACGATGTATATATATATATATATATATATATATATATATATATATATTATATATATATATATATATATATATATATATATATATATATATATATATATATATATAACTGTAATCACTCTAATCGGTATTGTCTGTAGACAAAATATATGTAGTGCATACTTTTGTGTTGTGTGATCTAAGCATCAAAGTTGACCTCCACATAGTGTGTCTTCCATGATTAAGTTTATTCTGATGATGAATGTTTATTTTGCAATGAGAATGTATTTCGAGACGGTATATATTATAAACATTTCATTGGTATCTTACACAATTGCATTTTTAAGCGACCCGCCCCAACGAGCGAATAAGTGCAAAGAGGCTCGATGCATCGAGCAGCTCGCTGCGTGATATTTAGCGCACGTTTGTAAACAGAACCGACAACAGCATTGATCGCTAACCTGGTGAAACACGTGGGTCGAGCACACCAATTGATGGAGGATACGTGGCTCTCACCAGTTGACGGTAGCCATGCACAGTGTATCTAGTTGACGCGAGTCGAGTAGTGCATGCCATTCCATTCAAAAGCTGCCTGGGCGATATGCACATCTAACTGCTGTACGGTCACTTTCCCTGCCCATTCCGACAAATTTGCCAAAATGAGGTTCCGAATAATTCCGGGACCCGAGCTCCCGTGACTCTAACGTGTTGCCACTGGCGGTCCGCAACCTACTAGCAGGTATACAAAGCGGTTTCTTGCCGTCCGCGGCAAGCGATATAAGAAATCCTTTCGGGGCTGACTCTCGGCCAAGAGTTAACGTCCATGGGACTGCTTTTCGCAACGGTGAGGCTCGAATCACGCACCTGCTATGTGTCTTCTCCGGTCGCGAGGCGCTGACGCATGCCACCACGCCACCCGGCTCGACCGCGGCAAGGAATAACACGCTTCATATACGCCCACCAAACAGGTAGGACAGGTATGGGTTCACTCACACGAGCTCTTAATCACGTACCGACATACAAAGCACATCACACTGCTGGGAAACGCTACAGGCTCTACGGCGCCGCTATGATTTAATATTAGGCAATGGCGCAACACTGCCACGGCCGGATTTAGGTAGATCATTGAACATAACAGGTAGAAAGGGAGCTCAAGGCGATCGAAGAGGCCTCAGAGTATCGGCTTTTTTTGTCAGAACTGTCAGCAAATGATCGATACGACACGAACATAAACTACGAACACCCTAAGGATTACGAGAAATATCCAAGCAGAGGTGCAAAATTAAAATGCCATAGAACATCAGGGGGTCTCAAAACGTTAGGAAATACTCCATTCCTAACGTACGTAGCTTCTCGGGCAGCCTGTCGTCATCAAAGATAGCTTGTCGTCCTCGGGCAAACGAGCCCCTTCTTCTCGCTACGAATGTCGAATTTAAAAGCAGAGGCGCTGCAGCTACAGAGCAACAGCAGCAGCAGCAACAAACAACAACAACAACAACAATAACAACGTGGCAACGGCTCTCATGTTGTGGATTGTTGCAATGTATGAACACGATCCTGATGCAGTGAAGCAAACTGCACAAAAATAAAACATTGAAAAGAAAGATAAGAGCTCAAAGTTTAGAAAGTCGTCAGCAAACATTAGCATACATCAGCGGCAGTGTAGAAGCAGCGGAAGAAAACAATTTCAGAATCAACGACTACAACAGCAAACCTTTTTGAGTGACTCCCAAAGAAGCCGAGAGAAGACAGGAGAAGAGGACACGGCAGAGAAGCAAAAATTAGCATTACTAATATTGGTACGAAGGCAACTTAGATGTCAGACCCGATGCTGGTGAAGACAAACAAACCGTCGGATAGGTGAGCCAGGATACAACGAGCCACCTGTCTCCGCCGAGCGCGTCCGTTAACACAGTGAAAGTTAACGTGTCATTCATCATGCTCGAAGATTTTCTCATGCATGCAAACACACATACACGCGTAATTTATACATATGTATATAGTACATATGTATATGTGTGTATATATATATAAATATATATTATATATATATATATATATATCTATGAAGACGGATCTAAATGTGCTCATACATATTTATAAAAAATATATTTATTTAATTTCCAGAGTGTTTTGTCGTCTTTAGAATTGCTTTCACCGCTGCAATTTACTTACGCTACTTTCTTCCCACTCTTCGCAACATTTTTGAACGCGTCTTTCGGAATAGATGTTTGCCTGCTAATGCTTCTTTATTTTCTCTATAGTCTCGAAAGTCGTCATTTCGGTTTTTTAATCAAAGGCATAGAAAAAGCACGGGGCCGGTTCCGGTAAATAGAAAAGTGCAGTATATAAATATCGAATCGAATTGTATTAAATAATCCGATATCAGTATCTTTGCGATCCGAAACGAGTACGATTTTTTTCGTAATCCGAAATGAGTACGAATTTTTTCGCTCGACTTTCATTTGGACACCACCACTGAGAAGATTGGGCTTGGTCTCGATGTCGTAATTGTACGCCCATGACTTGTATCCTGTAATCACTCTCATTGTCTTTACTTTTTCGAGAACGCCCGTTTAAGGAAATCGTAGATCGACAGAGCAGATGCATCGCAAAGGTTCTCTTGACTATTTTGCCGAATGTAAGGGAATTTCATTCACAAATGTACATCTGGTTGTACAGCCAAAAATGAAATACTATCGCCAAATTTTACGAAGATTGCGCAATCTTGAATTCTCTATCAGAGCAACCCCTACTTCCTACATCACGACATCGCACTAGTGCACAGATCGTTACTGATTTCGGATTATTTAATGACACATTAAATTTCTATATTTTCTCTTTTAGTCAACGGGGCCCTCGCCTCGTGCGACTTTTCGCAT
>QVRM01000436.1:0-64646 GCA_003439945.1 Dermanyssus gallinae
ACAAGGACGTCATTCGTATTAGACACGATCTAGCCAGGTTTTTTATGCATATAAGAAACCTTAGAACATTAATTGTGGAGGTGTTGTTTAGTTAAGACCATGACGGAGCCTTTCACTCTCTTCCGGCATCCGCAAACGCTGATGCTAAAGTTTCGTCCATTAGTTGTTGCCTTACGAGACGATCTAGCACAGGCGCCTATGAGCGCACGGAGGTGGCCGGTCTAATTGCGGCGCAATAAACTCTTGGACCGGTAGAGTACTGACTAAGTGGTCGTACAGTGAGTGCCCCATGGTTTGACCCGCCAAGGTGGCATGCCGGATGACGGCCGCGCTTAAAATAAAATGCGCAAACCAAGAGGGCCGCTGGACGCCGCATCTTAATCAAACCTGTTTACTCTACTGAACCCCATATGCACGTGCCAGTATGGCAGTACTGGCACGGTAAAGAGACTACTTGCCACCAAATGTTAAGCGACATGTTGGTGATTTGTGTTTGTTGTGAGCTGTTTGAGTTACATTCTGAGGGACATGTGCTTTTTATCGAAGCATATGCCATTAAGCTACTGCAAGCAGGTACGGTAGGTTTGGATCGAGTTCAGTCGAAGTATATCTTCCTGAAAAAGGGCTATGTAATGGATAATGTATTTTTTTCACTTTAACTTTCTTCGTTTTATTTTTCTTGTATTTCTTGTAACGTCTAAAGTAGAGTTCGATCGTGGAAGTTATACAGTGGGCTACGCTTGATCTAGGGCTAGCAAGCTCGACTTGCCTTTTTATATTTTACTAGTTTTACAATGCTGCGGCATCCGATTGACAGAAAACCGAATATAGCTCTCACTTTCTTTAGGAGTTTGAAATCGCAATACGTCTACAAGGACTAAAGAAGGAATAATAAGGCAAATGCGACAATAAGCGGCAATAAACAAGATAAGTAGTTGACTGTGAACGTATGTTGGTTACGTTGAAGTCAACTTGCCGTACGCAAGCTTTCCTTATTTTCAATAGCGAGAATATTTTGACGTAGTGAATTATGCACGTCATAAAGCTTTACTTAATGTACCATCGTCAAGATATTTGCTGAGAATGATTATTTATATTATAATCATTTTTCAGAAATTTACATATGTAGGTTGATGTTTATCTGTATTCCAAATTATATAAACGAGTATACTAAATGAAATATTTATATATATATAATAATATATATATATATATATATAAATATTATGCGACATATCTTTACGAACATTGTATCAACCCTAGTTTGACAGTGACATCGTAGCATAAATATTCTACCAATGTCCCCCTCTGTCATATAAGCGGGGCATAGCCGTCAGGGCACAGTCGAATCAGCACTTCATTTGTATACGTACATAAGAGCTTCTATCGTTGCTAAGCGCATCTGAATTTAATCGGCTTTAGGATAAAGCAGACAGCTGGAAGTAGGATAAATCCGCAGGCAACTAAGGGACGTCGGAGGTTTGTTTGTGCTTGTGATTGTGTTCGTCCTGCCGGTTCTGTGTGTGCTTCTGACGCTTTCTCTCTTCCTCTCATTTGTTCTGGCTTTTCTAGAGGCTGAAGTCTACTGGAGCTTGGAGTTGTCCTCCCCACCAAGTTAAGCAAGGCGCAGAGAGTACTGGTCATTAGGGTCACTAGAGCGTACAGGACGGTGTTCACAGGCGCTGTGCTAGTAATTGCCCGTGATACCTTGGCCAAAACAGTTAAAGGAGAAATAATCTCTTATACCGGAATTAGGCACTTAAAAATAACGCTAGAAAAATACTATGGAAAGCAGGGAGGCTGAGTGGACTGGAGCGAAACGAGAGGCACCAGGGTCGTGGACGAGGTCAATAATTCCAGACTGCATGCGATGGTACCGATGCGAGTAAGCGGAAACGACTACTACCTAACCCAAGTCCTTACCGGTCAGTTTCCAAACCTACATGGTGAAACTCGGGAGAACTAAGGTAGACATATGTGAACGGACGCCGGCGAGGCCGGTGACGTGCATCATATGCTTTTCGCATGTAGAGCTCTCGAGATTCACGACCCAGACAACCCATTCACGACTAGACGTGTAGTGCAAATACGGCAAGAGGTCTACTTTCAGGGATGTTCAGCTTGAAAAAAGCTGGGATGCGGGCTCTCATTTTGTAGAGATGCTATGAGAGCGAAGACAAAGGTGACGGAAGAGAGGGTGACAAACGCCAGCAGGCTGAAGATCGAAGGCCTTTGAGAGTCCCACAATATTCAGAAAGGGTGTGCATTATGCCATTTTCGTTCCCGACCCCTTGTAAAAAAAGGTGTTTATGATACCGCTACTGGCTGCGGCTTATGATAACCTCTCACAACGCCGCCACAATTTTGCCTTTAGAAAGCCTTCAACTAATTTTCGTAGTTCGGCGTATCTGTGCCTCAGCTTTAATAAACGTTGTAAGTCCTTAGGTAAGCAGGTTGGCGCGGTATTGTTTGTACAAGCATGTACTATTTTGATCAGCAAGGAAATGCAAAATTCTAAACTAAACGTGAGTTTAAATTATTACTGGTAACCGCAATTTTATTCTTGCTTTAACCACAATTGCACCTAAGATTTGCAGAACCGCTAGTTGGTTGAAGTTCGGGTTGCACATCCAATCCCAGAAAACAATTTTTGCAAACGTACCGTGCGAACTTGCCAAGCGCTTACCGCGCCGTCGAACTAGCTTGACGGATGGCCCCGTACTGCCTATGCAGCCATTAGGCAGATATTTCAAAACTGCATTGCATCATATATCGAGCTATCTATAATTGAACACAACAAGGTGACGACAGTGCAAAGACGCAGTGGTTGGGTTCAACTAGTCGTCCAACCACTGGCGGTCATGTTGTTCTCTATCAGATATCCAATTAAGAATAGGCGGTGGGGGGTATAGCGAGGGAACACAATAGAAGTGACAAACAACAAGATCGTTTCCATAAGAACTATGTCCCTTTTAAAGAGGTTGGCGACTGCAGTCTGTGAACCGCTTTATGGGCAGAGAGTGTTAGTTTTTACCCAACGGCTAAATTATATTTAGCAAACAAACATTGCGTGAATTAATTTTTTTAAGGAACCGACGATAATTAAGTATGGAGTACAAAAGCATTACTACTAACATATATTTCATTATTATACTTTGTATTTTCGTTCTTAAGGCAATTCGTTTCAATTAAGGGAACATACAGTTCTTGCTTCTGAGCATCGACTATAGTATGATTCAGGTCCTGGGTAGCCTATGAGTAGACTATGTACAAGCAAGTGTCATATGGTTGAGACTAATATTTCTGTGCCAAAGAAGCTGCTATATATTATGAATCGTTCGTTTCTGGTAGTTCTAAACACGTCTGCAGGCAGAACCGGCAGGGGCTCATAAGCATACCAGGTAGAGGAAACCATGCGCTATGAACCTGGTGTATAGGTCGCGACAGTCACATGCAGGATCAGACCAAAGGTACAAGAAATTCAAAACGTCTAAATCATCGACCTCCCGTCTGGCCTGTTCAACTTTAGCTTTCCACTCCGAATTAAAACATTCGTAAGGTACTGTACGCGGCATCTCTAGCCTTAGCCAGATTGTTTCAGTAGCCTGTGGACAGCCTGACATGAGATACACAAAGCGGCTTCTTGTTCGGATACGCAAGCAAAGCACTCACCTCATACATAATAATAAATACCTCTCGAGCTGGTTGAAATTCACAAGCTTAAGGTGGTCCCACACCCTGTCAAGGCCATCAGCCCCGGAAGAATCTTTAGCACGAAGAGCCTCACTGCTGTGAAAACAAGCGGTCTTCGTATATTGCCTACTTCCCCGTAGAAAAGTGAGACAAGTGCCTTCCGTTCTGAACTCTTCATCAGTGTAGCAAGCAAAACATGGTTAACTTACAAAGATCTTAGTTACGGTAAACAAATAAGGCTGTTAAGCAGGTTAAACATGTTTTACCTGCTACGTAGAAGAATAGCTTTATTTATAGTGGCTAGGCGTATTTAGATACATTTAACTTAATACAATAAAAAGCGGAGAAGTAGGTGATATTTGGATTCACTCAAGTTAGTGAGACACAGACTAAGTGAACTACGGATAACGAATTAAATCACAGTTAATCGGGTGTCATTACGTACCGTTGACTTCAATACGGGCGTTCAGGTCCTAAACGAATTATGTAAAGATACATCTACTAATTGGGTGTCAATACGACCTATGACAGGACAAACGCCAGAAGTCGCTTTTATTGCAAACGTACGTCTGTGGAACCGCAATAACAGTAAACTCGGCGAGCGTTCTCATGACATTGCCTTTGTTTCAAGCAATGTAATAAACATAAACAATTGACACCTTCCATATCCCTAAAACGATCAGAAACAAACTACCCACTATATAACACATCATTAAACGGCACTTTTTGGTGGCACGGACATAATAGCGTATATTAATGTTTTGACAGTTTTTTGTAGATATTCTACTAAGGAATCAAGCTATCGTCGGTTCTCAGAAGCAGAATGCTCGCCTGTTGCTCGAATTTGATCGATTTCTATTCATGAAGGAAGTACAAAGTACAATAATAGGATAAATGTCAATCTTAAAATAGCCGTCCATGATTAATTATGGCAGAGAAAGAAAATTAGAATTCACGCAATATATGTTTGACTACTCAATCATTGAACGTTGGATAAAAACATAACCTATCCCTAAAGATGCTGACAAGCGGCAGTCGCCAACTTCTTGAAATGAAATATGGTTCATATTAAAAACGATATTGCAGCACACTTATTGTTTTTCCCTCGCTATTGACCCCTTAAGAATTTTTTTATTGGATACCTGACCGAAACAAACTGAACTTGCTTCTACGGTTGTATGATCAAATCATTGACACGGAATAAAGTGCAGAAAGTATGAAAGAAATCTAGTGCTCAGCTGTGAAAATATAGAGACTATATGCATGCGACTTGTAGAACCCAACCCCTGCGTCTGTGTACTGTCGTCATCTATATGTTCAAATGTATATAGCTCGATATATGATGCAACTTTGAAGTATCTGCCTTGCAATGTAAATGCTTCATAGGCAGTGCGGAAGGGTGCCCATCCATCAGCATAGTTCGACGGCGCGGTAAGCGCTTGGCGAGTTCGCCTTGTTCGAATTGTTTTCTGGGATAAAGCGTGCAACCCAAACTCTAACCAACTGGCGCTTTGCATGTTACAGGCGCAATGTTAAAGTTAAATACAACGGCGAGAATACATAGACGTTAATAATAATAATAATAATAGTAATAGTAAACAAAAGTGTACCGCTGGAATATGGTTATATCAATAAAACCCTAATATAAAAAAATAAAAAAAGTTGTAGTAGTAATAATAATAATAATAGGAGTGGAAACGACCTTAAAATCTATATTGAGGCAAAAAACGACAACAACATAGCTATTCTACAGAAAGCGATTGATACCGTATTCTTATGGGGGAGAAAAAAACGCATGCAAATATCTACTTCCAAGTCTGCCGCTCTCAAGACAATGCCAGATTCTATTCAGTATATGCAAAATGGCCAACCCATTCCTGACGTCTCACGGTACAAAGACATTGGGGTAATTTTCGACCGCCAAACAAAGTCTAAACCTCACATGGCCGAGGTTGTCAAAGCCGCGTCTCGAATGTGTAATCTTATAATGCGGTCCTTCATTATACAGGATCATAATGTGTACTTAAAGCTGTACCAACCTTAATAGTATCAAAGGGGACTTATTGCTGTCACGTATGGATGCCATTCTATAAAAGAGGTGTTGACTTTTTGCAGAACGTGCAAAATAAATTTGTGAAACGAGTTGCTCGTCGGTGTTGTCTACCACGCGAGCATATCACATTGACTAGTGTTAGCGAATACCAATCCCATGCCGATTACCGCATGTCTAAACAGCTAGCGCGTCAGAATCGTATTACTAAGTATTTTGTTCTAAGACCAAATAATTTCCGGTGCGGCGTCTCCATTCACCCTCCACAAGGTTGCTCGTATGGACGTTGTGAACAACTCATTTGCCTGGAGGATTTTGCGTCGTTCACAGAACGACGTTGCTTCTATTGTAATACACCTTTTTCAATAAACGTGAAATGATGATGATGATAAATACGTTTGACGGACGACATTGCAAAGACATTTACCAGTCAAACAAAAACTGGAATTCGGCGCAGGCAGACGCTGGACGCGGTATGATGGCCGGACCTTCAATAGTGTCCTTATTGATCTAGGCTGCGAACAAGGTTAGGGCATTACTGGATAGTGATAGATGGGGCGCTTATAACGTTGAACTCTAAAGACTGAACGACGGGTTACCGTCGTTATTCAATTCTCCTTCCGATATTACGGCTAACCGGGGCAGTTGGACAGCGTCCATGTAAGCAACTAGCAAGCCTGATTAATAAAGCCACTTTCGTTCCTGATAGAGTCAAACTTTGCAAGTAGCCAAGGGGCTGGGGCTTGGTTACGTGTCCTACCCTGTCCGTGAATTGGGGCGCCTTTGGACGACGAGACAACGCGCATCAGTGCAGGACCGAAGCTCGGTGTTGACCTAGTTCTGCCACACCGATGTCGTTGTGATCTCGTGGGCATTGTGGTCTGTCAGGCGCCTTGAGTGTAGGCCGACGAGCATCCCATATCCAGCAATGATCAAAAACCTGAAGGTCTGACTCTAATCCCCTTGAGCGTGGCCGCGTTGTTCACTCCAAAGTGCTAACGTAGCAAAATTTATATAGAATATTTTACGAGTGTATACGTATATATATGTACTCATACACAAAACTCATAGCATGATGATCGTAAATTATGGGAGGGGCTGCAACTATCATGTTTGCCATTTTAATGTAAGTTAGTAATGAGAAAAGAGTCAAGGATAGACCTAGATGCATGAATGAGCGAGCGGATTAGCTGGATCACTAATTTGCCAAACAGCGGACCTTAAATTTCGTTTCCTTGGATTCGGTGAACATAATTTAAAATTTAATTTGACTCCAGTCATTTTCGGGCGGTTGGCGTTTACGACCAATAATACAACAGGGCAGTCTATTCGACAGCAGGTACTTATAATGAGCACGTAGCGAGTGTATGATGAGGGTACAGACGGCCCTGCCGCGCGAATCTCGATCTTTTCGAAACGCCCTATATTTATTTCTAAACCAATCTCAGCATCAAGTATGTCTTAAAAAACATGTCTCATTCCTAAAACGACGTTAATGTCATAGAGCAAAAAATAACTTTCTTATACATCAAGTGGTTTGACAGCTGATCTTTTCTCTTAGTTTCCAGATCTAAACTAGACAAGTTTAGATCTAGAACTAAAGTAGGGTCATTTAACTGATGATGATGATGATAACTGAGTGCATTATCCTCCTCAGTGACGAACAGACAAATCGAGGAATGCGAACTGTAAGTGGTGTGAAGTTGCCAACAAGCAAGGCATTATGGAATTGAGTTTACATTTAGTGATATTGTACGCCTCAGCTTCAAATCTCATTCTCGCCGTAACGCTAAGTGCGATACGAGCCACAAACGCGCTCTCCTTTATCGCTCGTGCCAAGAACTTGGGAATCAGCTGCGCCAATGATGGCGTCAGCGTCGCCTGCTGGCACTTCTTCGGCGTTTGGCCAAGCAAAATCTCTCTTTTTATCTCTCTGTCGTACATGTTGGTGAACGTGCCAGTTATTGGAGACAGGGCATGGCGGGACAGTAGCGGAGAAGGCTGGAGCGAAGCGACAGCACAGCTGGTCTCGATCGAGAAGTTTGCTCGTGAAGGACGCGCCAAATTCGAAAGGCCGATCCGTCGTCAGTGACGGCATTGGATTTCAATTGTTTAATCTCATCACGACAGGACGACCGCAAGATCCAGTTAGCACTGGTGGAAGCTTCACGAACAATGATAGTTCATTTTGTTGCTGGAAAAGAACAACATTTGTCAGATCAGCAATGCGACGGAAGTACGCAGCTCACAGACAGGCCTTTGTTTGCCACTCGGACACACACGAGTCTGCAGCACGCCAGTAGAATGTAGGAAAGCGTTTCACATATCTCGCCGCATCCCTGCAAGCTAATCCAATTCCAATCCGGGCCGATTCATTACAGAACACACATGCCACTGGCCTCCAAAAAGTGGTGCATCAAAAGTAAGAAAAAATACGAAGACAGTGGAGCAAGTCAGTGCAAGCAAAAAGTCGGTCACAGAGCCAGAGTTCAGCACTCACTTGTGAAAATTAGGAAAGCTTAGCGCAGTGCCAGCTGACTTCAAGCACATCAACGTAACTCAACACACGTTCACAGTCAGTCCTTGATTATATATGTATAATATCTTTTTTTTTATTATTAACACCCAAACTGGGTAAATGTGTTTATGTTACATCAAAATGTTTCGAGACACCAACAATCTAGCCGTTTTGCTAGTTCTGCTATAGACCCTAACCGCCGGGCATACCGCGGCGTGGTATTCGATCACATTTGCTCCAGCATTGTTTGAATTGACATTCATCCATGGTTTATGAAAACCTTCCACCTTGCACAGAATGTGATAAATCCGTGGGCTGCCAAGGGCGTAGTTAGATGTCGATCTCTTACCCCGCCATTCAGTGCTCGTCATTGCTGCTGTTCCATAAATACCTATGTCGACCTCACTAATTTTGGTTTCCCAGTTCCGCATATAAACTTCAAAGGCGCACGATTATTAATATATGTATATTGCCGCTCATCTGCGTATTTGCTTTGCTATTTTTTTTCACGCCAGGTCGACATGTTGTGATTCCAATATGTTGACCAATTAACATTTCAAGGTCAAAACTCTGAACGACTAAGCAACATCCAGCTTTGGGTTGTCTTTATAGGTCTTCAGTCATTTCAGTGACTGTCTGAAAAAAAAATGGTTGCTTTAAAATGAACAAACTCTAGCGTTCTTGTTATTTTTTAAACAGATAATGTAGATTATTTCTTAATGCACCTACCTGCCACTACTAGCATGTGTGACTATGGAGTTTACAGGAAACAAGTTTGACTGAGCCGATCGAGGCGTTTAGCAGTCATCGTGGTTTGCATAATTTATCTTCGTTCGCCACGTGCGCAGGTTGAACCAGGGGCAACTGCACGGCTACTTCAGTCATACTCTATCGGTTCGGAACATAGACTGCGCATCTTCGTCGCACTCATGGGCGCGTGTGCTAGATACGCTCGTTAGGCAACAACTAATGGACGAAGCTTTAGCATCATTGTTTTTCGCGGATGCCGGAATAGTGTAAAAAGGCTCTCTAAATGGTCTTAAATAAACAAAGTCTCCGGGAAACAATGGACTAAGAATTGTGTACATAAGAAAATATAGCTAGACTGTGTGTTATATGAGCGACATGCAAATCAGATCCTTGTGAAAATAATAATAATATTAATAAAAAGGAGTTAAGCCCCTAGTTAGGTAGCATGCAGATAATTAGGGTATAGATCTAATAGGGTAAACAAAGGGTGCTACCATAACTTACTTCTAGACGGCAAATTCTTATCTCGGTAACAAAAACTAACGAACTCTCAAGACCGTTTTAATGCGAATATCAAGCTGAAAAACATGTAATAGGCTTTCGAGGTATTCGAGGTTTTTCACCGTTCAATTCAGTGAACCGCGACTGTGTTTCATATTGGCTCTCATAAAGCTGATTAACACGAGAGGCTTGACTCTTTTTCTGTAGTGATATTTGCATCATCAATTGTTTGTTCAGGGAGTGTTCGAACAGTGTTCGAACATATCACACTCTGGTCACTCTTGAGATAGTTCTGACCTTTTCCGGGCTCTCTGACAACTGTGTTTGATAAAGTTGTGATCACCCTGCGACTGTGGGTCGTTACGGTAACGTCAATAAATCCAAATCTTATGAGAGGACGAGACTGTGCAGTCGTCGTAGCTGGTGGCAGCGTCACACGACTGTCACTTGACGAGGCTTAGTTTATTTCCTAAGCGCAGTAATTTTTTAAATAATTTATTTTGCAATATTCGTCGTAGGGCATTTCGATACTGCGCGATGGAGTACAACGTCAGTAAGCCACCTGCTCGTTTAGTTGTATGCAGGATATATCTCCCCAGGGGACACCTAGTGCGATGGCCCAAACCGGTGTCTCGGAGCCGGCCCTGAGCAGGGATTGGAGCGCATCGTCAAGACAAGCAGATCCTGTATGGCTGCTGAAATAACGAACACTGTAGACGAAGATGTATCACTAGGGCAAGTGAAAACGGGCACCGTTGCAGAGGAGTGCAATCAACGTGATGAATCGCTTATGCTCGTGGAGTCTAAACGTGAGATGGAAGACTGTATCTCGTGAACAACGCCAGTTGGATAAGTTGAAATGGATGTGCCTAGTGGCCAATTGAACGCTTTCAAAGTGGTTGTCCTGAGAAAGACGACTGAGGACTCTGCTTCTAATAAGGTGAGGCTAACGATACAATGCTACAGTTATCTGAGATTATTTATTATAATTGCTCTGGCTGCAAGGTATCAAGGAGTAAGGCTCCTACAACTGTATCGATCAACAGAAAGGAAGCCTGACCAAGCTTTCCGCTATAGGGTTGACACCCGCGTCCTAGTGACCTGTTCGGCTCTAACCTCATTCAGGTCAAATATTAACG
The DNA here is from genome assembly GCA_003439945.1 of Dermanyssus gallinae. NCBI lineage: Eukaryota > Metazoa > Arthropoda > Arachnida > Mesostigmata > Dermanyssidae > Dermanyssus > Dermanyssus gallinae. Next base: position 10,652 of record QVRM01000436.1, read on the forward strand.
GTGTCAAGGTTGTATTCAAAAACGACGATATACACGAAGAATTAGCAGGTCCTGGTGTCGTGCACGCTTGACGTCTATTTCGCACAAGTCATGCTAGTAAGATTTACTCAACAAGGTGATCTTGACCTTTGACCGCCAGTCACCTGTGCTTGTCTTCTTGTTGGTGTGCTTGAATTGAGTTTTCCACTATCTTGTCTGTTACTATTTAATTTCGAGGTAAAAAGTGGGCACAAAAAATATGGCTTTTAACGCCCGATTGCCTGTTCCTCACTCATTCGCTAATTGGCGGCCAAGGTCGTCTTTCGCGGTAATGAGAATGCCATTGTGGCAACCCTTGTCCAACACCAGCTTGGATTGTCGACCCCAGAAGGTGCAAAGGTAGCAGTTCCACCGTGCTCGTGCGTTTTTTTGCAATAAAACAAAGTGCCGACCTTGATAGTCAACCTAGACTTCCGACACGCCTTCAAGAACATCCGGAAAAGCATTTTCCTTAGAGTCGTCAAATCGAAAGTATTTTCACTGTTCCACCAGACGAACCTGGCCTATGGTCAGTTATCACTTCTGGTCATAGGGTGTAGGGGGACAATCTTTCAACAGAGTGATCCCTGGGTCATCCAGTTAACTGTTTGTGTGTTTGCAAATTTGTTGATTTATTGTTGTCCGCCCCTAATATCCTGTACATGACGACGTTCTAGGAGGAAACCTCGCGATCCTACTTGACTCTTCTGCAAGGTCATTAACGTTGGTCAGATTAGAAGCCTGACGCCTAAACACAATTCAATGTAAAGAACATGTCAAAGAGCAAAATGGAGCCAATAGTTTTAAGGACTTTCCTAGGACGTACCTCTTGGCTGCTACAGGGGTTAACTTGCATATGCTGGGTGTACCTTTGCTGCCAAAACTGTAGTTACAAAAGTAGTAGTTGACGGAAGGACAAACTAGAAATTTTGCTACATGACAGAGATCAAATTAGGGCACCTGAGCTGTTTTTGACTTTGCTCTTCAGCCACAACCGTTTTATATATTTACTTAGGCTGGTTCCGCACCTTCGGAGTCTTAGTTTCACATCCATTATGTTAGATGGAATAGCTAATCTTATGCTGAGGCAGAGGATCAAGTACTACTCCCCCCCCCCAGGCTCAGTATTACTTTGGCATACTTCGAAGCCGTGGGAGAGGCATCTATGCCGTTCTTCTATCATTCCACATGTTTTACCTGCGTTGGATAGGAGCGATTCGCCATTTTGTAAACCGTCCCGTGAGGGTGCGAGTGAACATGAGCCCCCCCTCCCTTTCCTGGCTGTCTTGAGTGTCAAAAGGCCGCCGAAAAGTTCGGCGACCACCTTTGACCGGTCAGTACCCGAGTCGTCCAGTAGGAAAGTTTTCCGTGTCGGCGGTCGTACCACACCCTGAGGTCCAGTATAAGATACTAGATCTAGTTCCCTGTGGTCACACTAAGTATTACCTGCGCCCATACCTCATTCCAGGCAGATAATGTGGCATTCCTGGCCTTGGTGAGATCCAGACCTTGATCTAGGTACATTTTACTTTTTTCAGCTACTAGGAGCTCCATGGTAGCTAGGAGCAGAAGAGCTTCAGTCGAGGCCATCCCGATACCCGTCCTTATTACCAGCGTTCCTTAAGTCGACCTTAGTGCCCCCTAATTTTTCACCGTCCGCAGTGCCATATCCCCCCAGGCTAAGGCTGCGTATAGCGCTGTTGATTCGGTCACCGAGGCCAAGAGGCCGCCCCTTTCCCATCCCTAGGCTCCTCCTCTCGACTGCCCCTGGTCGTAGCGGGCTCGTCTCGCCGCCTCCAGGTTCAGCTCTTCCCTCATGATGGTGACGAGGTAACGTCGACCCATTGTCCAACTCGTCTCGTTTTTTATCATGAAGTCCACCACGTACTGCGAAGTCTTTCCCCTCAGCTCAAGCGTCGTAGAGGCACGTGCCCTCGCAAGGGCCGCACAGTTGGGCCATGTAAGCAAGCTCCAGGACAAGGGGCTAGAAGCTTGGTTACATGCCCCTTTGCTTTCCAGCGTCCTCCCACAGAAGCGAATATGACCACTCACCACGGTGGGCGCAGATGGAGCAAGTGACACATTATCCGCCCCCGAACTTTATCAAGTGGTTCATTTCCTCACTGTTTGCGGTTACCCACCCAACATCGCCATTGTCCCAGTACCACGTTGTACATAGCGCACGCGAAAAAATATTTTTTGAGACTTACCAAAAAGAGGCCGAGAGAGAGGGGGGAGAGGGGCAGCGAGAACGAGATAAAGAAAGAGTGAGAGATAGAGAAGGGAAGCAGAAATAGCAATAGATTTTGAAGTAAACGGCATAATAATAATAATAATAATAATAGTAATAATAATAATAATAATAATAATAATAATAATAATAATAATAATAATAATAATAATAATAATAATAATAATAATAATAATAATAATAATTCACCTTAGGCCGAGAAGGTTTTTCTTTCTTTTTAAATATCTTTTTGGGATTAAAAACCACCCACGCTATGCAGTCTGCCTGTTCTAAATTCTGCTATAAATCAGTATCACAATTAGGGGCCGGACAACCAATAATCTCGTATCCTTTGAAGTCTTAATGCACCTTGTAGATCATGAGATTGCAACGCAGCTTTGATTGACAGTACTGGGATAGCGTCATAGAATAAACACTGCACTGCTAAGTTAAATTATTTCTTTGCATGACTTGAAAAATAAACCGATCTAGAAATTCCATGTATATATTACTTAATGAATCGCAAAATTTGACTAGAAAATGACCCTCCGGTATTATTCAAGGTATAAGAAAATTAAGCCTCACATTTGCCATAAAGTGGTCCAGTCATCCTCTCCTTTGCGGCTCTTTAAAATCTATGTATTCTTTAATGGCTTAAAAAATAATAAAATATACACTAACCCGGGGATTAGGACTATGCCTACTGCATAAAATGCAGCATGTAACCACAAAAGATGTAATAGATAGTTGAATATTTAACATAGCCCTCTGAGGTGAGTACTAATATACCAATCAGCACGCTTTTCACACACTATCAGCCACTACACTGCCTGGAAGATAAAGAAGGATTGGGAGACTTAGAGCACTAAGCTTGATATACTCGTTGAAAAGACTCGTTTCGTTAGATTGAGCAGTGGTGGCCTGGGATTCCAATCCTTGGTTTTAAAGAAAGCGGATGTCCCCATGCGTAAGATGGAATCCTCAGATATAATTATTTCTTCTCCCTAATATGTGAGTCTGGTTGAGCATTGCACTGCTCTTGCATTCCTTTGCTAGACAAAAGCCAAGATAGGTCTAGTACAAGCACTAGATGGACAGGTTAAAAATAGCTAGGAAGTCATGGGGTATGAAACGGCCAACAGGAAAGTGTGGGTTTGATTATGCAAAGATCCTGTAAAGGAATCAGACAGGGCAGAGCGTGAGAGGTTTCAGCTGAGTGTACAACCTTTTTGCTCGTATGTCGGCCTTTGGGTTTATTATACGGAAGCGACGTTCACAGCGCCTAGAAACAGTACAGGTGGCTCTTGTTTCTCTTTAGGGGGAAGTAGGTAATGTCTAAAGACTGTCTATTGTCTTAGCAATGAGGCTCTTCATGTCAGGCGGTCCACTCGCTACATAAACAATCCGACGACTAAGGCTGAAGATGCCGCAAGCCAAAGCCACGAACGTTTTTTCCGAAGTGCGAAGCTAACGTCGAATAGGCCAGACGGGAAGTTAAAGGTTTAGACCTGTAATAACCTGCCTTGGGCTTTTAGTCTGGGCCTGCATGTGGCAGTCGCTACGTATACATCAGGTATATAGTGCGCGCCTATTACCACATGGTACGTTCGAACGCAGTCTTTCGCAAGGAGCACGAAATATGCACCTGCCGGTTCTGTTTGTAAAGATGCGCCAAGTAGCATGCAGCAGAATGTGCAGCACTGGAGCATAAATTATTGTGGTATTTCTTGCGCCAGAAGGGTAGAGACAATTAGAGCATAATGGAGTAACACGGCCTACGTGTGTAAGTAAAAGAGTAAGCTCGTTCTACACAACATTGCTGATTGCGAAATTGGATAAAGATTACATACACCGTTCGTAATGTAAAAAATCAAATATGTTAGCTGTGACCGAGATTTCCTAATTAGAATATTAATAATAACAACAACAGCGACTGGTACTGCGTCAGTTGAATCGATTCCTAGACTAATTATATTAGTCAGGAAATCACAATGATTCATCCCTTATATGAGAGTGTATGTGGTGCGCAATTTTTGCAGCTTAATAGCAAGTAATATATATATATATATATATATATATAGAGAGAGAGAGAGAGTTCAGTCTTGACTCGATCATCATAGCGTACGGACGTCTTTCTTGGGTGCTTCGTTATAAGAAATGTAAAATAGTAGAAGCCTGCCGTCTTCGAAAAACGCAACCATGACCTCTCGACACTTTTGGTCAGCGCTGAGTCCCAGACATTCGCGGCATCAAGGACTCGTCCGATGAAAAAAATTATATGTTATACATGCCTCGTACGTACCTACGAATACATGGTGCGACACAACGTGCAAAAAAGCGGGATTTGAAATACCGCCGCGTGCCGCAACTCGAGAGCCCACACGCGCGTAAAAAGGCATGTCGTTCTTCAACGTCGCAAAACGGCTTCTAATCGACAGAATGACAAGTGCGTGTAATACTCGCACATTTGCTAACTGAGGGACTTGCGAGCGCACACTTGATTGATTCTTGCTCCCGATAGGCAAGTCCTGTTCCACTACTACCCACCCGTCACCTAGCCCCTTAACCATGTCTCCACCGTCTGAAATGGCCGTCTATGGCAGCTACCCAACCGGGTCCAAGAGTCCGGTGACGAGTAACTTGGTATGCATAAAGAAATCTTTGCGTCCAAAATCAGAAGCGTAACTCTCGCGTGCAACACCAACGAGCAACCCTTCAATCGAAACAAGCCAAAGAACAGCTGCCCATACGAGAAGAAAAGCCTCACAAAGTGACACCCCTAGATAAGGCCGTGAATGCTCAGAAGAACGCTAGATCTAATTCCCTTAAGAGGAAAATTAGTTACGTCCTTGAGGCCGAAAAGAAACTTCGCCCACTTACTAATTCTGAACCAGAGGAGCCCCCGATCCGGCACTGATCATTACCGCCCGTGACACGGATCTGCTCGGAGGTATAGCTAACGGATCGATGCCGGATGTGGACAATGCCTCCACACTCGTAGGTTTCGAACCGATTTTGCAAAAAAAAGCAAAAGCAATTCACACAGCTTTCACGGCATCTTTACAAATCCTCTTAAGACAGATTGTCTGGAGCATGGAAATAAAATAACTAGCTACAGGAAACCACTCTTTAAAGTCCGGACAAAGGGATCACCAATAAACAGCACCAATCAACAGATCACCAATCAAAACGATGCTTTAACGAAGCAAATAGAGCCAGCAGTGGAGAGAAATCGAACAGGGCTACCCTAATTACAAGACAAAATCAATATTTTGTGATTTTAAAAAATGGCAGGTTAGTTTCGGTGTCTGCTTTCGGAAATGCCTTCACCTCATTGGTAAAGCTGACTTCGCCTTGAGCCGTATGTGCAACTCAAGAGAGACTGGCGATATAAGGTACTGCTACAAACTCTGTGCCTTTTTCAATACTAAGCGAGAACTACTGTCTCGAAACTTAAAACAGGAAAGTCTTGTGACATGGCACGCTCTTGTAGAAGCGCTCTTCGAGGACCATGCATCCTGGTTTATTGTAAAAAGGTTTGCATAATTTATATGTTTGAAATAATTGAGAAGACAGTACTACGGCCACCTTCGACAAGAATATATATATATATATATATATATATATATATATATGGTTAATGCAAAAGTTTTTGTTTGTTATCCGGGTGTTTAGAAACTACGACCGAGAATTTTAAACCTTTGAGTTCCAGTGGTACCCGACAATGAGAATCGCCCACTGGCTGGTTGAAAATTGCGAAGACGAGTACACTTGCCATTAAGATCCAGTAAACAATTCAAAATATTTGCATGGCGAGTCTTAGAAAGACTCGCCACTAGACTGAGTTTAAAACAAATTGTAGTAAACAATTTAAAATATTTGGTAGTCTTAGGAAGACTCGCTACTAGACTGAGTTTAACACAAATTGTATATAGATATATATATATATATATATATATATATATATATATAAGACCAGGTGTTGATGAGAAAGCAATTTATTTTAATACACAACGTTCAAAATGCAGCATATACTTTTTAATGCAACACATATTCAATATTACTGATCAAATACTCACACGCACACACAACATGCGGTTGAAATATACATACTCAATAGCTGTTCTCATTGTGGCGAAAAAAAACTTTCCATTCAACACGGCCACGTGCTGGTGTAGTGCTGAGATGCTTTTTAAATTTGGCGACACAGAGTACACGATGCATACGAGACGCGGTTATCGCGTGTCGAAAACCCAGTAAGATAATAAACAAAAAACAAGCATGCCTTGCTTGCTGTTATGGAGTCGGTAATACATAGTGCAACCCTCGGATCTGTGACGCTCACCGCACTAAAGCACGCACGGTGAGCACCAATGCCCCACAAACGAGTGAACTTCCGCACCTCGTTTTCAACGTCTCATTACTGTTCCTGTGAGCAGTTATTGCTAACCACAGAACCACGTCCATAGCTGGCGGACAGTGTACAGAAGAACGGAGAGCACTAGCATGTACACAACAAGACCCAGCGCTGCTAGACATATTCGGCGAGCTGGAGTGTCGAGCGATTCGCTGGTGTTCTCCGTAGGCGGGTAGTTGCACAACCGTTCATACTTTTCTGTTCTGCTTGCCATTTAGCCATGCACTTCGTTGCCTTACGTCGCTAGGTACCTGCAGCCAGATGTCCATTTTTTCACAGCATTGCAAGATAGGAATGAATCAAGCTTGAGCGACTCTGAGAGTAAGTAACATAAATATATATATATATATATATATATATATATATATTTGTTTTTAATTTTTTATTTGTATGTATAAGCCGTTGTAGTAACTCATGTAACTGCTATTGGTGGTGTTTCATCCTACGCGCAACAGGCACAATTACTCCTAAAATGCTTGCAACAATGGATTTTTCTCTTGCACGTGTGAAGGGTGTGCATATGTGTTAGCTAATATGAGCTCCATCATTGTAAAGCGCTTGCGATTATCTATCTCAATTTAAAGTTGCGATTATCTATCTCAATTTAAAATTGCGATTATCTATTTAAATTTAAATTTGGACGAAGGCGCCGGCTAGTTTTCTCTTAAAAACATGGTTACTTGTTCAAAGCTGCCCAGATACGCTGAATTGTTTGTATCTTATACTCCACTAGCTGTGCCTGTTGATTTAGAACTATCTTTATATCCACAAAGACGTTATTAGCGACAGCGGTATTTTTCGTATAGGGCACTGTTGGATGATTCCAGTCTAGTCTTTTGTTTGCACCGGTCGAATCAATTGTCTGCCATGCATCGGTCGCAAATTCTTCTTAAACTGTTCGCATTTGTATACAATGTCAATCAAATTTAATCCCAAGCCAAATGGGCGTTTCGGCTCTAAATGAAGCTTTAGGTATGCTGTTTTCAAAAATGACAAGTTGCACAAAAACCAAGATATGCTGGCTTAAAATATACTGTCTCTTGTCTTTATGAAAAGTCCTGAAGTAAACGGTATTCCGAAAACACGCTGTAGTGAATATATATATATATATATATATATATATATATGTGTGTGTGTGTGTGTGTTTAAAGCACGTTCTATGAATAATTTTATTGTATTTATATTTTTTTCGGATAGTTTGTAAGTCCACTGTACGAGAGCACTTTGCATATTGCTACAATTTTTATGATTTTATTGTCGTGTTCCAAGTTTACGGTGGTGAGGTGTAAACGTATTGTACCGATATTTAGCAATAGTAGCTTAAGCATTAGCAAACATTGAACTCTCTCATACTTTGGCCCTGGCGCTCATAGTGGTGGCGTACTTGACATTCTCGTTTACGTTGATTTCCGTCAGTCCTTCTATTTCTTTCGTTAGATCCCATTTTATCGCGCAGAATTCCATCATCTTCATCGCTACTAGCGCGAAATAGTAATCGTCCTCGAGATCTGTATTTTTACGCTTCTATTTAGCCTCTCCGCTACCTAACTGGAGCTACGACCTAGATACGGGCAACGTAAGACACAATAGCATCGTATGGTAAGCATCTGCCATGCGATCAATGGTGACGCATGGTGATGCCATCAGGTCTCTTATCATTATCCAATTTGTAGGTTCACTCACTCTTGGCAATTTCAACAACGGGGAGGATAAGACTTCTATCGTAATGGTACAACGAAACATGCAGGGAAAGACGTAAAAAAAACTATTAAAGTCATTCACCGCAAATCCGAGATCCGGGCTCCGCCGGATCCGGATTTGCGGTCCGGAGAGTGCGCATCCAGTACAGTCAGTTTTGATGTGGTTGGCCCGCTGCAGCGTCGATGCATCGTCTCGCCACTACTTCTACCAGCTTTGCCCTACGAATTCATTTATTCCCTCGATTTCCTCCTTCATCAATCCGTCTTTCCCAGCAGGGGCTCGTTCACATTCCACAAAGCCAGACGCTGCCAAGGAACAGCCGGGCACACAGAATTGTCTGTCACAGTGGTTTTTTTCTCCTGTCGACGTGGGAAAGACGACGAGGAAACCGAAGTTGAAGGGTTTGGCGTGTGCACCCTTTAGCAGTAAGCGCAGCAGACACTAGCTCCAGTGGTAAGAAATGTGCCGACATCGGCAACAACGAATATCATCAGGAACAAACTGTCCTGAAATGTCTCGGCAACGAGTCGACGGATGACAGCACGCCGATCCGACGACAGTCTCTGAGCCTATACAGGACGCCCTGACCCGGCCTGGTCGTCGCTCGCAAGCACAACAGCGATATCGGCGATAGTGTACGGGGTACAAAGGGAGGGTAGCCGGTACAATCTAGCCGACTCCACCTCCCATTGATCCAGTTAGTACGAGGAGTAGAAGCTGCAGCAAACGTTTCTCTCCGCTTTTTGTCACTTACTTGCACACGTTGTAGGCTCTTGAATAGGCAGCCGGAGATTAGTAGTTGTTCTTCAAGGGTCAGCGCTGACCGTCGCATCTTGCACTTAATCACCCGATCTTAACGGATCTTAGCGGCCCGAGTCGGGTTCTGCAGACACGAATTGTGGTCACAAATCGCTCATGGTGGTCGTTTGAAACACATTCATCAGCTAAGTTATAGAAGCGTATCTTAATTGTATTTCCAATTCTCAAAAAAAGGGCAATATAAGAAAGTTTGGTTTAGGGGTGCAAGCGTGCCCTTGACGGTGTTGCATACGGTAGGAATGCGAGAGCATATGCTACCTTAAAGCTGAACGCTACACAGATGCCTTTTATAACCCTCTTGTAAATGCCACATTTACAAGGTGGTTTGCAATACGTCTTACGAAAGGAAATCATTATAAGATGACAAGCAGCAGCGACGCCATAAACAAAACTGTATTTATTATGGAAAGAACAACAATAGCTGAGAGCTAGATGGACTGAAAGGAAACCATGGTCATATGCTGACGAAATCATGAAGCTGAGGTTCAGTTGAGCCACACTAAAAACATAAATCCAAAAACAATAGAAAGTTTTCGGCTCCAGCTCACAGCTGAATTCAAACTCAAACCAGATCTTGGTTTCACAGATACCTATAAATTACACCTTTTTTAATATAACGTTATGCATCACGCCTAGTTCAGTTTGGACGTCCACAAAGCATACTACAGCGAGACGGCGACTCAAAGAGATTCAAGTAGACATGTGAGTCAACATTCAAAGCCAACATTTGTTATGAAAATGTGGATATTTGGATGGAGAATCACAAAGAAAAGTACATGTGTTTTCTGCCGTGGCGTCTGCGTCACGCAGATAGATAGAGGCCACATATTATATTAATTATATTCCAAAAGGCAGAGTGCGTTAGCGTACAGGCACAACGTTGAGAACGTTGACTGGGCATATATATTCAGTGGTGTCAACTTAGAGTCATTAGGAGAAATACAAGTCAAAGTCAATTCTCACAACGAGAGATACAGTGATAAACCTGATATTGTTCCTGACGTCATCATTGAGTTCACTAAGGCTTTGTTTCTTCAAGTGAAACGTGGCAAATTTGATCAAAATAACTAGGCAACAACTCTAGGCATTCCAAACTTGCGACCCTTAAATGTATAAGAGAAATAAAGCTCTAACGTCGTTCTCCACGAGAAGCCATCTTAATAGTAAAATGGTGATAATATACTATGGTCGATTTATTATCACAACTATCTTAAATTTGATAGAATAAAATGTAAACACTTTTAGAGTTGTATCACAAAGTCAAGAGTCGTATTTTTTAATTATAGCATAAGACGGAATGTAAGCTTAACTTAACCTCATATCAGCACAAAAGAAAGTTATCCTTTTTTACAGAAAATCAACGACAGCGTCATTCGGTGCATACATTTCAAATTAAAGATAAGATCAGTGTTGTAAAAAGGCAATAGCGGAGGTATTTTCTGCACGATTGTTTGCTAGAGTGCAGATTTTTTCTGAGACATACTGCGGCGGGTCTCAACGGACAGTACATGCTGCACGTAATCACGCGCATTTATGTTTGTGTGTCTTGGAAAAATGTTTAAACAATTTCTACAATTTTCTATAGGCGTATAGGGAAGGCTTCTAGGCAAATGTGTTGATATCAACTTCAAATAGAGTCGCAAAGAAACGAGAGTTTAACCAATCCACGCCAACTATATCCAAATTTTGTTTTTTGTATATTACAGTGTGTATGTGGGACATATTACTTGTCCTTGGCTTTGGCCACGCTAACCTATCATAGAGTCTAGTTTATTTTGGGGTGTGTTCCCGGAACATGGCTAGCTTACAGTGAATTTTGACCAACTTGATGCATGGGTGCCGTACAAAACAATGGAGTTGCTATGGATTTTAGTTGCAAGGTTATTATGTGGGCCTTTGTTCTATTTAATTTAATTTGTCGAAGAGGTTGGGGATCTTGGCCTCAAATAAAAGTAGTACCCTCGGATGACCTTTATGCATTTGCGTCGGCCTCAACTTTGTCTCATAGGCCTTAACACTCGGTCTCCCCTGGCGGTAATCCGGAGATGACCTGACGCCTTTCTAGCAGTCTTGCTGCAAATAACACACGCCTGGCCATAGTCTCGAATGCAATAGGAAGAAGCAAAATTTATAGACCTATTCAAGCTACTACCTGGGGAGAAGAGGTCGCAGGAAACCGCTCTGGTCGCGCCGACCATTATGTTGATATGGACCTTGGAGAAATTGGCCTAATCGTCCTTCCCTTTAGCTGCAGGGCCGCTCCTAATTGCCGACCCTGCTTGTTGCGTCGGATAGTCTCAGGTCGTAAATAGACACTGGTAGAAACATCTGTTGGCGAATCGAAGAGGACAGCTGAAGGTTCGGAAGGCGAGTAACTGCGTCCGTAGATAAATTATTTATCACGTCAAGAGCAAATTAATTATCAGTACGACCACATCGCACCGTAGGTGTTCAAGCCTGTCTGACATAAACGATCGAGTGCAAATTTCACTCTGCGGATAGCCGGTAAAAGGCCAGAGGTCTTGGCCTATTGCACACGGTAATTGCATTGGTGAGCGAATCAGCACGCACTTTAAATACCTGTTTTCTTGCAGTGCCATCGACCCATTCCTTTAAATTTCGATTGCCGCCTATTTTGCAGTTCAATTTAGAATTCATATTCAGCTGTTTGAAACATCAGCTCCTCTGCAGGGGCTAGTGTGTTTCAAAACAGAGTTTTCAACAGCCTATACGCCTTGCACGTTTAGGAAGGGCATACAAGTACATCAAAGCCCTCCAGTGTATCTCGCCAAGCTACTCCCTCCCTATCTGGAAATAATTAGAAGGGCCGCTGTCTCTCACGGTCCACCGAGGATGCTCCCGGCTATTCTTAGCACCTGGCCTTTTTGATCAGCAAATTCACCCGTACGGCAGGATTCCACGCCAAGCTGCGGGTGCCACTACTGGCGTTTCGAAAAGCACGCCTGAGGCGGGCAGTGACACGAACCGGCAGCCGGCCCGATGTGACAGATTTGAAGGAGGTTGGTCATGTTGCAAAACAAATGAGGGCCTCAGTTCCCGCCGCTTGTAAAGCCGCTCCCCCCCCCTGCAGAAACTAGCAATGGCGTCGTGCACAAGCTTTTCTCCGTGAGGTCCTTATCCTCAAACCATTAGTAGCTATGCACACTACCACGCAGAATGATATAAAAAAAAGTACTTCATAAGGCCAGCCCGCCACCCTCTTAGCGGGTCTTATTTCTCTTCAGGCAAAAGATGCGAACCCTTAAGCTCACAGTGGCAGTACATGATTTTTTTAGTAAAAAGCCGCGGACGCGGTGCTTAAATGTAGACGGTAAATAAAGTACGCATTTTTTCAACTCGACAGTCCAGTCATCTCAAACACAGTTTAATATGTGAGTAAATAGAAATTTTTTAAAGATTTTTCCGTAAGGCAATTGTCCAGTGTACGGTTTATTCATGTAATGGCTAATTTTAATCCACTCCGGCATTTACCTTTGTCTAAATTGGAAACCATGCAAACCAATTTAAGAGTGGCCGGTCTGGGTCTTGAACCCAGTCCTCCCGAATGCAAGGCACAGGACTTTGCCACTAAGCCATCTTGCTCGGTAAATAAACCGCTATTAATAAGGCTAGTAATATACAGCAACCCAAATGTGGCAGATTCAATGCGATCGCATTCGGTAGGAGATTGTAGTTATGCTGACATCTTCTAATTCCATGCCTATACGAGTACTCGTACTCTAATTATGTTTGATTCTGTAACGTACGTTGGAAATGGGGAGCAGCATTAAATTGCGGTTACTAGCCGACTCGTAAGTTTAAGTTTCTCTTAAAGAAAGGCCTTCAACACTAAATCACGGAGACTTTGGCAACGCCGGCAAATGTCTCCCATTGCTTAAATGTTGCAGGCGTCAATTATCGAGCGCTACATGCGTATATAGGTGCAAGGTTTCGACTGGGCCTTCTGGACAGGCGGCCGTTAATCTTCTAGACGGCCCCTCAGCAGGAAACTGCAGGAGAACTCGCGTCGCAGTCACTATCTCCGAGTCGGTGGTTATGAGGGCCGTATTGGTGGTAAAGATCAACAGGTCACAGCCAGAGACAAAGAGACGCGTGATCGACCCGTCGACGATCGGTCGAGTTGTGTTGATATGAAATACACTTGGGGAGCGGCGTGGCGCCTGGTAGCCCGCTCAAAAGCAAATGCTGGCATTCCGTGCCGGCCAATGCCACCATCAACATCATCGTCACCACCATCAGTATTACCAATACCACCACCGTCCTCACCACCTCACCGCCACCAATGGTAACGATTATGCCCATACCAATGATGGCGTTCTGCTTCTGCGTCGCCTCAAGCGTCAACTCAAGCTATTGCTCCGTCTATAGCTAGCTGCAGGTGTCGTTTGCTACTGATGTTACTACTACACTGCTTCAACGATCGACATGACGTGAACGGTCATATTGACCGTTAGACTGCTATGACTGCCTCAACGGTCAATGTGACGTCCACGGTCATATTGACCATTGACGTCGACGTCACCGTCAAAGATAAGTCATCTACGCATTGTGTGTGAGCATGCGCGCACCCGCACATGCACCCGCGCACTCTTTTCGAAAGGTTTTGGCAGGTTGTTGGTTTTTGTGCGTGCAGCCGCTTTGAGTTATGACGGACGACCATGACCGTCCACCAACGCGGCCGATGCATTTGAAGTCTAGGCTGCTAGTCTAGACGCAATTGAAGTCTAGTGCTGGGCAATGCTGACGCAACGAGCATCACGACGACGACGACTCCAAGCGTGACTACACGGAGACCAACCAAACAATATGCGTGCTGTTTTTCTGCTTGTCGTTTTTACCTTACGAGGGTGGCCAAGCAAAGTCTCACTCACTCGCTCTTCGCAACGATGCGGTTGTTTGTTCGTTTTGTCCGTCACTTTTTCTTCTGTCGGTAGGTATATTCTTCATCTTCACCTATGGAAGGCGGGAGCAAAGAGTGGTACGGCAAAATCGAAAATAATTTTTCTAATGGAATAAGGGGGAGACATGTCTCGTAAAAACTTTTTTTTTTCAACTTAATGGGGCGTTGGATAGTAATGCACCATCACTCTGGCATTCACCCAAATGTTTAAATTGGGAACCATGAACATCAATTTTAGGAGTGGCCGGTCTGGGTCTCGAACCCAGGCCTCCCGAATGCAAGGCAAAGGCTTTCGCCACTAACCCATCTTGCTCGGCTTAGAAACTGAGTAATTGAGCATGCGAATCAAAATATAGGAATTGCAATCTATTTCATTTCTTGATAATTATTATCAGTACAATATTTGTTCTGGTTTGGGCTAACGTAGAATGCAATCCAACAGATGCAAAATATTCCTCCTCTTGGTTTGTCGACTGGGGCTCTCGCAATCGCAGATTCAGTGAAGATTTGTCAGGACAAAAAAATCGATAGGACTACTTTTGGTAATTTCGCTCTCATTCCAAAAGGAGACATTTTCGCCCCCTTGTTCCATTATAAAGGTTTTTTTTTGCCGAGTTGTACTAGACCCAAAGTTTGTTAAACAACTTCTGGGAGGCCCTGTATATATATATGCATAAAGCCCAGCTGTTTTATAATTGAAGAATGTGTTGGTAGCTTTTGTAGAGAGTGCGATATTGGACGTGGTCATATACTTGTACAGGTAGTTCAATAAGTTCTTAGAATGAGCTTTTTAGAATTCGAATTTTGGCGCGCTTCCACCGCTATTAGGAACTGCAACTTCTCGACTGCTAGCACTCAAAATATTATGGTGATTGGCCGTTGCGATTTCCTTTGATAGCTTTTCCCGTGCAACGTATCGGCGTGATTTTTAAAAATGAAAAAAAAAGAGTTTCGAGTGGTTATCAAGCATTTTTATTTCAAAGGTTGGAATGCGACCCAAGTAAAAATTGGGTTGGACGAGACGTACGGTGACTCTGCGCCATGTTTTGCCACTGTTTCCAACTGGATTAATGTGTTAAAAAGAGGTCGCAGGAGCACCGAGAATGAACTACGTCCAGGAGGCCAAAAACGACAACTGATGAGGAAAACATAGAGAAAGTGCGAAACATCGTTGGCACAGATAAGCGAATGAACATTAAGGAGATAGCGGAGGCATTAGGAATTAGTTTAGGTAGTGTGCATTTTATCCTATACGAAAACTTGAAGATGAAAGAGCTCAGAGAAAAATGGCTGCCGCATTTGCTCAACCAAGGCCAAAAAACGCGCCTGTTTTCGCTTCACAGCGAAATTTGGCCAAGATGTCGAACAATCCGTCAGATTTTTGGCGCAGATTCATGACCGTCGATGAAAGCTGGGTCCATCACTACACTCCCGAGACCCAAGAAGCATCTTGCCAATGGTGTGCACCTGATGAAGGACCTCCGAAGAGGGTGCGGACAACGGCATTGACCGGAAAGGTAATAACTACAGTTTTTTAAGACCAACGTAGAATAATGCTGGTCGACTACCTTGAGAGCGGTAAAACGATCACAGGAGAATACTATGCAAGACTGTTGGACTGCCTTTAGCAAGAACTCATCGTGAAACGGCCCGCTTTGCAGAAGAAGGTTGTCCTGTTTCATCAGGACAATGCTCCTGCACACAAGTCCCTGCAAGCATCGGCAAAACTGGCCCAACTGAGGTTCGAACTTATTGAACAACCTTCCTATTCTCCAGACCTGGCCCCCTCTGATTATTTCCTCTTCGAACATTTGAAGAATAGTCTCGGTGGAAAGCGTTTTTCCAGCAATGAAGAGGTTAAGGCTGCTGTCAATGCCTATTTTCAGTCTAAAGACGCGGAATTCTACTTAAGAGGTATAAAATCTCTGAAATCTTGGTGGGAAAAGTGTATTGAGCATCTCGGGGAGTATATCAAATAAGATAAATTTAAAAACATGATTTGGAAAATTCTTGGTTTTCATTCTAAGAATTTATTGAACTACCATGCAGAAATTTGTAAAACGTTCTTATCATTTAAAGTTAAATACATATTGTGAGACCAAAGTGTACCATCGTGACACCTTGTGAAACACGAATCAACTGCCGACCAATTTTGTGGTAAAACAAATACTGAATATATATATATATATATATATATATATATAGGTATTGTGAACTGGGCTAATCTTGGGGTAAAAACATGTGACCTAACGCTTACGCGAAGACAATTGTTCAATTCAAGGTGCTAACATAATAAATTTATATAAATTAATCCAACATATTCAGTTACAGTATTTTGATAATCAAATAGCTTTAAGCGTATCTAGTTTATATACATCAAATAACAAATTTTGATCTTTACGTACATCCACTCGAATCAAGGCTGAGCCTTCATTCGAGTCCGTCTCTTACGTTCACGTGTTCAACCTCTCGGTATTGTCGCGGACAAAAATATTCAAAATGTTTGAATACGCCCAAGAATTCGGCTTGCACGACTGAAGCCGGGTTGGCTTGTTGGGTGTTACGCAAATGTTCCGCCCACGTCGGCTGCGTAGCTCTGTGGCAACCCAGGAAAAATATTCTGTCGACTTGTGAGCATCTAGGACAAACATCACGCATTCGATGGAACTCGTCGTCGTTCAGACGAACGAAAATGATAAGACGAGTCAAGTGTGCTGATTTCACAATGCTCTAACAAATAAATCCACTTCAATTTCAAGTGCTCGCTCCACCTCGTGGCTGCCAGCAGCCTGCCTAAGTCATGGCAATGTCTGCGGTGCTCACTTCTGCTCCAGACAGACTCTGTCATTCGCGCTTCTCTGCACTTCATTCGCTGTCCGGCTTGATAATGATCAAATGCGCTGTTAATCATCATTGGCTTTACTAGAATGTTGCTGCGATTCAAATGTTTAAACAAAAGCGAGCTGTGTGCCAGGAGGCCGGTTCAAGTTTAATTCCCGAGCGAAACATAGACGCTCGAATGGTGGCCTGGAGCCCATAGAATTGATTTGTTATTTGCAAGCAAGCAAGTAGGAAAAATAAGACATGCATCTAGTCTACTTTAGGCTAAAATAGAGCAATGTTTAGAAAGCAAAAAAAGTTCAAACAATATAAGTTCGAAACCATGCTCACCGACAGTGGTTACTCAATGGCAGCTTGTTTGCCACGGCCAGATATTGCTGCCCCAAGGCGTCAGTTCGGAGAAAGGGCAAAAAGATATGTTGTACTGGTGCATAAGTGAATGCAGATGACACAAGGAGGTCGCGTGTATACGCCTTGATTGCGACGTTCTCTGTGTGTCCTGCAGTGGCCCGAAATAGCAGTTCGTTTTTGTTCCGTAGTAGGACAAATAACGGGAGCGAGAGAAAGGGAGAGAGAGAGGAATAGAACCACAGATAGAGTTTATGTTCTTAGAAGCATTTATTTTTGTTCTGTAGTAGAACATAGTGCGAGAATCAGAGATACAAAAATAAACTGAACGTCAGATATAGTGTATGTTTCGCCGCGGATCATAAATTTGATATTTTCAGTACGCACGAGACGCATTCCGAAAAAACGTTGTTTGTCGACAGAAGATGACGAACCGTGAAAAGATATGGTGAGCGCCGCTCTTTCAAGCAGCGATGTCATTACCATTGTGTCAGGCAGGAAGCGCTGTTATATCTATCGGCATCGTTTTGTCGTGGTTGTCGTTGTCGTCGTCAAAGGCGAATTGTAAAACTTTCAAACGGGTGGGTAGAAAAATGCACGCAAGAAATAGAGAAAGCGAGACCGAAAGCGCAAACCGAGTCTGCTACGAACCAGTCCGTGTCTTTTCGTTGTGAGGACAGGCAGCCTGAAAGATGATACGAACATAATATATACGTGGAAGCAAACGTGGCACGTGCTGCGTATAAAACGTATATCTATACATATATAGAAACTATTGTGATGATTTATTAATCGTTACATTTACAATACGTTTGCACACTCGGCAGTGCTCGCCTTAATAAAAATGGTAGTAAAAAGGTGTCACGTGAGGTTAAGGATCAGCTGTTCGTGTCTTGCTTGATGGTAGCCCCCGCTTTTATGGACCCGGTGCGAGCGGTATATCCTCAAGGTTCCTTGCAACGTTAAAACGGTAAGATCTATAAGATTCCTCTTCGTGACTTATATATATTTATATATATATATATATATATATATATATGTATATATATATATAATGCATTTATATATATATATATATATATATATATATATATATATATGTATATATATATAATGCATTTATATATATATATATATATATATATATGTATATATATATAATGCATTTATATATATATATATATATATATATATATGTATATATATATAATGCATTTATATATATATATATATATATATATATATATACGTATATGATTCCTTTATATAACTTTTTATGTTAGCACTTTGGAGTAAACAATTGTCTCCGCATATATATAACTCTGATGTGGTATATACATACATAAACGTCGTGATGTGCTGCCTGCGTATAATGTCAGTTCGTTGACGCTAACTTCGCCATATTTTGCCGGAAAAACCATGCTGGCCAATCACTGTACCTCATATGAGCTACTGACGTCACCTAGACGCTGCGTGTTTGGACAGCTCGTCGAGTTGAGGAGCTGCTGCTGCCGCTCTTGCTGGGCACACTGAATGGTGTGACGGTTGGAGGACCTGTCGTGTCGAGAAGCTGGCCGGGGCAGATTGCAGCTGACTCGGCCAATCTAGGCGACTAGGCTAGAGAGGGGAGGGCCTGCGGTAGCACCGGCCCTGCGGTGCGATGCAGTGTTTGTACTGTTAGTGAAACTTAGCTTCCGGGGTACAGGTAGACCTGACATCTTCACCACCAGCTGGGTGAGGTGTCAAAAGAAATCAACGTTTACAGTCATGCGGTGGATCACAAGCCACGCTAGCTGTCAGGGGGAGCTCAGCACAGCGAGTATGTGGCGTCACAGCTATAGCAGTGCCTGGCACGCGAGCCCGACACCGCTAGGTAAGTTAATCCTTGCCGTATTTTCCACCTCGTACTTCCATAATAGATGAGTGCTCCTGGGCTACTAATTATTCGCCTTGTGCGTCTTTTGTAGCTCGTTAATAACAATCAGACATGACACGGGTAAACATGCGCCCATGCCCCCGCTCCCCCCCCCCCAT
This sequence comes from Dermanyssus gallinae, assembly GCA_003439945.1. Taxonomy (NCBI): domain Eukaryota; kingdom Metazoa; phylum Arthropoda; class Arachnida; order Mesostigmata; family Dermanyssidae; genus Dermanyssus; species Dermanyssus gallinae. The sequence goes on from QVRM01000436.1 coordinate 29,981, forward strand.
GCAAAGATATACAGGCTATAACATACAAAAGGGCGCGCACAGAGACCAATCAGCATAAGCCGTAACACGTACGTGACAACGCCAAAGCGTGCAGCTCACACTAGCATATCGACAAATGCAGAATACATTAGACAAGGTGAACGCGCATCGGTTAACGAAACTGTTCACGTACTTTACTTTTTATGTCTTTAGCAAACAAAATTGGATACACTCGAACACGTAGTAAACACTACGAAAACGACACACACTGGTGTTTGATACAGGCAAATGTATTTATAGACCAATATGTGTACATCTCTATATATATATATATATATATATCTAATTGAGAGAATATGAATGTACCATCCCCCTTGCACTACATGTGTTTCCTTTTTTTAGTTTAGTTTTTCTCTGTTATGACTTATTGTAGTTCACTTCAGCATTCGCCGTGTCAAAACTGGAAAGTACGAAAATCAATATAAAAGTGGCTGGAAGATTTAAGCCCACGTCCTTTCGAATGCAAGATCATGGCTTTACTACTAAGCTACCGTGCTTCGTAAAGTATGTGTATGTATACAAGAGAGAAGAAGTTATGTGAATACGTTCGCGCGGCGCCAACCTCATAGTGTGTGATTAAACAATTGTAACCTATTTGTTTACAGCCTTAAATATGTTTTACGGTTGTTCCCTCGTATTATTTACTTTGCTAGTAGCAAATATATATATATATATATATATATATATATATATATATATATATATCGTTAATATTACCATACGAGTGGAAAAAAATATGAACAGATATATAAAGCGCAGTACAATAGCTGGTTAAGGGTTGCCCTTGCCATTGAAACCACAAGAGTCACAATATCGCTACATATGTACGTTGCCCGCGAGCCTCCATTGCGGGAATTGATCTTGTAGCCAGTCGGACGAGGTCGATCGCATAGTGAAGCCACATTACTACAACAACGAGCAATACTACGCATTTGGGGGGGGGGGGGTTCGACTTGACCTTAATCCTGATCGAAGTTGTGCGAGGTCGACTACGAGGCACGCGGCGTTCGTCTCCGGCCTTCTGGTGACGGCATCGGACGGAGGACGGGTTGCGGAACCGACGAGCGCCATAGCATGCGTGGTGCACTGTAGTGTCGTCGTGCAGCTAGCCTGTTTCGCTTGGATGCCGTGTCGTGCGTGAGTAGTCTAGTAGTCGGACAAGAGCAGGACCGGGGGTCCTTCCGAGGTCCGCTGTCCAATAGCCCTGACGACGGCAACCAGCGACCTACGTCGGTAAGGTGATGCAACACCACAAGCATGCTATGCTGTGCTCAGCAGCGCGGTGGGACGGACAGATGAATTCGGAATAGTTTCTCGGTGCCACGGCCTCGCGACAACAACGACGACGACAACAACAACAATAACAACAACAACAACAACCAACACAACAACAGCATCAACAACAACAGCAACAACGACGACAACAACAACAACAACAACAACAACAACAACAACAACAACAACGACGACGACGACAACAACAACCACCCCAACAACAGCATCAACAACAACAACAATAACAACAAAAACAACAACAGCAACAACAACAACAACAACGCCAGAGGGTTGGCGGTCCGTCTGTTTACCCCTACTCCTCGCTACCCCAGTCCATCGGTCGCATGCTGTGAAGTGCCCCAATTGTTCCTCTCGACTTCCGTTATTCCTTTCTGCGTCAAGCTCTCTAGTCTCTCTGCTGATGTGGTCAGACGACAGACGGCTTCTACGGCATCGACAGCCTCTGCTATTCCGGCTTACTGCTGGCGGCCAGTACTTCCAGTACTGTGTTTGTTGGTTGATGATGTTCGTTTGCGTGTTGTGGTGACGGTTTGCTTAACGGTCAGTCGATGGTGGTGGATGATGACCTCTCGATCGATCATTGTCCTCTTCGTAGAGCTTTACTTTTTCATCGTGGTCGTCTTTGTTGTTTTTGTTGTTGCTGTTGTTGTTGTTGTCGTCGTTGTTGTTGTTGTTGTCGATGTCATGCCGGCCATTGGCTCCCATCTATGGCGCATGCCACTCACCGCTGGAAGCCTCTTCATCATCAAGCCTCCACACAAAGCGAGCGACACATATCCGTAGCAGAGACTGCAACTGCCGCCACCGCGGTATCAACAACAACATCAAACAATATTAGCATTAGCATAAATAGCAGCAACATTCGCGACTACGAGCATATATATATATATATATATATATACATATATAAATAAATGTATTTATTCTCACATCACCTCTCGGTATTGCTAATTACATTACATTACACGTATTCATTAAATCTCGGCAACGGCATTCGTTTCCGTTAATCTTGGACATATATAGAATATGTTGTATATGCATATCCGGAAGATGTCAGCGACCTAACGCTCAGATAGCTGACGCTGACCGACATGTTTCGTGATGATATTTGGTGCATACAAGGCCGCAAAATTAGCAGCAACACTCATCGGAAGGGTTATGGAACCCAGTGCAGTGGCACAGTTTGTGCTGGAACCCATGGATATATATAAATGTATAACTAATACTATATATTTATATATATATATATATACTGCGCTACTAGACATGCGCTTTTGCCATGATAAAGTATCGATAACAAAACGAAATAGAAAATGTTTTAGGTCTTCACGAGCTTGCATCGCTACGGTTATTGCTGGCCGTATGGCTGCCAGTGAGTGTTATGGTGAAAAGTGAAGTCTCAATATACGACAGTGGCAGTAATGCCAGTAAAAGTGCAAGAATCGGCAAACGATAGTCGGAAAACTGAGGTCTTTAAGTATGTGTAGTATTGCCAATTGCTCTCCAGTAGGGCCGCTTTACACATTTGCTTTGAACACGTTGCTATTAAAATTTGTTAAAAACTGCCGCCAGCCCTAATTCATGTATTATGGAAAAGACGCTTGAAGCTTCTTGGTAAACGTTTCTTATATGTGTAAACGAAGCCGCCCCAATGTGTCTTTCAACTAGTTTACAACGCACTAAGGCGGCTTACTTACGCATTACTTTATAATATATATGTGTACGCATATATACATATTGTTTTTTATTATGCCCAATCGTGAAAACGTATTAGAAAATATTGTGATGATTTATTAATCATTTACAATACGTTTGCACACTCGGCAGTGCTCGTCTTAATAAAAATGGTGGTAAAAAGGTGTCACGTGAAGTTAAGAGTCAGTTGTTCGTGTCCTTGCTTGATGGTAGCCCCCGCTCTTATGGACCCGGTGCGAGCGGTATATCCTCAAGGTTCCTTGCAAAGTTAAAACGGTGAGATCCATAAGATTCCTCTTCGTGACGCCGAGCCCCAAGAGCGTCCTCGCAGATTCGGAGTCCCATACACCACTCATAGAGATAGTGATGGATCCGAATCTGCGAGGTTTTTGCGGGTCGGGGAGCGCCGCTCTTAGGAACTCGACGTCATATTTGGCGATCTTGTCTTGCCGTGCTTGTGCCAGGTCCCGGTTCGGGCCGCAAACCTCGGCATCTAAAACCCAGACCTCGGTAGGTGTTGTTATTACGAGGTCGGGCTTTAGACCCGGTGCGCCCGGTCGACGGAATACTCGCTCACGAACCACCTCATGACCCCTTTCGCGGAGAAGACGCGCCACGCGATCACAGACGTCGTCATGTCTCTTTATGGTTTGTTTGTGTGTTTTATCGCACATCTGAGCGACATGAGCCAACGTCTCAGGCGCATGACACCCGTGCCTACAACGTTTGTTGTAGCCCGAGCGTCCCCTGGCCAATCTGGCACGCGTTGGTAGTGCGTTGATCCTGAGTTTTAGTAGGTTTAAATACTCCTTACCAGATAGGTAGGGCATACCCTTAATCCAGTAATGTACAAAGGGCGTTTCGTGTGCTTTTTTAAAATGTGCCCCATCGAACGTGTTGTGTAGTTGTTGAGACCAGTAGTCGGTCTCTTGTGTAGCGGTCTCAATGGAGGTTCCCAAGCGCTCGTAAAATGTATATACTCGTATATATATATATATATATATATATATATATATTATATATATAAGATATATATATATATATATTTATATATATATATATATATATATATATATATATATATATATATATATATATATATATATATATATATATATTTATATATATATATATATATATATATATAAATATTTCATAATACGCGCTTTATTTACAATAAAGGGAAAATGTACATTGCAAGAAAATCACAACATTCATGCATAGGTTCGGGTTGCTCTCCAAGGAAACAGGGACATTACAATTTCCTTTTTCGCTATGCATTTCGGTTCGTAGCGAACCTTAGATCGCGTATGCGAATGTCTACAGTTGAACATTTGACAACATAATTCTTCATTTTGTATGATCTTTTGTAAGCATTTTTGGTCCAGTTCTTCATATATATATATATATATATATATATATATAAATATATATATATATATATATATATATATATATATATATATATATATATATATATATATATATATATATTTATATATATATATATATATACGAGTATATACATTTTACAAGAATATATTTGCCTTCATGGTTTACTATGAGATCCAATTATATCACATATTTAAAATGAAAAAGATTTTCAATAAATAATAATTCCTTAGAACGTTTTTTTCTCTTTACGTTGTCAATATTTGTATTTACGATTAAAGGTGGTATGTAAAATTTGGGTCTCTGCAAACGTGTGTTTGTTACGGAGGTCTAGTGTAGGAACAGCCATTTCTGGAGAGTTACCCAGACCAAGGCCGCAGGGCCCGATTGCACATCCAGCGAGAGGCGTTGCCTGAAAAAATCGCCCGTTTACTTTAAACTCCACCGGCTAGAATCAGCCGAGTTCCGACATTTTACAGTAAGCCACGCGCGGATGGTTTTATATAATATATATATATATATATATATAACTCTGACGTGCTGCCTGCGTATAATGTCAATTTGTTGACGCTAACCTGGTCAGATTTTGCCGGAGGAACCATGCTGGCCAATCACTGTGTCACAGAGCTACTGACGTCATATATATATATATATATAAAGAGAGAGAGAGCGAGAGAGACATAACGACTACTACAACCGGTAGTCGTCGATGTTTGTATCGAATGCCCACAGTGACTTGATTTCGGAGAGACCTTGGTCGAATTACGTTTGAGGTCAATAGCAAGCACAGAAGAGCTTGATTCATTTCTAACATTGTGATCCTGTCTTATGTAGACTGCAGTTCTCTCCACACTCAGGGCAACCAAGAGCGTGGCGCATAGGAGCGTCTTGCATTCGTCCACAGACTATGTTGTCAGTTGGACGTCTACTCGAGAGAGGCCAGTCAGACCGCCGAGCCTAACTACAGTCAGCAAGCTAGTTACGAACAGCCCCGCAGACTAGATTTGCTTAACCTGCACTAGGTGGCACCGGAGCGTGACGATGCTCTGCGGTGAGTAGCCGTGCAATTATTCGTGATGTATATATTAAAGTCCCGTTTATGCGAGGAGATATATCACCCTTTCCCCCCCCCCCCCCCGCTCGTGTATCACACTCATCATCCCCTCGTTAGATCTGAAGATAGCCACGTCTTCGATACTCACAGACATATCCGGCCGATCGCCATGCAGTCCAACGAAATGGCCGTTAGAACGGGCCACATACGCAAAGTCAACGCGGATACGTGCGTGACTAAACTCAGTCATGGTGGTGCGCTCTCTATTCCTGTCACCAACAGCAAATACACTCGGGACAGTGCGAGCTCAAGCTTGTCGCCGCCAAGGCGAATCTTCGATATTTCCGTGGCGTGAGAAAGAGAGCGCTACGAAAACAAAAAAATAGGCTCGTTGTTGAGCTTCTCGGTTAGGCGCGTTCTCATAGGTGGTGCTACTTAGAGAGATTCAGAGTAGCTCTCCCGTAGGTAAGATGTTTAGCCTTTGGCTCATATTCATCCATATGTGATACAATATTTAGATACAATATGATCATATATATATATATATATATATATATATAGAGCGAGAGAGAGAGAGAGAGAGAGAGAGAGCATCTGACGTTTTCGTACTACAGTATTTAGGGATTTGCAAGTTCATTGACGAGACACTGAGCCCTCGATCATTCGAGGCTGGACACGCGCTGATCGTCAACTTGCAAACGGAATGGGTTGGCTGTTGAATCTGCTGTCGAAGTCGAAGCACCACAAGTATGTCAGTCAGGTGAGTTCGTTTTAGCAGGCGGTAGTTTAGTCATGCAGCGGGGCCCGTGGAGCAGGATAAGCGAGGGGGGGAGGGGGGGGGGGTGACGCCGCCGCCACCGCCAGGGTGTTTGCGGAAAAAAACTACTCGTGCATAACTCCCAGAGGCGCGATTAGCTTGGGTGAGACAAGCGCAGCAGGAGACGTACACGGGGTGGGGTGCACGGGGCGGCGAGGGGAGGCGATGGAAATGGCGTTGTGCAATGTATCTCGTTAATATTGCCGCAGCCTCTCATGCTGAACGCAGGCGCGAGGCCATCCTGTAATTAACTGAGCGCCAGGTTTACCGTCCAAAACAGATCGTTTGATCAATATGCGTGTACGGGAGCACGTGTGCCACAATATTTACCGTCGGTAAGTGCGTGTAGATCCACATATTGCCACTAATGCTACTGAACCGAGATATGGAAATAGTAAAATATGTACGAGAGACATATATATATATATATATATATACGAGGGCAAATGGGCAAGTTTTATTAATCTGAATTTAATAGTCCAAATGTTGCGTCAATCGGTAGCGGCGTTTAATGTCTGAGATTTGTCCAAAGAAATGAGGAAAACGAGGTTCGACGATTTTTAAGGAGCCGAAAAGGGAGAAGCAACAAATCTGCACCAATGGCTGTGTTAAAAACTAACTCATGTATTCCTGAAATAGTGAAAACAGCGAACTGCTTACGGTGATCAAGCAGTGTTCCGAAACACCGTCCATACGTGGTACCGTTGATTTCGGAACGGCCGTGAAAGGGCCGAAGATAGATCCCGATAGGGAGGCTAGTTCAACGTTGTGGACGTCAAAATGTGTGATATCGTACTCAACAATCGCCACCGAAAGATTGGAAACAAAGTTTGTAAGCCACCATCCCTTCGATCCAAGAGCTAATAGACTGACATGGTGTGATGCTGCACAGATGGAATCGGACCCGCGGGTTACAGACCACGCAAGAAAATGAACAGAGTGATCTTAGTAAAGGCCTGACAAAATCTGCCCGCATATATATATATATATATATATATATATATATATATATATATGGCGCTTACCTAGTAAGCCCAATAAATGCGCTTGTAGACCACCATGCAGCGAACACTATTATATTAGCAAAAAATGCCAGGGGCAAGTGCGTCGGGCCTGAATCTTCGAAAGGCACACGATTGAAAACGCTATTTGATAGTATGTTATTGTTTCTACGAGACGCCATAACTGGAGCCTTTTTGTCAAGACCGGTTTTGCAAAATATGGCATATTATTGCGCCGATCCTTTAAACAATAGCTTGCGCTGGTACTGCGATTCGGCTGGCTTTAATTTTGACAGAATTCGACCGGCATAATAAATCCATTACTATGTTAACACTTCTTGAGTTCGTTAGCCTTGCTAAATAGACTTTTTGAGCTCCTACTGACTGTGTGTTCGATATCTCTTAAGTACTCTGATTTGGAGCATCAGTGGTAGTGGTCTAACTAGACTTATCTCTCGGAGACCACGACGGCATCGTATACGTTCCTTCTTCTAACTAGAAGGAAGCGTTCCTGAATTAAACAATGACACGTGCCACTGTACTCTGACATCGTACCCAGTTGTGCGCACGCGTGGAGCCTGTCACGAGCTTCGCACGAAAGTTGAAGCATCCTTTCGGCCGGTATTGGAAGTTCCTCATAGAGATTTCGGCAAACGGGAAACAGAAGCGCAGCGTAGCCGCCCTTCACGGCCGGTACCTGACTTCAACCAACCACTTGAAATTGCACTTATCCCTTCCGAACTCGATTGTGACGTCCTAACTTGAGACGAACGGTCTCACCAACCATAAATATGGTTGGCGCTATGTCTGGCTTTTCTCTCTGGCTCGTTTTTTGCTCTCTTGCGCTCTCGCTTGCATCTATCTCTACGCACCTAACAATACGTTTGCCGGTAGGCGTCGAAGCGTATTTCAGGCGTATGATGGAGCATCCTGGAACAAACCATGCGGCCGGATAGACTACATCATGTGATGATGATCCATCACGGTGGCGTCGTGTACGTTGTCGCGCGTCGAGCGTGAGCTTGCCGTCAAAGTTGGTAATTCTATACGTCGGACGAGCTTTTCCAGCCTTGGACAGCGCGACAGTGGCGGCTAGCGTTGCAGCTACGAGCTCCCACAGGCACCTAAGCATAATCCAGCTAGGTACTCTGAGTCAATATATATATAGCCAATACGTAGCTTGTGCCTCCATTATCATGCTCAAAATGAAAGACGACGCCGCATTTATTACTTGAAATGTTTGGATCCAGATACGATATACTTTAGATATGAATACTTAATAATGTTATCTAGGGTGTCTGAATAATAAGCTGACATGTTTTAAAAGTTCTCGCGCTCAGCTTTGCCCTGACATAACCGGCCTTGTGAGACCACCTGCCGTGAACTTATGAAGGAAAACTTTCACAGGACAAGTTCAGTGCACTCGTTGCTCAACTGAAAATATCGTCGCTGTGGCCGAGAGTGTGAAATTACGTGCCCAGTAAGTAGGCGCACCTCGATTGGTGTATTTTGAGATCGGATTTACAACAGATTTTGCAACAGAAGATGGGCAAACGAATCAAACTGGCGACAGGAGACAAAAGAGGTTTTGACTTTCTACTTTAGCGGCTATCTTTGGCGGTTCAGCGCGACAATGCGACAGCAATTATGAACACAATGAGGGGCTGCCTCAAGGATAAGCTCGACTGGTAGCACTCTACCCAAGTCCTAGTGTAGCTGGTTATTCATATTTTGCTGTAATCATAAAATTAGATAATACAAATAATCAATCTTCTTCCTGTGACTTTGCAAGGAACCTTTTCTTCACCGACGAGGTCCATTTCTATCTGAATAGAAGTGTGAATAGGCAAAACTGTCGCATGTGGGCAGCCGAGAACCCTAACGTGATTCAAGAATAGCAGTTACATGTGCCACATGCGACAGTCTGGTGCGACCGTTCACACTTTTGCTGTGGGGTTTCTTAATTTGTAAAGTGTACGCAATCTCATATATATCGAGCAATAAGCGAGTCAAAGTCTAACATTAAAGCCAGAAATTATGCAACTGAGTCTAATTCAAATAAAAAGCTCTAAAAAATAGGTATTCTGCAAACAGCTTGTATCCTGTGCAATTCGAGCCTTCCAAAGATATATACTATTTTATTCTTACAAGAATAAGCTAACTTCCCAACCCCTTTAAGAACGAAAAAGCTAACTATCACAACCCGTTTCAAAAGAAAAATCTAACACTTTTGGGCTGCCGCTTGAATTGCTTCTCTGACCGACTTTCTCTTGCAGAACTGCTACCATTCGACGTTATAGTGACCTCTAGATAAGTGGATGTATTAACAAAATTTGATATATTACAACTAGTGTGAAGAACGTCGTCTTTCCCTAATCGACCACATCTCCAAAATTAACTGCCATATCATTATCGATGCATGCTGTATTCTTCTTAAAAATGTTTCCTAAAAGGTATAACAATGAACAAGAAACCCCTTACATTCCTAACTTCTCCATATAATTATGCCTAGATCAAAGACGGCCTTGAGATCTATATATAGTGCGTATAACGGGCTCCTCAATTCGGATAAAGTTTTCCAAATCTCTCCTACCAAGTGAACGTATCCGGCTTGCGCTCATGCGCCATGACTGGTACTCAACGGGAGTCTATTTCACATAGAATGTAAGCAAACACCAACCAAAGTTGGCCTATGACCTAAGGAATATCAGCGAAGATCAGCTGATATATTTGCCCTTTTTACCGGACGGACCTCTAGTTCAGTTCAGTTCAGTTTTATTAGTTTCAAACACACGTTCCTTACAGAACATCCGTGTTTCATACATTGTTTTACTTGTCATTCCAGTTTTCTATATGTCATTAGTACTATTTGGTAATCAGTTTAGTCTGTATATAAAAAAATATAATAATAATAATAATAATAATAATAATAATAATAATAATAATAATAATAATAATAATAATAATAATATAATAATAATAATAATAATAATAATAATAATGACCTGCATATCGTTGAAGAGTCTTATCGATCAAGGCATTGCTCATTGTGTAATTTTTGGTGCCATCTTTCCTTGAATAACTTAAGTGATGTACATTCCCGTAATTCATTATCGAGTGTGTTCCATAATTTGGCCATGGCCATATCAGGCGATTTAAGTGTATAGTTACGATAAGTATTGGGTATTCTAAGAGGTGGGCTGTTGCGATTTCTGTTGGTGTTGAATGTAAAATAAAAAGATAAATCTGGAGGCAACATGCCACGGAAGTTTTTAAACGCAAGAATGCCTAATTCAAATTTGTAAAGTGATGCTATATTAAGCAGTTTGTGAATAGCATAAAGATGAAATACACTTTCATCCCTTCTGTAGCCAAAAATGGCTCTTAACGCGTTATTCTGTGCAACCTGTAGTTTATGTGTAAGTGTTGAAAGCGTTGACCCAAACAGTGGCAAGCAATATGTTATATAACAGAGGAATAATGATTTATATACAAACAACATCACATCAGGGGATACGCCAACATTGCTTAATTTACTTAATTGAGGCACAATCTGTTCGAGTTTGGTACTTAAGGTATTTATGTGATTTCTGTACGTCAGTGAGGGATCAAGGGTTACACCCAAGCATTTGTATTCGAATGCTTGTTTTATATTAGTATTATCGAATCTAATTGCTATTTGTGGGTTTATTGATTTTTGCCATGGAGTAAAGATTAACATTTTTGTTTTATTTATATTTAAAGACAGTCTGTGTTTTGAATACCAATTTGAGATAAGTTTAAGTTGGCCATTTGTATACTAAACATCGCTAGTTAGATTTTGTAAGGAAAGTGGACAAAGAAAAGTGATGTCGTCAGCAAAAGCATCTCCAGCCTTCAGTTCACTAGCCTTTAGAAGAGAGTTAATAAATATTAGGAATAGTGTTGGTGAAAGGCTGGTTCCTTGTGGTGTACCGAGGTGCGGAGAACACGGAGATGACATAGAGTCGCCATTTCTGGTGATTTGTATCCTGTCGGTTAAATAAGAATTAAAAAACGCAATTGGGCCTTCAGCGAAATTCAGTTGTGCGAGTATATTGATTAGGATATTTTTATCGACCGAGTCAAATGCTTTTTCGATATCGACAAATATACCAGCAACAATTTGATTAGACTCCTAGCTTTTTGTTATATATTCCTGAAGATGGGTAAGAGCTGAATTGGTATTGCATTTACTACGGAAGCCAAACTGCATCGGACTAATAAAGTGTGTGTTGTCAAGATATAGTCGAATTTGGTCATTCATAATTGACTCAAACAGTTTCGCTAGGAATGGAACGCAACTTATAGGTCGATAATTGGTTGGTTCATTTTTATCTCCCTGTTTAAAAATTGGTGAAATTATTGCACATTTCAATTCTGCCGGGCATACCCCTTGTGCAAAACATTGGTTGAAGATAGCTGCGAGAATACTTGATATGTAGGTTATGTATTGCTTAATAAACTTGCCAGGAATATGCGTTTGACAGCCACTCATGTTTGCTTTAAGCTGACTTGATTTTAGTATAATTGCCTCGGGAGTGATTTCATTGAATGTGAATTTTTCAGGGGGAACATCTTGATGCGGATTAAATTGATTAATTTTGTAGTTGAATTCAGTTGTCATTGCCCCATATTTATTGCAAACTGCTTTAGAACCCATTGTTGCAAAATTTATGTTGAGTACTTCGGCTATCTCAGCAGGGTCAGTTGTAGATGTATTGTTGTGGTTAATCGACGTAATTATAGTTTCTTTCTGTATATTTCTGCCACAAAGCATGTTCATAATCTTCCATCTCTCGCGAAGTGTAGAGGTATTTAAATTTGTCCGCATAGTATTCTCTTTGTTTTTGAGCGCATGTTTTCTTATATAATTTAGATAGCTCATTTAGTCTCAGCTTATCATATTTTTTATTATACTTTTTAACTTTATTTGCTAGTCTGTCCTTAGCTACTCTCATCTGTATGAGTTCATGATCAAACCACTGGTCAGTAATTCGTGCGTGATTTAGCTTTGTGTGTCTGGGCTGAAAGGGGAAATGTTCATTGTACAGATTGTTTAGTTTACAACTAAAAGCAGAAAAGTTTGTCTGTGCAGAGTCACTGTTGATTATGTCAAACCAGGGCGTTGTAGCTAGTGCTTGTTGAAATTTTAGGTGGAGTTTTTTCTTGAAGTTTCTGCGCGGTTCAACTTTAGTTTGAGTTCCCGCACATAGTGTATCCCCTAAACCAGTAAATGCCGCAAAAATTGGTCGATGATCAGGTGTAAGAACATCGATTGCGCCATATAATTTATTCAATATGGATTCATCATTGCGAATTAGAATATTGTCCAGACAACTGCCGTTATCAGAAGGACGAGTTATGGTTTTTAGGAGTGGGCGGAGACCATGTGATCCGATGTAGAGAAGAAATTCAGAAGTTGTGTGATTAGATTTCAGTATATCGATATTGTAGTCCCCTAGAACAATTGTTAAGATGTTTGATGGGTAATCTAGAAGTATTGTGTCTAGCGCTAGTTTGAAATTATTTAAGTTGCCGTCACTATTATAAAGTGTTATTACAACCAAGTTGCGTCCTTGGATTTCAGTTTGGCAAGCTATCGCTTGAATGGTTTCAGATGCATTTGTATATTTGGTTATTTTATTCTGTGGCAGTTTTTCATTTATATATAAGATGACTCCTCCTCCTCGAGTTTTCGAGATTGAGCTAAGTGTTTGAACCCAGCTATATTGTACATACGTTCTGTAACTTTTGTGCACCAGCTCTCAGAAATTGCAACAAAGTCAAGATGGAACGTAAACGATTCGATATCGTGTTTTAGATCATGGAATCTAGTATTTGCGCTAATATCCCTCAGGTTAAAGTGGCAAACGGAGATATGTTTGAAGTATTTTGGCAAGACATTTGCATTGTTTATACATTGGTTAGGAAAGTGAAAAAGTTGGCTGTTTTTTTCTTCAAGGTTTGAGACATCCTCATCAAATGGATTCATAGGCAGGTATCTTAATCGATAAAAAAAATATTCATAATAGTAGAAAAGTAATAATAATACGTGTAATTGTAATTATAGTAGTAAAAAGTAGTAACTATCTAATAAAGCTGGTAATGACTTTAGCGTCTTGTCTCAAACGAAAAGCGATGCTTCGCTGTCTCGAGTGCTCCCTTATAAGCGGCTGTATGAGCATATATACATATATGCCCATCCATCAATTTTATGTTGCGGTGAATGCACGTAGTTAGTAGCAAACATATTATAGTTATTACATGGATATATATATATATATATATATATATATATATATATATATATTTTTAAAATATTTAGTGATGCTGTATTGTATATTAACAAATATTGCGTTTTCTTGTAAGAGTGTATTTTCATTTATAGCTAGAGAGTATATGGTACATATGAAGAGACAAATAATTTGGTTTAATTAAGTATTACGATTTGTAATCTAGAATAAAATTGAATTGTACCTTGAATAAGATTTCAACTCTGCAATTAACTCATAATTATTAGCTCTATATCACATCATTTTGTAACCGGACTATTTGGTTTAGGTCGAATTGCGTTGCTTTCTTGCAGATCGGCGACTGATGTTTCAGCGCCGTCCGCACCAACAGCTGGTAGGTGAACATCCTGAGGTTGCGGCTGCTGCCGCTTCCTATTTTTCCTCTTTTTGTCGTGTGTAGCTGCTTCGAAAGTCTGCATCGTCTGCTCCTTGTCGTTGTTGACAACGCCCGCAGAGCTTTCGATGACGTCCACAGTTGCGCAGGTATTAGTACGACTCCTCGTAAGTCGCTGTTGTTGCTGTTTCGGATTGTGCGTTCCCAGCCGCTCTTCCTGTTGTGGTTCATTTTCCTCTTCCTCTTCTTCACTTGCAACTTCTCGGTGTAGCTGTAACTGCTGTTCTTGGAGGTTCGTCGTCTGTCTATTAGGCTGTTGTTTACCGTAACCCGACAATTCGACGTCGTCACCGCCAGTAACAGTGCTAGCAGTCGTTGTGGCAGACACAGTTGTCACAACAGTCTGCCTGCTTAGGTTGACGTTGTCGTTGTCACTGTTGGTGCTGCAAGTGAATGTTTGTGATGAAGGATTGTTGGGTTGTGCACGCTGTTGATTTGGTTGTCGTTGCTGGTGGAGCTGCTGCTGGGTAGAACTGCTGTTTCCTCATCCACTGGTGATTGTGTTTGAGGGGGGAGAGGCAGAGGGTCGTTCGGTTGGCGGCTTATGTGATTTAGTAATAAATTTTGGGGAGTTTGGCTTACCCCTGGATGTGAAAGATGCCGAAGTCAGAGCCCACGCCTTATCTCTGCTGTACAATTTTACTACAATGGGACGAGGGCGAGATGTTCGTTCTATCGGGCCCAGTCGATGCGCCAGTTCGAAATCATCATCATTGATTGTACCAACGTACCTTTGAAGACAACTTAAAACGAAATTCCGGAATCCAGGGTCGCGACTATTTTCTCTTCGTCGAAGCTCAGGTAGATCTTCTGGGATGCCCATTATAAGAACATTGTACGCGTACGAACGCTTCTTATCGTTTTGTAGTTGACATACCAGTTGTTTGTTTTTAGCTTCAGATGTGCAAAGGCGCTCTTTGAGAACATGCATTTCATTTTCGAGATCACGGATACGCTTGTCATGGTTCGCAGATGTTTCTTCAACAGCTTGAACACGTAACTTAAGCGGTTGAGTGGCTTCACCGATGACAAACATGTTCATCACGGCTGTCATTCGCGCCGCTTCGTCAAGTTGGAGTCCATGGTTCTCCATAAAAAGTTTTGCCTGGTCCATATAGTCCGGTACTGTGCTGTCGTTGGGAGTGACATCCATGTTTCAAGCACACACTTGTCCACCACCAAAATGTATAAAATTATGCACGGAAATACCACTTTTAGGAGTAACCTCACAGATTAGCACCACTCCATTCGACGAGTAGCAGACGACTGGTGAAACTATAAAGTTTCTACGTTTGTCAAAAACGATACTTTACAAATGTTCGGCTAAGGACGTGGTAGAAGAAGCAGAAGCAGCAGCGGGTTCATGTACTATAGAGTGCTTTGTGTGATGACTCCAGATATAAGTGGGGCACTACAAAAGTGCATGTTGGACAATCCTTCCAAGTTTCGATGCGCGCTTCGAGCTCAGAAATTGATGCGTCATTGCGAAACATTGAACAAGTAGTTTTTAAAGACCTTACGTATGGCTCTTATAGCGTAAAAGTCCTCTGGAGCCAATAAAATAAACAATGGTCATTTTATTGGCTTAAATGGATGCTTCAGGGTTCTTTAAACACAATGCAGCAGAACTTGCGAGTTTAGAGAAGTCATATTGACTGTTCTTCCCAAGCTATCTAAAAGATCAATAAATTCAAAGCCATCTTTCTACTTGTATTCTAAGAGCAAAGAGTTTTGCCCTCAGTTAAACACTCTGGATCTCAACAACATATGGTTTTGACATGATAGTGCCATTTGTGACACATCAGATGAAATAATCACATTAGTGCACGACACATTATTTCTTGAACGTGCAATATCCTGTTTTAGCGACCATAACTGCCGCCTGGATCGTGCGATGTTACTTTAGATTCAAATTTGTCAGATGTGTTGTTTTATACTTAATTCCCATAAATTTACCGTGCAGATGATTGTGATTACTCTGCGTACATTCAATTTACGCACGTTTGTCACAGCAGAAAGAGTACCATTGACTTCCTTTTCATATTCTCGAGTAACCGAGGAAGTTTCAAGGATGCGAGGTCCTTGAGCTTGCCGCGCAAAAACACTAACCAGCCGTGGCGTATCTGCGCATACAGGACCACAAGCTCGCTATGCATGATGATTGGAACGCGCACACTTCTCGAAAGCTGACCTTGTGTTACCTTAAACACGATTTTATGCAGATGGGCCAGCCTATTGGCGTATAGCAGGGAAATCACACCCTGGAAGCTGCTGGGACCCAGGGGCCGCATGCTATAGCTGTCACGTATACACGCCGTATATCGTGCACAGTTACCACCACCTTATGTGCCGTACGTCAGGTTTCTACCAGCCGCCAGTGCCGATGCCGGTACTGCTCACAGGTTTGCGGTAGGTACACGCATTGAGCTGCCAGGCGCCTCAGCGATCCTTGGCGATGGTAGCGGATGGTAGCGTCGCATGTGACTAACTATATATATATATATGTGTGCATGTGAACAATATATATATGTATATATATTGTGTCGGCGTTTTAACTGCTTCAACTCCTTAACTGGGTGTTTTTTTGAGGGGGAGGGGGTAAAGTCAATATTTATAAAATGAGAAGTACAAAATAAGCTAAGATTTAGTATTAGGAATAAAAAGTCACAAATAAAGCATGGGTTAAACAGATGCAGCTATTTAATACGGCACTAAAAATCAAAACGAAGCGAGATCGCAGAGTAGAGTTTGCAGCTAGGGAGATTGGGTACAATAGTCAGCATTGGGTAATAGTAAGGATATCGGACAAAATTGTGCAATTGAGGGTAAAAACTTATATACGGGCAAATAAAAATTGGCGACGGGTTCTAGATCGAGATTGACAAGTAGATATGGAGGGGAAAAGGACGGTGTAAAATGAGTATACGATAATTCAAAAGCGAGTGGGCTATTAGCTGGGGCTGTGGAGCTACTTATGTTCCCAGCAAGTTTTCAAAAATAAATGTTTCGTCGCCTCGCCAGTATAGTTTGCTATACTAGCCTTAGATCTAACACCGATTCATTTCTAACTAGATTAGAGGACGCTTTATTCAAGAGTTCCTAAAGAGTTCCCAAGAGTATCTCTATTCAAGAATACCGAAGAGCGTAGCCGGGCTGATAATTACCACTCTATCTTTTTGGTCGATTAATTGTCAAAAGTTTTTGAGAAACTTGTCATTAGATATATCCAAGACTCGATAGATACTTACTCCAGCTTGGTTACTAGTTTAGTTTTAGAAAATCGCGGTCTCCGCAGATATTCTTTAGATGATACCTTTACCACATACGATTTGCTTTTTATTAATAAAGTGCATTATGTGCGTGTTGCATTATGCCACTTCAACAATTTTTGTTGGAGTGGCAGGGAAAAGTGACCGAGGCCTCGGCTGAGGTAGCGCAGTTAGATGTGTACCTCACCAGGGAGCTTTGGGAGGGAATGGCATGCACTAGCCGGCACGTGTACACAAGGTACATTGTACATGGCTATCATCACTTGGTGTGTTCAACTCAAGGATTTCACCAAGTTGGCGATCAATGTCGTTGCCGGTTCTGCTCGCAGGTATGCGCTAAATACCACGCAGCGAGCTGCCAGTCGCATCGGCGGTCTTTGCACTTTCTTGCCCGGTGGGACGGTCGCTAAAGTGTTAAAATTGTATATAATGATGATTGTATTGTATTTATGTACCATCTTGAAATGCAAAATTATTGCGAAATAAACAATATGTATGTATTATGTGCGTGTTGCACTGCTTGCGTTTAAAGTAAAGACAGGTGAAATTCCGTTGGAAATCTCCTTCCCACTTATTGCTGTGGCCAGCCGCTCTAACTGTTGTATTACCACGTTTGTAAAACCCTTAGTTTTTAACAAAACTAGTAAACAGTTTTGGTTACAGTCTGCTGTCTCTATAGGACTTCCTTCTTCGAGAAATTCTATTTTTTTTGTTAATGGTGGGGTTGGATGGTAATGCACCATCTCTTTTTATTGAGACTTCCCGTTTTTCTTTTCAATCATGGTCGATTTTTAATTCACTTCGGCATTCACCTTATTTAAATTGGGAACTATGAAAACCAATTTAGGAGTGGCCGGTCTGGGTCTCGAACCCAGGCCTCCCGAATGCAAGGCAAAGGCTTTTGCCACTAAGCCATCTTGCTCGGTAAGTGTGCAAAATGTGACCAAGATGCGTTAAGGCAAATATGTAAATGTATACATGTGAAAAAATATGAATTGGTGTAAACCTATGAACTTGTGTACACATGTGAACTGTGTGTGTTAGTGGTTAAATTGGTGTAAATGTGTAAACTACGTATGTAAATTTGCCTAAACATGAGTAACCCATCTTACCTATTATTCTTACGAGATCTTAAGCATTGCGAAAACGCAGTTCCGTCAATAAACCCAACCTTGTATTGTATAGTTATTTTGCAGACCAGGCCTGTATTCTAGGCTCACGTCCGCTTAGACAAAATTATAATATGAATTGACGTATGAGTTCTCTATAATAGTTTGTACCAAATGTACAAAAATTGCCAAACATACGCCTGTCGAAGACAAACAGTTTCGCAATCGTTGACTCGTTGCAACTGTAATGTCGTAAATGCACCATTTGTCTAATTTATGGCATCTGATTAGAGAGAAAGACGACAGGGAACAGTCTGTCTGCATATTTTCATGCAGCCATGATGTTTGGGCAATAAAATATGACCTTTGCGCAGAGGCTTTATGTTACGA
The DNA here is from genome assembly GCA_003439945.1 of Dermanyssus gallinae. Taxonomy (NCBI): domain Eukaryota; kingdom Metazoa; phylum Arthropoda; class Arachnida; order Mesostigmata; family Dermanyssidae; genus Dermanyssus; species Dermanyssus gallinae. Next base: position 48,751 of record QVRM01000436.1, read on the forward strand.
GCCTCGATTTCGCCACGTCGTCGAAGGGCAAGCGCATGATTGCCAGATGAGTAAGCATGTAAGTCAGTTTCGGCCTCCTCTGGGTTTGATCATCGCACGATCTCATAAATGTTTACTAGTCCACGAACTCCGAGTTCAATAACTAATCGTATGGCTGCTAACTGATCAGTCGCTAATCCTGACTTCCAGAAGAGAGAGGCGCAAATTATTATCTATATGGAATAGAAAATTCTATATCCGTCATGCGCGCATCAGCGTTTGTGAGCTATTTTATTTATCACCACTCTATATAATAGTAGATAGCCCGACAACAAACAGAAAATAACTTGTGGATAGGAGAACAGAAGAAAGAGCGGTAATCACGAAAACGATCCGGTCGAATTTGCCTCGACAGGTTTCTCCATTTTCTGTCGCGATAAAGTAGCTAAATGCGGGAGTGGCAGAAAATGTTGTAAATGTATGTACCACTTATACGTGCAAAATACAGAGTAAATTTTGAGGAAGTTCAAAGTCGAAGCCATGTTTAAATGCTTACCTTTGCTATTGCTGGATATAGATAGTTAAAGTTATGCCACAGGCACCACGATTACTGTAGTCGCGACACTAGCAACGATACTTTTGATTCGATCGATTTTATGCCTTGTTATGCCGGCATCGTTTACCCAGGAGGAGAACTTAGTGTGACACCGCCGTGGTAAGGTTTTTTGCTAAGCAGGATTAATGACAACTATTTCCTGTCTAATACAAAGTATCTGGAACAATAATTAACTCATATGTCAGAAAATGTTCCTACCGAAACGAAATTGCTGGGAATTCGCCTTACGGCGCAGTCTTAAAAATAGACAATGTTTTATATTAACAAATAAGCTTCCTCCAGGGTAGGTAGAACCTTAAATAAAAATTTCAAATAGAGTGGAGCATTAGCACAGCTACGCTACGTTGTTCACCGAATAGAAACTAACGTTAATATGAACAAAATACATTAGCTAACATAGCGACATAATTGCCTACAATTTATTTTTAAGTAACGCATAATCAATCAGACGAACTATAAGCGTCCCATAGACAGTGAATCGACTAAATGGCAAGACCGACGTCGCTTAAACAAACTTACAAAACGGAAAATGCAAGCTTTATTGTCGACTTATATATATATATATATATATATATATATATATATATATATATATATATATATATATATATAAATATATAAATATATAAATATATATAGCTCTAATACCATGCATCCGAAAGCCAGCCCCCTGAGATGCAACGAAAAGTGACCGGACGGTCTTACGAGAAAGAAAACCCCTTCTCCCTTTAAAAGGGGAAAGGCGCTTGTTTGAGATACCACGATCACCAACATTTTCAACGCCCCCTCGAACCTGGGGATCAGTGCACCAGCCGCAGGCTCCGCCGCACGCAAGGCTCGACGTCTAAAGATTAACAAATATATCCAGCTCGCCAACAAGTGCATTTTCGTGCCGCTAGGATTCAAGACACTCCGGCTAGTAGCGCTCCTCGTAAGCCCTTGTGTAGTTAATTAATTACACATCCCTGTAATCCCAAAATTGAATAATATATCTTAATGTTGTAACTACACATGGTCTGCAGGTGGGAGCACATGCAGATTAGAGCGGGGTTTAAAGCGGTCACTAGTTTTGCCAAAAACTGCTTTACGAAGGAATCGCGTTGTAGAGGAGGGTTTATTTGATTCTATAACGACTTGACACAATTTGATTCAGCTGCATAAACACTTTCAAGACTAGGATGAGCAAAAAACGAGTTTGGCAAATTTTATGGTTTAATAGGGTCACCTATAATATTTTAATACTTATAGCTAGAGTATACATAATTTCTCTATATTCAGTCTCCGATGTAGCAATACTCAGTTTCTTAGCCCTTTTTTGCTTTGGAAAGTTTTGAATGAATCGAATTTTGTAGGAGGACCCCTACGGTAACCCTGTACTCTTGCCCTCTGCAACTTTACTTCGTTCATGTAGGTAAGATGAGATCATAATAATGTTCTGTAATTCTACTCGGGTCAGAGCTAAAATAATTCTGGTTCTCCGGCTGCGTGTGGGCATGCACCTAGAAACGCTCACTTAAATTCATCTGATCGTCAGGAGGAACATCTCTAAAGAAATCGCGACTACATTTTCAGATTTCCATAAATCTGAAATCCGGCGTGAAACTAGCGGAATTCTTGTTATCCTTGGTCGTATTCAAGTTGCACCTGCGTCATCACCTCAGAAAATATTGATTCTCAGTCACCGTGGAGGGGGTAAATATTACTTGAGAAGTATGCTCTAAGTGACCTTCCACATGATCGATGGCGAAGCATTGTCAACAACAGCGGTATCTATAGATGACTGACAGTGCCATGCATGCAGGATGCTAACAGCAAGTAGTACAATAAGCTGGGCTATATACAGGCTCCGTGCAATAGCAGTTTTGGAAATAGAGAATATAAATTGGATGTGTTTGTTGTTTGTTCTAATCGTGAGACAACCTTGTACCAATAGCAGCTTTGGAAATGAATAATATGATTGGATATCCTTGTTGTTTGTTTTAATCGCAAAACAGCCTTGAACCTTAGCCAGCAACTTTAAACGCCACTGCTACTGCTGCCATGAGCAACGAAGACTGTGTTTATTGTGAGTGACCGCCGGCTGAAGTGGGATCAACAATTCCCGTGGGCAAACTGTCCAATGGCCTGCAAGTCGTGTTTTCCTGCTTCCTTTTTCTTGTTGTTGTCGGTGGTTTTAATGTCCGATTAGACCTGCCTACCTCCAACACTACAACGGCCCTTTGAGACACATTAGCGCACTCGAGTGTTGAATAGTTAGCTCCCGTTGCTGCCCAACGTTACTTGGCCAAGAAGGAACCTCTACTTGAATGTGTTTGTGGTGAATGTATGCAAAAACAAAATCCGCTTAAGGCAAATATCACGTTTTGAATCTCTCGTGTAGATCTTTCTGTTATCCATTTCCTATGTCGCCAGAAGAAAGCGATGAGGACGCTTCTTTAAGAGGAACATCGACAATGGCTGAAATTACAAACACATTCACAATACCAATGTTCTACAATATTCTTCCTGCAAACGTGGTATTACAAGTGCATGAAGCCTGCACGAAGTGCCAGCAAGATAACTTCTGGCAAAGAATGCGCATTTTGCCAGGGTCAGAGTTTCGTTCAATTCCTTTCCTTATTCAGATATCATATTACTTACTGCAGGATGACAAACAATGCCCTTGCTAATAAAGCGGCATATGGTTAAGGATTGTTTATCTTCTTGCTTACTATCGCGCAAAAAAAAATCACAAACATGGCGCCGGTGGGTTCTCGGGACCACTGCGAGTTAAGGAGAATGGCAAATGGACCGCATCAGAAAAAAACATAGCCATTGTCCGCACAGCCAGCCCAACTAGCTCCGTCTTAAAATGATAATTATTAAACTAAGCTTTTCTGCCCCGACCAAGCTAGATCATCAGGTGTCTGGGTCAAGAAGGTCTTAGAGACGTTACTTGCAATCTCTGAGCGTGTTTCTCACCTACCAGGCTCTAGCAACAAGACAGAAGCCAACACCCAGCATCTGCCGTCGTCGCACCTAAGCCACCAGCCTAGTGCAGCTTTATGTCGTTCGCGGTTTTGCGCAAACAAGCGTCGGTCCAGATTGTCCTAGCGAAAAGGTTTCGGTGTTCTGCGATACAGCGTTGGGTCGTCTCATGCGCCCCATTCTGGAGGGCAACGTAATCGTTTTGCAAGATCCACTTATTTATCTATTGCCCACTATCGTAACTATCTCCGTGCAGCTGACCGAGAGAAATCAACACTTGTTTCCGTGGAGAAACTGTCTGGTGGCCCGCATGCTGCCCCTTCCTTTTTCCCTCACCTCATATCCAGTCATGATTTATAACGTTCAATAAGACCTGCCTAGTTACAACCTTAGAACTGCTATTCGAGGCATCCAAACGTATTTCGTATACTGAGCTTTTAAGGCGCGCTGCTGTCCAACGCTCCGCGGCTATGTGTAAATTCTATATGAACAAAAAATCTCCACGAGGAAGTCAAAGGGCAATTTTTGCCCGTTGAATTTGTGGAGATTCTTTGTTCATCTGTTCGCTTTATCGTGTAAAAAAGACATAGTGTAACCATAACTGGCATAGCCATGCACGGATTTGACCACATTCTAGGGGCTAAGAAAACAGGGGAGTACCTAGTTTGCGAGAGCAGAAGGTCAGCCGCATAAAAAGGCGTTACCTCACCCCGGCGGGTACACAAATTGCCCAATTAGTGCAATCGGGTTGACGAGTTGCTTCGTTGATATGTTCGCACCGAAACACTCGGTCCCTATGAGCTTACCGTCATACCCCGCTGCTCAGGACAAAGAAACACTGAGAGCGCAAGACCAGCTTTTATGCATAAAAAGAGCACCCTTGCCGAATGATGTGCGAAACGAGCACCGCATGAATAATCTCGTCTTGACTCATCGTTAGACAACTCTATTTAACAAATGCATCTGTGCCGGCTCCTTACTAACAAAGCGACGAAATACCCTTCTAGTCACACTAGTGAGGCAAGGATACCTTCTTCTTCTTGTACGCCTCTCATGGCGTAGAACTGAAAACAAAAGTGATTGCTACAAACTTTTATCACGCCTGTAACAGGACGACTCAGCGCAGTCATATCTATCTGCAAATGTCATTCTTCGTGATGCGTGCAGGGATCGGTTTTACAGATGTGAAATGTTAGACGGATACGAAAAGTATTTGTTTCAAGTGCTAGTCGATTTTTAGGCTGCGTTTGACTCGATACTTAAACGCCAGGTTTCTATATGTTGTAACCATGGGTGCCATTTCAAATGCACTCGGGGTCGCAGCAGCAATTGCCTAGACACCGAGAGTGTCCAAATTGCCAGTTTTCATTCTAACTGCTGGGCGCTAATCTGGGCGAAAATGAAAACATGCAACATTGTAAGAGGAGAACCCACTCTGGTCAAACGGTCGATGACTCCATACTTAAGGCAATAAAACACCAGAGGAAGAGTGGAGCCCTGTTGTTATATGATGTCTTGCTCTCTATTCAGCAATACCATTGCATAATGCAAAACAAAAACCCGGATAAGACATATGTATTATCTGATCTAAATGAGAGGCTCATGTATATGAAAACATGCAAAACGAGGTTCAGATTGAGAGTACCACGCAACAGGAAAATGATCTAAACACTCTACAATTATCCAAGACGATAACGTCTTGTAGCTTTAGAGGGCTGTTCAAGCCTATGAGAACTGAAGCAAAATATATTAGTAAATCACTAAGTTTGCTCCAAGATAGAACAAAAGTAGCTTAGACAACTACGACTAATAATAATAATACGACGATAAGTTCTGGTAACGCCACTGTCCTCCAGAGCACCATTTAAATAAAAATAATATGCAATAAAAATATCGCATATATTGAATCATCAAAGGCTCTGCGGATGCAGGTAATGCTCAAGCACGTTTGCTCTCTGTCCCTAGACAGCTTCCTGCTTATTTGGATAAGCCTTTAAGTCTGACTGCCCGGTACTGAGGTATTTGTATGTGCACTCTATCTATAAGGGATGTCTGAGTACCTTAAGTAGGACCGGTATTTCTAAACCCTTGTTTGGAAACACCACTATTTCATTTTTATTTTGGTTATTTACCTGAAATCTATGTTAGATACATTTTCTTTCTAAACTGAAAGGTTCCGTCTTCTTCTGTATTTTGTTTGGCGTAATACTAGTTTTTATTTTTATAATTTATCATCTGCAAACAACAAAGGAGTGATTGGGAACCCTTACTTCCCCCTAGCCTGCTTGAAATTTCCTAGAGTTCTCCTTAGTCTCTACTCCGTAGCAACCTGATTTGGAGTGCATCTATGTAGCGCATAAACAAGATCGGATTACGTGGACATCCCTGGCGGACGCCTACTCTCGTATGTGCATAATTTAAGGCATTTGTATACAGCATCCTACGTATACAGAAGTCGGTTGCTTCCGGTCTATCGGTATCCTTGCATTTCAGGAGCCATTGACTTATCTGCACACTGATCTTTTGTTCACGATTAGCACATCTAATTCTGAGCCCCCTTCGGTGAGTGAGCTCCACTATATGGGTCAAGTTTGCCGAAATGTCTTTGAATGATCTTCATTTTGGCCGCTTTCCAACAACCTCATCTGACTCTCGTGCGAGTTTTCGACGCTGCCATCCGTGCCGCTGTTGAGGGGGAGCTGTTCCTTTCCCTGCCGACGCTCGGTGTTACGTTACCCCCGTGTGTGGGTGCGATCTGTATCGCGTACAGGTCGTCTACAGGCCCCTACTACAGGGGACACGAAACTCAGGTCAGATAGCGAATAATGGAATGGCGCGGCTAGGAGCGTTTCCCACGCGGCCCACGGTCGCCAGCGGAGACACTCTGTCTACCTCCGAAGTTGGTACCGGCGCGGCTCCGCTCGCTGCTTAGCTTGCCGGCCTGTTTGCCTTGGCCGCTTCGGCTGCTGGCCGCAACTCGCGCTCGAGTCGCACGCACTGGCCGAGATCTTGGCCGCCACTGTCTCCTGTCCCCCGCGCCCGTCGCCCGTGGGCCGCCTGGCATTGTGTCGCGGTCGTAGCTTGGATTCCTTCAGCGCTTTTCGATTTGTCCCGTACCCTTCTGAGCTTTATTTTTGGTCGAGCAGAGAGTTAGACTGTTGGCGGGTCTTGCCAACTCATCCTGCCTTGGCGCATCCGCCCGCCACCCTCGCCTTGCGCCGCCTTCCCAGCCTCCATGCCTTCCCAGCCTGCACGCTCTCCATCCGCCTAAGTGTTTCGTCGTTTGGTTGAAGTTTCAAACGAGAACGATTCCACTGTCCTCGACTCGACCTTCCTCGCGCCAGCCATTATAATAATGTGTGCGTGTTCTCGACATCCGTGTTGCCATTAAGAAATTGGTTTGCCCGTTTGCAACAGTTGGGGACTATGGCCGCCGATTGCCGAAGCACGTTGCAGCTTTGGAAGGCTCTCATGTCGCCCAGCTTCACGCCGGAATCGGCAGTCTAGTTTCGACAGCAGTAGTCCCTGCCATGTGTCGCCCACGGCAACAATGCGAGTTGGATTTGGTCGTCGGGGTTTCTACAGTGAGCTCTTGCGCCCGCTTAGCACATCGTCAGCTCTCATCGCATTTCTAGCCACGCTGACCTTCAGTGCTTCAGGCTTCTCTATGGGCACCTAAGAAAGTGTGTGCAATTCTCGGCTTAACGGAGTGTGAGTTAAAATTTAACCCACTGAAGAATTTTAGCGCTATTTTTGGTGATAGAAAATCGAGTCGATTCTTCCACAGAGAACGATGTGAGGAACTCTGCCAACACGAGCACGTGTGTGGCCCAATAGATGAACCTAAAAAACATTTTTTGGGCCGGCCCTTAGCCAACATTTAACGTCCACAAACTTGCTTTTGCATTGGTTCGTAACACGGACCCCAGAAATATAAATGTGCAACGGCGAGGATCGAACCCGTGCTTCTATGTGATTCCTTCAGGCGCACGCCAATGCACTACGCCACTGGGATCGCCCAGTAGTCGTACCTAAATAATGAGCTGCATACAGTCATTTTGTACAGCTTCTAGTGGGGATTAAGTGAATTAGGGTGTTTCAAAGAGCTTCGACTGACGATTGGGGATTAATCCCTATTCCTCAGGAGCGTATGCGAATGATATAAACAATTAGAGCTAGGCATGTCAATTTGTACGGCAAATGCTATGAAGTACATTCAAAAACAGCAATAGATGAGAAAAATGTGAACCATGCCGCTCGATGAGATCCTTTACGACTACTTTGGATTCATATAAAAACTGTCTCGGTAGGTACCCTATGATATGTCACTGAACGAAAATGATATGCACGCCTCTATTTAAGTCAAGAATTCCTGAAAAGATGCTATGAGGACCGGTCTACTTTGTGCTCGAAACTTGTCACAGGTGTTGGAAATTGGGTACATTTTATGACTCGCTACTTGAGTTTCATAGGTCACAGTGGACAGGTGTTGGAACGCCTTCATCCGCACAAGTGAAGCGCGATCACTATAACGGTTGGCTGCCAAGGTCATAGTCGCCATTTTCTAATCCAGTAGTGAAACTAAAGCGGCGGTCGAACTGGAATAATTTGGTAGAGTTAGGAGTTTTCAAAAGAGTCCAAAGGTTTCCTCCGCGCTCACTAAAAAGAGCTCCAGAGTCGTAGGCGATGGCTGCTTCACTACGACATCGCGCCAGCTCTCAGGGCTAGCGCAGAAAAATCTCAATTGGGCAATCTTATCAGCTGCTCACACCAAATGGAAAGAAGGCCACGCATGCATAAGCCCTAATTCGATTTCAAATAGAAATATATTAAATATTAGATTTGCGGACATGCGGATATGAGTTCAATAGGCTTACAGCACCTAGTAGGTCTTAGGCGAAGTTGTGCACATGGGCTATAACTACCCCTTCCAAGACGACTGTTCCCTCAAACCCGCTAATCGATCACAATTAATGGGGTCGCTCATTTGTCCTTTATTTCTTATTTCTTTTTAGCTTTAATGCAACCCTGCCCGACAGGACCCCCTCAACGTTTTCTGTCATACACGACACTCTATTCCACACAAGCACAAAAACGACAACCACTTCATCAGAAGAGTCAGCAACACACGCAATTAGCTAAGTCGCACAGCACGACTCAGCTAGTCCTTTTCAATTCATCGGATGCACGACTGGCTTAGCGGAAGCTTTTCGGGAACTAAAAGCATCGCATCATTTTACGCCCACGATTTAGTCGTTCACGCTCATCGTTTTAGGTGCTTTACAATTCTATATGCATGGATCAGCAAAATACGCGAGTGCGACGAAAACCTGCTTATAATTAATACAAGCAAGACCAAAGTCTTGCATTTTAGTCGTAAATGGGCTTACGCCATGGTAGAAGAATGAATCGTATAAAGCTAAGCGGCATTCCATAGGAAGTTGTCAACTAACTGCCGTATCTTGGTGTCACTCTAGCGCCACGATTTTTATTTATAGAAACGTCGAAATGATCATATATCATTTCGACCGTCATATATATATATATATATATATATATATATATAACTTCTTGAAAAGCTCACAGTGAATTGAAACTCGCTATAAACTTGTTTAATATTTAATTTATTTTTAGCGCTCTATATTGCGTGCACGTCACCGCGCCAGGTTTCACGCTGTCCAACACTTAAAAAGTGGATAGCATTAATACCGTTTTTATAAAACGTACTTAAAGGCTACCCTGGAATGCATCGGTCCATCGTACCATATTTATTGAAAACCTCAATATAGATAATGTCCCGTTTGCTGCAAACGTCGTGGCAAATCGATCTGAATAAAGATAGCAAGCATTCAAATGTCAAAGAAAAAAGAAAACAATCGTAAGAATTACATACACTACTTGTTTAAGTTGGACAGTAAGTTTTGATTATCAAGTGAACAAATATATATATATATATATATATATATATATATATATATATATATATATATACGCCTGCGTTACGATGCGCTTTACAAACACAGGTGCTTAGTAAAGTATTTAAGTACATTCGCGTAAAACATGTGCAAATCTACAGACGTGTTTGAGCGATATATTTGCTGGAATAATCTAAACGATGATTCGATGACTGGTCGAGGTCGACGGTGCGCGGAAGACTCAAGTACAGCGCCTGACGAACTTCTCCGTGTGGGGCCTCTCCAGTTGGGGTCTCCATGCTTTCAGCAATAGGCAGAAACGTTCCTAACTTCCTGCGCCAACAGTCCCCGTTGATGAAATTGCGAAGCGCTTATTTAGTTCTACTCTGTGCCTCATGCCTCTTCATTGAAGGACCGGAACAGATTGGTCGCGAACCACATCGCTGTAGCTAGCGCGTCCACACGAGCCTTGCATTTTAAATTTCCGCCCTTCGGCAGGTGAAATCAGTTCAAAGCCGAACAGTATTTCAGGCCACGACCGAATCTGGCCGAAATGCTTAACGGCAGCGCCCTTGAACATCGCACGTAGACCACACTTATATGAAGTACAGATAGATAGCCTAGACGAACACGCGATAACCAAACGACGTCGAGATATGCTGCCCATTACGTCATAAAAACTCTTGGGTCTCTACTGGTCCAGAATAACAATCAAATTCAGCCATTTCGAGTACAGCATATAAATACTCTTTTCTACATAGAAACCTATACATTAATATAGACGAATTTATAGACGACGCGATAGTCAACAGGTAGATGCCCACTAAAAAAAGATGTTCCCCACGTACCGCAATCATAACGGATCTTAGTATGTTTAAATTTCGCAGCATTTTAAATATGACGATAATATTATATCCCTCAGCATACATTCTCGATTTTTCAGTCGTTAAAGGTTGTCTAGTGAAAAATACAGATAGGAGAAATCGACTTTGGTTACTTTGGTATAGGTAACGAGGATTTCTAGCGAATGCCATTTTGCAGCGAAATAGACGTTGCTAACGGAATGTCGTTACGGCTGGCCAGACTGTTTTGACGTACGCTCTGATTCTTCCGGGGTGGGAATTATAATTATTAAAATACTTTTTTCATTAGAATACACAACTGTTTCCTGGCAAACATGTGACTAGACACATGTTGTCTAGCCCCGGGGTTAGTCCAATTTAATATGGTTTCCCTAACAGCTGTTGCATTTTTCCGTCGTATATAAAATGAAATGAGCCTCTGATGTACAAACTGTAACGACCTCGAGTCACTTGCGGAAAGATTAAGTTTTTCCTACACACCGAATTAGCTTACGTGTAAGAGGGCTGGGGCCTCCCATTGTCTCAAACGCCAACGGACAACATTCATGCGAGAATAGGTAATTCCTGAGTGTTTCCTGCACTCGTTAGCTTCTGCTAATCTGGAAGCCTAGTCCGCATCTGCACCGACAATTGAAGGCAGCTAATGAGTCGAGGACATTGAGTGGCATCCCAAACAAGCATGCGACCACGCTTCGAAGAGGTCAGAGTGAGGCCATCACGTCCTTTCCCATCGTCTCGGAAGAGAGGACTGCGGACTTCAGTACTATACATAGCGCGGAATGAGGAGCCCGGCGCGTGAAGGGCCATGATGCAATCTATATGAGCGCTGCAATGACATCTATGGGGAACAACTAGCTCACCAACCCAGTCGTTGTATTGAGCAAATATAATTTATTGCGTGTGGTCTTTACTACACAAATGCGTGCGGTATTATCTTTGTCTAAAGGCGTTCTAAATCTTAAATAGGGTCGGGCCTCTAACCAGGCTCCGGCCCCCTCACTACTAATAACTCAAGGCCTAGTTTTGTCAGCTATGGGGAAAGCTCGATTGTCCAAATTTGTTAAGTGCTTTCCTTGCAAAGCGGTTGTCCAACCATTTCGGCTTACCCGGAGTTCTTCTTGGAAGGGGAATTGTTTAAGCCCGGCAATTTTCAGTCAGCCTTTGGGCGTCCGCGCAATATACTCTACGCTTTATTACTTAGCAACCACAAATGAAACCACTATCAGTGTGGTATGGTGCCAATACACTTAAAGTATGCATTTTCTTAAGGGTCTGTTTTTATTACAGTAATAGCAAATTTCCAGGTTAGTAAACACAAAGTAGAAAGAATTTACAAGTAGGGCATCACAGATTCTAGAGTTAGTTTTTTGGCAATGTTCGTCAGTCAATTATTTTCCTTTCGTCAGACAACAATTTTCCTTATTTTCCATATCTAACAGCAACACATTTTCATATTTTCATCAAACATACCTAGTATATTTGTTTAGTTTCAAAAATATTTTGTTTAGAAGAGAAACTAAACAAATATATAAATATTATATTTATATATTTGTTTAGTTTCTCTTCTAAACAAATTATTTTGCAACATTTAGAAAATAACAACTTAGTATAGCACCTTCATGTATTCTTACTGTCACTTCTAAACATAATTTATCCGGTATGCTCATTCATTTAAAAACAATATTAACTTATGACCTCCCTAAAGTATGCCGACTGAGTTGTGTTATATTTTGTACAAATCCCGGGTTAGATAACCCGTAACCACACGTTAACGCGGAGACAATTGTTTACTCCAAAGTGCTAACATAAAAAGTCGTTTAATGTGAAAGAATAAAACAGAAAATTTTGTACATATATACATACGCATTCAAAACAGTTTGGCTCAATGAATGTGTAGTGGTGCTACCCATATCAAGTTATTCGGCAGTTACTAATATAAATAATACTTTGTTCTTTGTAAGGCCCGTCTTCCTCTTTGTAAATATAAAGTTTAGTCTTCAGTGCAGGCTTCTTCTATTGCACTTTGTAAGCTCCTGGCCTTTCTAAACGTTCTAGTGCAGATCAGTCCCCTGCATTGACGTTCTCATGTTAACCACGAGATCTTTTGTGCATGTCGTGACCGAATTGTTCCAAGGCACGCGTTTCCGGGGCAGTCTTGAAAAACCAAGTATGCTTTTAACATGGTAAGCCTTTAATCTATTTAGGCTATTCAACTTATCTGAAGTCCTAAATAGCGCAATTGTAGGAATTCAGTATGCTACTGTCGTATATCGCTTACTGAAGAGATTGCCGCCGTAACCTTTGCCCGTTGTTGACACTGATGTCTCGGCTAAACGAGAGGCTGGGTTCTAGAGTTACCATTAGGGAGCTAGCTAATTTGAGAAATGTTTTGTTCCTCGTTTTGTAGTTTTACTAAGATACAATTGCAAGTGTCTGACGTGAAACAATTAGATTGTCCGCGTAAAAGCGTGTTTGACTTCGAGATCACATACCAAGTCTGTGAGCCCAGTGTCGTGCAAAATAACTTTCTGGGCAACGCTTACGTAGTGGTCGCCGTTTTCATATCGATATAACGTTGTAGGTGGGTGTTTTCGTGTACAAGGTTGAAACAAGCGCCGTTTACGCCAATGTCTGATCGTAGTGTTTTTACTAATCCGTCCCTAAAAAATCAATCAAAAATGGTTTCAAAATAAAACTCTCTTAGTAAACGCAGCCTATAACCGTTATTTCATCCGGCCTAGACCGTTCCGGCAAGAAACCGCTTGTTGCCGTACATGATAACTAAAGACAGTAAAATTTTATAAAAGCAACTAGTATCTGCAATACCATTGTAATTTCTCACGTTAGTTGCGCTCCCCTCCTTTAAAAATGTTGTTTTTTTTATACAGCTTTTTCATCACTCAGCAGGTTTTATTTCTTGTCAAAGGAATTAATTGCAATACTTTGTTATATTGTTTTTATTTTTCTAGAGGTTTGCAAATGAGTTAATGTTGCTTAGTTAAAGACATACAACGTTGATGTTCTATATCAAATGTCCTCTGAAAATTAATTTTGGTTTTGCGGATTTCCCAGTCGGCTTTGAGATCACATAATTTCTAAGTTTGTCGTCAGTAAATCGGAAATATCTTTAATCGTCATTGATAAGATGGTTGGGGGCTCTGGTTTCTTAGCCATAGTTTTTGCACGCTAGCTGTGTTGAGCCTCATGTGCGGATCATTTTTAAAAATTCTTTTTTTAAATCTCGCGTCGCTTCAAACAGATGGCTTGCGAGATATTATATCGTTTGTTGCGAGTGTTATATCGTTTTGGTTACGGCGCAGCATAAAGCCAACCTTACAGTGTTTACGATAGTTTGACAATGTGCGAGTAAGATCAAACACATTATGTGTCGCCGGCAGGACGATGATGAATAGTGATTAAAAAAACGGCCGCTTTAAAATCCGTTCGTGTAGAGCTTTTTTGGCTACAAGAACAAACACAGTTAAAATCGCCACAACCTATTAAGCGTTTGTTAGGCTTGTGCAAAGTCCTGTGAAATCGCCCATTTCCTGTATTATAGAATGTGCTGCTTTTTCGAGTGACATACAAATACGGATAAGGTCGTAAACGGTCAATTTGAATATTATATGCCCGATCGTGCCATGAAGAGATTTGGCATCCTCCGCTGTTCGCACTGCAATGTAGACGCCTCATTTGGATCGCTTTTCTGGTTTCATCGCTAGCCCTTGGAACACAATGTGGTGGGTAAATATAGGTGTGGGTCGTGTCTTTTAAAAGGTTTTCGTTAAAATACGATGCGTCGTACTCTTCCAAGAATTTTCTGTTATTGTTTGTAATTGCCCTCGTGAGATAATACTCTATAATAGGCATTTATGGAGTGTATTTGACGTCTTTGAGTGTGCTTTGTGTTTAAGTTCATTGCCGCATCACCAGAAGATTTCGATTTTATCGTTCTCGTTTTTTTTCTCGTTTTTATGTCCTTCTTTGTTTATCCTGCAATGTTTGACGCCTACGCTCGGTCCTCCCTCGTATGATCTATCCTCTACATGATCTTGATTGGCCACTGTATGGGCGAAAGTATATTCGCTCTGGCCACATCGATTGATTACGTACGAGTTAAATTTGCTTGTAAGTTAAATCTATTTATATCTCATTGGACGTGATAGCTTTAATAGTATGCCTGATTTATGCCGCGAAGTTTGGTCACTCTTAAGTTTGTGTCGATGCTAATAAGTCGGGTTAGCGTGACTTTTTCACCGCGCGTTTCCGGAGCTAACTAACTTGAACACAAATTTTAAGCGGTTACGTATGATGTACGCTTTACCTGCTCTCGCGCCTGTAGTCACGTACCTAGCACGTCCCCCTCATTGAATTGTATACCATGAAGTATCGCGTTTTCTGCCTCGTTTGTCCGAAGTACCTGGGACCTGGTGCTGTTTCATTTTGCTCAAATGGGGCCGACGTGATACGATCACGTTTTGCTTGAACAGTATATGCATCTTTCTAAAAATGCGACTTGAAATATTAAAACTGGGTTTGCCACGTGTTTTGAAGAAGCACTGCCGGTGTAAAAGTTTACGGCCTCACTTGCGTGCGGCCTTCAAGGTGTAAAATTTAGCCCCCGCAAGTTCTGCACGGAGGTGCCGCCAAAGAACTCCTTAATATCGCCGCATAGAAACAACTAAATTTGTTACTCTCCACACTTCCAAGTGTGTCTATGCTCTGGTAATCTGCCAATTTAGACGTGGCAGGCTCAACAAGTTGGAAATATGCGACGAGGTGCCTGATGATGGTAGGATTAGATTGCGACACGTTTGAGTCGAGAAAATGCAAAAATGAACAACGGGTATTTTACATCTTCCGTATTTAACATCCGGCATATGCAAAAGCAACTAACTGGTGCATCAGCAATGATCTTGTCTCAGAAAACGGCATCAGACAAACTAGGAATCGCCCTTAACGTATTTGTGATGTTTTTCCTAGGTTTCTAAGACGAAAGGCAAAAGGCCCTGAGACAAAGTCTTTGAGGCAAACCGCTAGGCAAGCATTATTTACGATGATTACTTGCATTGAATGATAATAAAAGCTAAACCACGTATGTATGTTCGATGTAGGTTCGAGACCCAGACCGGCCACTCTTAAATTGGTTTGCATGGTTTCCAATTTAGACAAGGTATGCCGGAGTAGATAAACTTAGCCATGACATGAAAAATCCGTACACGGGCAATTGCCTTACGGGAAAATCAAAAAAAAAAAGTATATATATATATATGCACTCATGCCACAACGCTAATGTTGTTGCAGATTTTGTGCCTTTGATTTTGTAGGTGTATTGCAACCTCATAGTGCACATTAAGTTATTGTAGGTGCCTTGACGATTTCATTAGTTACGACAGCCGAAGGACGCAGTCCAGCTCATAGGAATCTATGAATCGGCATAAACTGGTATGTCTGCGGGCATAGAAGGACAATGCGAGTTAATGACCGATCTAAAATGCGTGAGAAAGGTATTATTTAAACTTGCTATTCGGGGAGACACTACTGTCGTGTATACTC
>QVRM01000437.1:0-33044 GCA_003439945.1 Dermanyssus gallinae
CTTGACCATACCCCAGAGTTTTCAAGCAGTAAAATCCGAACACCCTGTATAAACATAAACATAGGCTCCCAAGGAGGCCGGTGGCGGAGAAAGAGTTACGTGAACGACATGAGACGTCGTAGGTTGCGGCAGCATAGCTGCTTAAACGGCGGTTGGCCTCAGATGCCTGTATTTAATTTTATTTATTCATTTAATAAACCTTATGTTGCTAAAGGTCATTCGTTGTACTTTGTGGGATTCCGTACAACGGCAGAAGATAACAATTTCTGCTTACATATATAAGGTAAAGGACACGCAGTCTTAGGATGAAATCTTGGGGTACCCATGTTTTGCTACGAAAAAAAGAAATATTATATATATATATCTATATATATATATATATATTATATATTTTTTACCATATGGTTTATTGATTGACATTTACAACCGTATGTTATTTCACGTATTAACAATATTGCACTAAGTCGGCAGTAATCAGCCCATTAAGTTACCATGGGTTGGCAAAAGTCGCAGCCGGACTGATATTACTTCTTTTTTTTTTCAGTGTGAGAATCAACATGAACAAACTAGTAGTATACCCATTGACGGAACAGAAGATGTGACTTTAAATTTATTTTATTGCAAGACATGTAAGCAATGCAAGCGGACTGGAGAGTGTTCTACTACCAAGACAGCCCTTGCTGCCTTGGTGCATGCGAATCTTCAATGTAGCCGCGTCAGATGTCTTTTCTCGCCCCTTCAAGGCGATCAAAACCTAGGATCCCCGACCTGATCCCATTAATATTTGTTGTTTGAAGGAATAAAAATCACCACCAGAGTTAAGTAGCGCGTAATATTATCTGGATATAATGCACTGTGGACTCCTCTCTCTCTACTGGCCGATGTCCGAAATACACGAAGGAAGCGTCCCTGTATGACACTCAGTTTTTCGCCTAACCCTGGTATAACAATTTATGTTCTTGTTGTGAGTTTGTGAAGATAGCAAGGCGAACTATTAGGGGGACTCTACATACACCTTAGCAAGCCTTGCATCCACTGTGGTCATCACTGGATGAGCCCAGTACCACCACCACTTGAGTTTTCTTTGCATTAAAAGCACTACGCTTTGCTGCGCACCGTCACAGCGTTAAGGGCAGAGACATGTTGTATCATCATCCTGTGTATCTCATCACCAGACTGGCCAATATATTAAAAGTGCTGTCATCAGCATACATGATAGCCCGTGAGCCTGTGTCCGTGTACGATATTCTCTGTATATCTGGACATGCCCTCCGAAAATCGTAATTACTCCGCAACCACAGCTCGCATTGCCATAAGTTTGTACCAAAATGATTGTCATGAAATGCGCATTTGCCTGAATATGCTAGTTTAGAGCGCTGTAGTGGGTCGTAAGGTAATGATTTTGAGGTATTGGGCGTGAAGGTTAATAACATAACTTCAATTTTGGCGAATTCCTTCTAAGCGACATGTAGCATCTTCTGACCGGCTTTATGAGCTATTCGAAAAGAAGCAGAATTTTCTCACGAACACGGCGGTGTGTTTAGCTTCTGTCTAGGAAACCTGGTTGTCTCGGCAACAGCACATTCTAATGCTTCTAAT
Organism: Dermanyssus gallinae; assembly: GCA_003439945.1. Classification (NCBI taxonomy): domain Eukaryota; kingdom Metazoa; phylum Arthropoda; class Arachnida; order Mesostigmata; family Dermanyssidae; genus Dermanyssus; species Dermanyssus gallinae. Next base: position 1,600 of record QVRM01000437.1, read on the forward strand.
GTCGGGCAAAAACACCCATGTCACAAATTGTAGTAATTTAACTCTCATTCCGAAACAGGGCCTCTTAGAGACCATGTTCCATTGAAAAAATATTTGCCTTAACGAGCTCTACATTCCATATATCGTTGATCAAATATTCCTGTAATACCCGTTATATATATATATATATATATATATATATGTCACACGGACTTGTCGTTGTAGCACAACTCGTATACTTGGGGAGAGTGTTCTTAATGTCTGCATCCATACTCAAGGCGACGATCATAAGTAGTTAGTACGCCTCATACCGTCTTTTCACTCTTGTCCGTTATTGCCCACCAGGATGGATTGTTGTTGAAGACTGACATACTAATACCAGTGCGCACAATCTGGATCGGGTGTCAACGGGGGAGACTAATGACCTACCTAATTCTATCTAATCACATCAGTAAGACCATGATCACCACGGGAGTTGAATAACGACGTTTCTATAGGATCAAAGACTCGAGTACGCACGGACAGTTATTGCCGTCTATACCAATATCGTCAACCAATAACAGAACGACGCGTGCCGTTACTGCCGGGTGCTGTAACCGGCGCATAGCGGCGCGTTTCGACTCGTATAGACTCTAGCTCCGTGTTCAGTGTGGGGGCTTTTTGCACCTTGACAAGGCCAGACTGGCTGCGAGCCAGTCTGCCGTTTCAACTGGACGACAATACTCGATACTACTTCGACATGCTATACCGATCGATTGATGGTTCGTTTAGACGCAACCGAAGGCAGCGGGCCCAAATGGCGGACTCAAACGTGTAGACAAGACACATGTCGTTATAAATATAACTGGCGATTTCGAAACGCTGTCTACTTTTGGCAGAAATAAAAATAGAAGTGTTTGTTACCTGATTCAATGGCAGAGCGAATAGACTTTTGTTGACGTCATCTTTCGAAGACGACATATATATATATATATTAGTTATAAATAGATGAACTTCTATTTGTAGTTCGGGACTGGTAAACGGCCTAAATGAACGCCGATTGCAAATATTTGGGAAACAACAATGCAGAGCTCTACGCGTGTTACACAGACAACATATTAGGTATTATGTTTCTCGCGTTTAAAACTTTATATATATATATATATATATATATAAATATATATAGCTTTTAAAGCCAAACATGGGTGCTCTAAGATGGTCTGGTAAACTGCGTGTCCTACACTCTGTTGTTAGTTGATTTTGTCTCATTTGTTGGAAGAGTAAAAAATATCTTGGTTATTATGTGTGCGGATCACACAGTGGCTGCACATTGCAACCTAGAAGCCATCGAGCGCATAACATTTCTATAGGATCAAAAGACCTTGAGATAAATGTCAAGAAAACAAGGCCATTAAGTGTAAATGTGGTGGACGTTTGCTGACTTCTGCTGATTTGATACACTGCGGTGGCAAACCACTGGAGTTTGTATCGAAAGTTCGAATTTTCGCGAAACCGTTGCACATGCTTGCTGTCAGAGTGCCTGTCTATTTTGGAAGTAGCGAGCAGTGGAGTTTTTGAGCCCAGTCAGAGCAGTTTCGTGCAGTCAATGCCATAGCCGTTGATTAGGCCAGCGTTAAATCTTTTTTTTTGAGGAGGAGGTTTAGGGTTGAAAATACATTTACGTACGACTGAGAGAAAGCCTAACAGGAGTTGGTAAGCCCCCTAACATGCCAACGCTCAGACAGTGTGGGACTCAGCCACGTAACGGCAAGTCTTGGCGCTTGACAAGAGTCGAGCCGAAGGATTAAGGCAATACCCACTAAAACCCTACATATATAGACGGCAGTGCCTACATATACGTATCCTTCTTAAGATGACCCTCCGACCTGCGGGATCCTTAACGCAGAAGAGTAACTACACATAGGAGCGTTAGATCTGGGGTAATCTAATCTGCTAGAAACCAACTGAACTGGCCAACTCTGCCTGGACGAGAGCAGACAATGGAGTTCAGAGAGGTGAGGAGGAGTGGCAGTATTGGTGGCTAGAGTATTCTGCATTATCGGCAAAATCAAACCATGCAGCTACCCAAAAATCATAGGCATACTAGAATCGTCATGACTTTATAACGGCACTCTAAAACATATGCACACTATTACTACGGTCATCAAATCGGCTTTGAAACTATTGTCCGAAGGTTGAGAAACCGCTGTGCGAAGATAACCAGACCCAGACCGAAATCGCGGCCTTAAACGGACTTCAAGTTATTGTACGCTAGTCTATATGAAATACTCGAGTATTAGGCTATAGTTGTTTTGTTTGTTATGGGGGTGGAAGATGCATTGACGCACACCCGTCGAAGTTGCTGGCGGGTAGTGTGCGACTCGACACGGGTGGAGAGTACTGGAATCCATCTATCCGCGTGTTATACCCACTAAAAACCACCGCTGGATCGGACTGGCCATTGTCTTGCTGTCCAGTTTTCTTCTGCTGGTCCAGAAAGCCCATAACGGTCAATTATGGCATGACTGAAGTAGAGACGAAGTAATGGATTCGTGAGTACGTGCAAGCGAGAGTATTATAAACAATATACAAAAAATACGTGTATGCCACTACACTTAAACAACTAGCAATTATTCTCAAGACAATGATAATGCAATATTAGAAATTAAACTAACGATACGGAAACCATATAATTGTGCAGTGATTTTTAATTCAGTTTGTACTCAAATTGAGTATAATATACATTTTGTAAAGTTGTCCTTACTATCCTTTATCTCGTTCACTCTTCCGTCGAGAAAAGTGTAATGTAACGAATTATGCCCCAAATCTGCGCATTCCACAGCATGGTGCTTGGCACACCTCTGCAAATTGAGTTAAGTAGCTTGGTTCCCAAGAGGATCTATTTCACATATCTCGTATGACTTACGCAATTGTTTAGTGACATTGAGCCTCCTCAGGGTCAGTATCTTCAAAGTGAGATAGAGTGACTAGTAAACACAAAACAATGCGGCCAGTGAGCTTTATTTGTGTATGCATTGACTGCAGATTGCATTGTGCGGCCTTGAAGCTCGCTCGTGGCTCAGAATGGACAAGACCAATTGTCTAGTATATAGATGGCACAAGGTCAATCAATAATAGTGGTAATTAAATTGATTCATAAAAGAAATATCGTTAGCTTAATTGTTTAGGTGGTCATCGCCCAATAAACTCAACTGCATTAAAACATGTTTAAGAGCGTTTAGAATAGTTACATTTAAGCAGGATTAAATGTAACTTAAACTCCCTGGGTTATTTTATGGACGTCTGCCTTAACGGTACTATTATGATTATTTCATTTAGAGCGAGGAGGCGCTCATGCTTGCGTTACTTTATAGGTCTAAAAGGTGCGTAAGCTATAAGCATCGAACCATGCTTTTTTTCTTTGCCATTTATCACAACCTGCCCATGGAGCGCTTTTAGGGCTTCAATACTAAACCTGGGCTGTTTTAGTGGGAAATCATCGAAAACCTTACTCCAGGACTTCTATGGAGCAATATTGCTGCGGAGGATGGGGTGGGGAATTTGGGTGAAAAGTTAGTCTGGCAAAAACGGCATTCGGTGAAACCCTCTGTGTAAAAATGCAGTGAAATTGAAATTGTGTGAAAACGATTGGTGTCTTAACTGTGATTCTCGGTGCCAATGTATCTGTCCAGCTTCCCGGAATAAAAAAGTTTAATATTAATAATAATTATTAATATTATTATGATTGTGGTTAATGTATATGTTTATAATTTTACCCAATCTGGCTGTTAATATACCATAATAATATAATATAACCAATACCCACTAACCCCTTCTTCCTTTACCGGCGTAATCTTTCATGACACTAATTTGGTGATACTTTGATTTTTGATTAGTGTGAAGAGCTCAGTTGGCGAACTGTGCTAGCAAAGAAGTCAATTTAGAATAAGGGTCGCATTTATAAGAATATGGCCGAGTGTATTGGGCGTTATACTAGTTTCCACTGGACTTTTTATGGGGTTGTTATAGCACTGCCCTTGTTCCATATTTGCTAGCGACAAGAGGTAGGGCTTGCGTTGAAAACCATCTGCCTATAATTAAAACCGCGTTTGTGGTATATGTGTGTATGGATTTTAGATGATGTTTGTACGAATTCTAGCGCCACGCTGCTGTGCCCGTGCTGTGGGCCAGCGAGGATTTCGAATTCTCCTTCTTGGATTGTTTGCTTCAGTTGCGCTGGCTGTTCTTGCCTACAATTGCACTCTGCAGTACACGACATGTAAGTAGTGCTAGCCTATGTATCTAATTACGTTAGTTCGTAGTTGTTCGTAGTTACGGCTGTGAAATTATTTTGAGAACGTGATAGCAAATCGTCACTGTCTAGGGCTGCACGAATCACGTTCAGCGAACGTTCCGAGGGCACCGTTCTGTTTCCAATGATGTCCCTCAAAGGTTATGCTGTGGGTGCACTTAACAGGACTGAAAGCTTGAAGCAGACTTGAATAGCCTGGTTGCTTGGTAAATGCCGTATTTGATTGGCCGGAGAATTGCCTAGTAGTATTCATGGCATATCATGTGAAATGTTTCGTTTTGATTGAAATGATCAAGGAGTAACTGTTTGAGATGAGGGATTTAACGTATACACAGGTAGTTGTATATCTTATTGTCGTCGTACGGACTTTTCCCGAACACCCACTAGCGTGCCTATTTGTCTAACTTGTTGTTGTTCCAATGTGCGCGTATTATTATTATTATTACGCTGTTTGTACTGTCTACTCTTCAGCTCGCCTAAATGGGCCGTTACAGCCACTGGTTATATCATATCGAATTGACACGCCTTCCTGCCGGATACCGGAATTTTCGCCGTTCGACTTCACTGTCGTCAATCTCTATGAACGGTAGGTAACGCGTTGGCGGTTATGCATATATATATATATATATATATATATATCCCAATCCAGCAAGTTAACCGTCTATATAGAGACGAGCAAAATTTGTTTAGAACATCAGCGTATATTGCCGTGCCCCGGCTGGAAACAGTTGGAGCCTCGCCACAGAAGGAGGGAGAATAAGTTGACAACAATAATCTTTGTTCGGGAGCTCTTAGATCATCTGTAATTAGAAGCGCTAGCAAATCTAGGTAATCATACTTGTGTTTGTGTATGTGTGTATGTATGGGTGGCGCTGGTTATGATGATGCTAGGCGAGGCGATCCCGTGTGTCCTGGCCCGCCCTCATTTCTTAAATGGGCATCGTTCAACGTACTAGAAGTGGATAACGAGGTGTTGGAGCGGTACTACAGAGGTATAAGCGCCTCGGACCTGAAGTGTACTTTTCAGGAGTTATACCGTAACCAGTCACTACCCGAACCAGATAAGCAGGTTAGTAGACGTAAAGTTTGCGAAATTCGTGCGTGGTGTAGGTTGTCGATACGGAGTTAGCAATTGCAACAAAGAATAATAGTAATACCAACAGAAACAGTTACGACAATGTTGATGCCGACTGTCTGTATGTGCTTTAAAGCGCTGCTAGGAGGTACCAATGTGCCTATAATAGCACATTAGAACCCCCTTATCGTATCCTAGAATCGAGGCGACGTGAGGCGACGGATATTGCACGATGTATGTTCGTGTAGAAGGACTTATGAAGAGTGGCCATGACCGTTTCAGATTGGCAGTGATAATACGCGTTTCGTGTCGGTGTATTCTGCAGGTGTTTTACAGCAAACCACAGAAATTGGTGTTTGGCGAGGAGCTGAGTACTGAGTTCATGCTCGTGAAATGTCGATATAGATCGTCGACTGTTTTGGAGCAATACGTGATGGGTATGTAACAATGCGCGTTTTGCTTGTCCGAAGTATCCGCAGCTTACCAATAGGGCGCCGATAGCTAGCTGATCTCTTGTCGATAGACGTGGCGCAAACATTTTTCTGCCCGCACAACTGACGAGTTGTCAGCGAGTCCATATATAGCTAGCAGTTGCAGCAAAGAGTAATAATAATACCAACAGAAACGGTAACGAGAATGTTGATGCCGAACTAGATAGTTAGTTTTTGTCGCAAGCAGATTTTATATATATATATATATATATATATAAATATATATATATATATGGAAGAAGCATGCAGCCATATTTATATAGGCTGCATGCTTCTCCCATTCTCTTAATATGCATTGTATGTTGCCTGTAGACTTACTGTGATGATGCTGATTCTAATTGAAGACGAACATTTGGTCTGTGTTTGTAGTTCCCGTACTAAAAGACGAAGTCGAGCGTCGTGTACAGACGATCGAAAACAAGCTTGACTCTCTGCCGAAGCGGACGACAGCTGACGTGGCCCCACCCACGAACGTGATAGTGCTCGGCGTTGATTCGGTGTCGTACCTGAACGCGTACCGGCATCTTCGACAGAGCCTGGCGTATCTTCGCACCGAACTCGATCCGGTCGAACTGAAGGGCTACGTTAAGGTCGGAGATAACTCGTTTCCCAACCAAAATCCGTTAATCAGTGGGCTATCCGACGATGAGACAATGCAGTACTATACTGAAGGGTTCGTGCACTTTTATGTCTAGCTGTTTTATCACTCACGATACACGAACATGCGGATTTCGAACCGTCACGCTGGCGTCATCATCAAGCGGCTATCTAGTGTTTATTACGTAATTTGAAGTTGTTACGTCTAGAATTTAATTACGGCAGGTGTTTTTTTTTTGTTGTTGTCAGCAAGCGCAGACAAATGCTCTCGTTGGAGCTTGGATCTATAACGATGGGTAGCCATGGTCATGTGCTCGTTACTTACAGGTCTAGTTCATTTCACAGGATTTTAACAGCAAAGGCGCAATGTTTTTCAAAACATTCTATAATTAAGTTAGGACAGATATTTTTGGAGCGGTATTGGCAGAACGCTTTCTTATCGTTGACAAATCGATTTATTCCGTCTCTATCTGCCTGCATTAGGTTCTTCGATTTGCTGACGGATCAAATGATCTGGAGCGAATATGCAGAATTTGGATACCGGTCGATGTTTCTGGAAGAAAGCGCGCGCTTTGGCCTGTATAACTATCACACGAAGGGCTTTCATAAGGCTCCCGCAGATTACTACGCAAGGCCAATGGTGATGACTGTTGATAATTCGCCTCTGAGGTACGCTCTCGGTGAGTATGAGAGTACAGAGCAAGTCGACTTGCATTCAGAAACAAATCTACATCTATTTGCTGAATAGGGCATGGTCTAAAATAATTTATTATGCATAAGCTATTAAACTATTTTTTCTTTATAAACAATCATTTTTTTCCTAATTTATGCGATCGAGATTTTACATAGTGGTGATTTTATTGGTGCTGTTATTATATGATTATCTTCTAATCAAGAATAAAAACGTAGTTAACGGATGATGTTATTTAAGGACTTAAGAACCTTGTTCTCGCTTTTCTAAGCTTTGCATCAAGCAAACTAAGCAATGACCCGTCTGGTCTAGATTAAGCACGAATTAACAAAATTTAAAACGTGTGGACTTGATAATAATAATAATAATAATAATAATAATAATAATAATAATAATAATAATAATAATAATAATAATAATAATAATAATAATAATAATTAATAGACTAGACGGCTTAGCTGGAGACCGGCAGAGCGTGTCTATAGCTGAAAGAAAACTAGCCGAGGGCGATGTGCGCTCTGCCGCTAGAGTCCTGCTGTCGTCAGACACATTTGCACCACGTAACTCTCGCACAGAGCGTGAATTAAGAAACAAACACCCGCCATCACCGGTCGTCTGCCAGGAGCGCTTAGCAACCTTCGAACAACCTACAGTTGGATACTGCGAGAGCGTCGAAAATTCGGCGATCTTAGAGGCAATTCGCTCATTCCCTGTTGCAAGTGGAGCCGGACTGGATGGACTGCGGCCACGTCATCTGCGTGACATGTTGGATCAAACTGTTCCTTCGTCAGAGTGCCTGCTAAATGATCTGAGCATTTTCTTGGGCAGAGTGTTAAACGGCACATTACCTAAATTTTGTCTACCAGTTTTTTATGGTGCAAATCTTACAGCTCTTAAGAAAAAAGACAACTCAATAAGACCCATAGCTTGTGGACTGACTCTGCGTCGGATTGCTGCAAAGATAGCAATGGCGAGAAATAAAAAGACAATTTTGACAGCAATTCTGCCACATCAGGTTGGAGTGGCTGTCAAAGGCGGCGCAGAAGCACTAGTGCATGCTACACGTGCCCTCTTAGAGACTGAGGACCAAGTAAAGGTTCTGGTGAAACTTGATTTCTGCAATGCATTTCATACGTTAAGAAGAGACCGGATACTATATGCAGTGATGACGAAAAGTCCAGAGATTTTGCCTATGGTCTGGCAAAGTTACAGAGATCCTTCACTCTTAACCTGGGGCACAACTTCAACATTGCGTTCGAAAGCGGGCATTCAGCAGGGTGACCCGCTAGGGCCTGCTCTATTTAGTCTCGGTATATCAGATTTAGTATCGCAACTACAGAGCCCTTTCAACGTGTGGTATCTAGATGACGCCACGCTTGCCGGCCCTGCAAGTATCATCGCAACAGATTTAAGAAGAGTGCTGCAGTTTGAAGAAGACGGGGGACTGACACTGAATGCCGCAAAATGTGAGATTACTGCTGTCGGGGGCTCACTTCAGGAGAGGGAAGAAGCAATTCAGAAGATCACAGAAATATTCCCTGGCATCACGCGTGTAGAGCTAAACAACTTAGAAGTTTTGGGGGCCCCCGTAAAGCAAGACGGAATTTCGCATACACTCTCTGAGAAAAAAGAAACCCTTACCAAAATTCGTCCACTACTGACACGCTTGCATCCTCAGGCTGCGCTGTGCATTTGGAGATATAGCCTAGGGTCTTCAAGATTTAACTGTATACTGCGTGCATGCCCTGCTTTGACGTGCCCCGAAGAATTAACGGCGTATGATGACGTCAGCAGAGACATACTTAGTGAAGTCCTAAACGTAAATTTAGAAGAGAACACCTAGCAGAGAGCAAGTCTTCCGATACATGAAGGTGGTCTGGGAATAAGGAGTGCCACTGACCTAGCTCCGGTCTGCTACGCTGCTTCACTGGTGCAATTTGGTCCGGTGGCAGCTTCGTTAGTGGAAGGGGCAGTTCGACCACAAATAAGATATGAAACCAGTAAAGCACGGGACACTATTAGAACCATGCCCTTTAGAAGAATATCCTAGTCAATATAACCTAGATAAGCACAAAAGCAAAAAAAAGAGCAAAGAAATCTTAGACGAGCTTGTTTGCCGGAGAGACCGCGCCGTATTCTTAGCGGCACTAGATAACTTCAGTGGGGGCTGGCTTAAGGCCTTACCCTCGCCTCAGCTCGGCACCATGCTGGATCCCAACTCTTTCCGCATGATGTCAGCACTTAGAATCGGCGCTAGCGTCTGCGAGCCGTTTCGGTGCAAACTGTGCGGGGAGATGGTGGATTCCAGTGGCCTACACCCACTGAGTTGCCCGAAGAGCGCCGGTAGATCGTCCAGACATGCTGAACTAAACGGTGTGATCATAAGGTCCCTTAGGAAAGCCGGTATACCATCTACACTTGAACCGAGAGGTTTAGTGTCCGCTGGCGAAGAAAGACCTGATGGGGTGACCATTGCATTATGGTCACATGGAAAGTCCCTAGCTTGGGATGCAACGGTTTCGTGCACAACCGCGGCTTCCTATTTACACCACAGCTCCGTTGAGCCGGGGTGGGTAGCAAAGCACGCGGACGCCAGAAAACGGTTTAAATATGCTGGACTGGAAACAAGATATATTTTTGTGTCTATTGCCATGAAGACACTAGGACCAATCAGCAAGGGAACCGAAGCATTTCTCAAAGATTTGAGTAAGCGAATTCAGGAGGTCACGAACGACCGAAGAGAGGGTCAATTCTTGAGGCAAGCGATGTCCTTGGCCGTTTTCAGAGGGAACCCTTATTATTATTATTATCGGCAACATTATCCACCAACGGGAGATGCACAAACGGCGCTTATACGCGCATCTCCTTGAGGACCACGTTGTAATGGCGTTCGGCCTCGAGTCATCTGGCGTTTGGGGCAAGGATGCACTCAAACTGACAAAGGAGCTTGGGAAGAAGCTCTTCGAGGCCACAGCCGAGCCAAGATCGACCGCTTTCCTCCGAGAGAGTGTCATTAGAATTACAGAGAGGCAACGCCAAGATGATGTTAAGTGGTCACCGACACTCAAGCAATACGAATAATATAAGCAATATTGTAGATATTATATAAGTAATATATTGATAATTGTTATACATGTACATATTGATAAAATAAACTATTGTTCCAAAAAAAAGATTATTATTATTATCATTATTATCACACGTTTTAAATTTTGTTAATTCGTGCCTAATCTAGACCAGACGGGTCATTGCTTAGTTTGCTTGATGCAAAGCTTAGAAAGCGAGAACAAGGTTCTTAAGTCCTTAAAGAACTCAAATAACATCATCTGTTATTTACGTTTTTATTCTTGATTAGAAGTCAATAATATAATATCAGCACCAATAAAATCACCACTATGTAAAATCTCGATCGAGTAAAATGATTTACCATGTATGGTGCTCTTTTATATCAGGTGAAGATGTCTTCTGCCATGCGGGAATGACTACAAGTGAGATGTACCTCAACTATGTTGAGCGTTTTGCTGCCATGATGACGGCGAAGGAGGCCAACTTTTTTGCTTACGTGTGGCTATGCGACATTCCGCATAACAAGGTAGGTGAGACACAATCGATTTGTGGGACGTTGTCTAAACTAAACTTCTCAAAATTAATAATGCGAAGTTTCGCTGCTAGCTAGCAGAAAGGCATCTGATTTGTCTATTGGCTTTTCGTTACAGATGAATTCAGTCGGATCGCTCGATGCTATCCTGCTCCGCCACCTACGTGGGCTAGCCTCTAGTGGAGCGCTCAATAACACTGCGCTCGTGTTTCTCAGCGATCATGGGATTCGCTTCGATAAAATCAGATTGACGACTGTTGGTACGAAGAACATATGCCAGCCACGCCTGACCGCGATACACACAGCTTATATCAATAACACACAGATACACACTGTGAAACGGGGGAAATCCACCACAAACTGAGACTTGAGTGGCTTGCCCGCTTCTGACACTAACTGTAAACACTTCTGATACTGGGGTTTTACCGGACCCCACTCGAACTCAGCCTGACTGCGTCTGTACATTGACAGCGGTATCTTGGTTGTTTGTCGCATCACTACACCTTGTTTTTAAGCGCCTTGTGTTCTCCTCCCCCCAGTTGCGCAATCACTACTCTATAATGGGCCCAGAATCCGCTCGTGTCGCTATCGGATACCAGTCACACTTCACATATGCCACCTCTTGCTTCTTGCTTAGTCTATGCGATCCGGATTGCGACTTTGCGTTGCATTGTGAAGCGGGCCTAGACGCCAGGCTTGGTCGCTCCTATCCCAGTGTATAATTTAAGTAAATTTAATTTGTCCGATTTCGGGATGACTTCCCTCAACGGCTGTTTTAATGTGTTGAGCTCTTGTTGAGACGATTTGCGAGGCATCACCATTCAATTGAAATATTTTCTCATCCTGGCCATCTTCGCGGTCGATGTCGACCACGAATGAGCCGCACATTCACGTCAGTCAAATTAATAGTCAACATCTTGCTTTCCACGACACGCGCGGCTTTTACAGTCAGCACATAACGAAATATTTTTTTGCTAGTATTGCCTTTTACAATTGTGAGCGTTGCCACAAGATGCCACAATACAGTCATTGCCTTAAATATACTTTCTCACGTCGGTCACCTGTTACAATTTCTAAAATATTCAGCGTCTTTATATATATATATATATATATATATATATATATATATATATATATATACATATATATATACATACATATATATATATTGGTAACATAAAATGATTATTATTATTATTACTATAATAAATACTACTACTACTACTACTACTATTATTACCACCTATATTATCACCTACCAGCATCACTAGCGACAATCGATACAAACGTTTCCCTTAATCGCAGGCAAATATGAAGATCGAATGCCGTTTGCCTTCGTGGCGATGCCGCGTCACTTCTGTGCCATGCATGCGGCAGCCTGCCAAAACCTCAAGACGAACTCGGAGCGTTTGGCGACGCACTACGACGTGCACGCGACGCTGCGCCACCTTCTGCACATTGAGGCCAGCGCTCGTACAACGCAGCCGGTTTCGCTAGCCAGCCACAGCCGCACGAAGAGAGGTCAGAGCCTGTTCACGGAGCTGCCCATCAACCGGAGCTGTATGGCCGCCTCCATCAATACGATGTGGTGTACATGCGCGCCCGAGGACGAGGGCAGAGCTGTCCTGCCGAATCTCATCGTTAATGTGAACAATGAAGACGGCGGCGGCGGCGGCGGCGGTGGCGACGACGAACACACCCCGTCGGCGACTGCCCAGTTGGCCAGACGCCTTGGCCTCGCGCTCGAGCAGAGCCTCAACGCGATCCTTGACCTCGAGCAGTGCTACCGGCTAAGCCTGCAACGCGTTCTTGAGGTGCAGCGGGTGCAGGGACCCAAGCCCAACCGCTACTATTGGGTGACGGCATCGTATGCGCCGGGCAATTCGATCTTCGAGGCCACGGTCGTCGCGCACCCGAACGGCACCCTGAGTACGCTCAGGGACATTTCGCGCTGTAACATGTACTGGGGCACGACGTGGTGCATGGGCGACCACTGGATGGAGAAGTTCTGTCATTGCAAACGTTGGTACACTAGTCTGCTTCTGCTTTTCGTGGGCGCGTAAGTCCTACTCTGGTTGCCGAACCGAATTTGCGCCCGCCGATACACCGCGCTCAGACCGCAACGACCTGCCGATCGAGGGTTACTTTTGACATTCAATAGGCGACGACAGCCTGAGTGCCCCGTGGCCCCTAGATGAGCTCTGCATAATGGCAGATGGGGTTGGATGCTAACGACGTTAATGCAGCTTTATCGACAATATATTGCCGTCTGCCATAGTGTGCCAACAACCATTATATATATATATATATATATATATATATATTCTGCCTACTTTACATAGCGATTTCTCTGTGTGATATTTCGTGAAGGAACGGCTAAGCTGGGAGCTACTTTTTTTTTTGTCAGAATAGATTTTTGATAGTCGATGCCTAATGTTATAGCCCCCATGTGTGTGTATATATATATATATATATGCATGTACTGTTTGAATCGTCGTCATCGTTATGCCTGGCCGCATTTGATTGCAGCGACATTTCACATGACTTCATGTGTTGCGAAGACGCTTCGTAGCTGCTTCACATTTACGATCTACGTTTAGACGTTGGGGATACATTACAATTGCACCAATTTTACTTTTCTTAACACGCGAATTTCTCTCAAGCTATAGTCGTGGTATTGACGGCACCCCACCGAATGATTGGCGTACCATATATTCGCGGACACACACACACGCACATGAACAAGAAAAGTGGATTTAGCACACCTCGGAATAAAGGCATAAAATGGGGGGTGGCTTTGTAATACACGTGCTCGTGCTCCATGCGCCACCACTGTTTGACGTCGTTGATCTACCGTCTTGATTAACGATAGCTTACTCCGCTAGCACTGTCACGTATCGTTAGTAATGTGCGAATCTTGTTAAGTGTTATTTATGTAAGCTAGATGAGAGAAAGATTGAGCAAATTAAATGCTAAAGCCTGTATATAGACGATTCGCAGTTTGCGAGTTTGTGTACATAGTTTTGGTAAATTTCAGGTTTTCGTCGTTAGTCCTATCAGACGGGCGTTGTTATACGAAGATACTTAGGATATTTCTAACGCAAGTGAGTAACGGAAAGTAATTTTTGCATGTGGTACCGGCATACTCATAGGTCTAGTCACCACTTGTTGTCAGACTTTTCTTGTTTATTTGTGTGTGTGTTCTATTTTTTGTTGGTAGGTATCCACGTAAAAAGTGAAACAATTGATTCTTGATAATTTAATATGGTTTATAGGATCTTATGAAAGAGAATATTTTGAGATTTATTATAAGTGTAATTGTTATTATAATTAATCAAAATAATTATTTATATTGATGCTCATCAACCCCCTGTACGAATCCTATAGGCCTATTTACTACAGCCATTAAAGCTACTACCTGCGGCAGAAACGACATGATCCTCACGAAGATACTGTCGGTCTTGTTGAGCTTCAATAATAAAATGTAAATAAATCACAAGTTGAGACACACGTTCTTTTGGTCTGTTTTTGGCGTCTGATAAATTCCGAATTAGACCTGACCAAACACCCCGGATTGGCAACGGCAACTCAATATGTCACAGAGCGTTTGCCACAATTATGCAGCGCTAGTGTTTGCTACGATTTCCGCGTGGTATGCATCATTATTTGATCGAGCAAATGTAAACACTTTTATGTCTCGCATGCCAAATTAATATATACCGACACATACAGTGTAAACGTTTAAAGTACTTTATATATATATATATATATATATATATGCATTTAGTAATTTATTTATTCAAGGTGTTATATATATATATATATAATCTTGAATAAATTACTAAATGCATATATATATATATATATATACATAGCGGGTGCGGTGAAAGTTGCTTGTGTGGTTGTTTTGAATTTTGTCATATATGCAAAGATGCATAGACAATTTTTATGAATGGACGCAGAAATTAGACTTGAAACTGTCGATCCCGAAGTGTAAAGTAATGCACTTTGGAAGAAGAAATAATCACTTCGTATATAAAATCAACAATGTTCCACTCGAAAATGTAACTGCTATGAGGGACTTAGGTATAATTATGACACCTGACATGAAATTTGCAGAGCAATGTCGACAAGTCGCGCTTAAGGCGACGAAAAGATGCAACTGGATCCTCAGATCCTTCATTGTTAAAAGTCCAAAACTGAATTTAAAATGGTTTGATACTTATGTAAAACCAATCATGACGTATGCCTCTCAAGTGTGGTACCCCATGAACGAAAAAGATAGACGACTACTGAGAGGTGTGATCAATAAATTTACACGCCGAGTTTCTTATCGCTGTGACGTCCCACCGACGCAAACCGTTGTTAAAGATATCATAGACACTTTTAATGAATTAGAGTGTAAATTTACCAACTATGTTTTCTCCAATGAGGAGTTTTGCAGCTTCATTTTTAATCGCATACCAACGACAACAAGATCTCAAGTGAGATACGAGCCCAAATGCATAGCTCGAAAATAGATTGTTATGTCGCTGTTCCCCTGGAGGGTTACCAGGACATACAACTGACGCACACCCGTGAGGGAACTGGTCATTTGATGCTAAAACGAATTCTTATCCTTCATTATTATCTTAATAAAGCGCGTATTCTAATACCGAAGTGACGGCAATGTGTTTGTAAAGATTGTTGGTCTATACCACTTCACCATCAGATATCTCTCAGAAAGTGGAGCTCATTAAGCTGTTCTATGAAAATGGTCGTTTTGTAACGCAGTGTTTCCAAATGTTCCGTGCGGTTCATGGTAGAAATGCAGGCCATTCGGAGACGGGAGAGGAGTCATTCGGCAGCATACGATCCGGAGAAAAGGTTCCACAAAATAGGTGTCCACGTACCGCTCGCTCAAAAAAAATCACCAATGCAGTGGCTGCCGACGTGTTTCCAAAACCAACCACTTCGACTCATAGACGAACACAATAGCTAAGCCTGGCAGATCGTACGCTTCAGAATGTTGCATTTTTTTAATCAATTTTACCCAATCAAGTAGAGTTGGGCCTACTGCACGAGGACTTCAGCATTTTTTTTTTGTTGTGGAGGTGGGTAAATGCATTTACGCACTTACGGTGCGACAGGCATGGTATGTTCCGTTGAGACCTATACCCACTAAGCACATCTCTCTCTTAAGCTTCACACTCTGTCAGCTTTGATCTTCATTTAATAGTGCAACGGCCCCCCCCAGTTTCCCCACCTCGACAGACGCGCCTTGCCATTAACCTGTGAACATGGTCTTCTGCAAGCAGTGTCGTCTTCCTACTTACTATACGAAGAGTCGCCGAAGCCGCTTAGCCGTTTTGTTTCAAGATTAGCCTTCTCTCTCAGTATCCCTTCCGATAGTGATCTTCCCTTTCCCCGTTTTTGCCCGAACCGCAAATGTAGCTTGCAAACTCTTGCATGCCCTCTCGAAGTGCCTCCTCACCCCTGCGTCTGCCAGCCTACCCATAGGCGTCTGCAGTGCCTCACAGACGGCTAGAGTGTGAAAGGCGTCGTCATTGGCTCCCGTCCTGCAGTGGAGACAGGGCGCTGAAGGTGCTTTTTGTACCTTTTGCAGATACGTCTGAAAATCGCCGTGTCCTGTCAGAAATTGCGTCAAGCAGTTCGTGAGCTCTCATCCAGGACGCTCGTTCCATTTTTTGATTGACGGGATGATATCCCTGACAGACGCCCTAAATTCGCCGTTTGGGATACCATCGCACTCCGCCTCCATCGCGCCTGCGTTTCTCTTCTGGCCTTCCGTGGATGCTGGGCACCAGCGATGTTGGCCGCGGCTTTGTTGTCTTTGCTACCGCCTGTTTAATGTGAAAGTTACCGGTCATACCTTGGTCTAGGTGGACTACAAGGTATCTTGCTGTTTTCACAATCTTCATCTTGATGCCCAACAATAGCCGAATGAGCGGGCATTTCAGAAGGATAGCTTCGTTTTTGGCTGGAGCGTTAAGCTGTTGGTTTCTATCTCGAAGGAAATCTTAAAAAGTGCTTTATTTGCTTGAACCTCGAATCCAGCCGCGGCCCTGGCCCTCACTGTAACCGCGAGATCACCAGCGTACGCAATGAGTTCAGTCTCAGGAGGGAGGGTTTCGAGCCCGAGCACCCCTGTGAAACTTTCACAGTCATGGGGTACTCTTTGCGCTCGCATCGCACTGCGCGGCAATCCAGATAATCTGAAATCAACCTGATTAGATAAGGTGGAATTTTTCTTTGCCTGAGCGCGTCAGTTATGGTTTTCCACGGAAGATTGTTAAAAGCGTTCTTGACGTCCAGTAGGACAGTCAATAACAGGTTTCTCGTCTTTACAGTGATCGAGCAAATCGTTTCGGCCTTAGAGACTTTAGGACGGATTTAGGAGACTTCAGCTTTAGGACGGATCTGCGTTTTCTGACCCCCCTTCAAGAGAAGATCGTTTTTTGGCGAAGTCTCTTAGCCTTTTGTCGATCAAGCCCTCTACTGCAAGGGTGTTGAAGGGCACATAGGTCTGTACGACACGCCCCCTTGGGTATCAAAACGACCTCAGCCTTCTTCCATGTCATCGGCAATTTGTCTGATAATAATAATTGTCCAAAGCATGCATTAAGGAGCACTCATCTTGCACGCTTGAACAGCTACCACATGACCTTGACCGTCATACGTCCATTTTTAAAGGTCTGCTTTAACGCTGTTAGTTGTGGATGCGTGCTAAAGTTTGATCAAAATACTTCTTGCGAAAATTGTTGCGCGATCAAGAGGGGTTCAAGGTAGGCAAGTGTTTAATAATCATCTGTCTAATTTATGACGATGCCGCTTTTAGCTCACTACGGGGAATCATTTTAGTAACGGGCCATTTTATGCACACAAAGCGTCGATTGGAACGGGTTTTGTAAAGTTTCCGACGATGCTAGTTGCGTAGAGGTAGAATTTCAGGCCTAGTAATTAGCAGAAGCATTTCCACTGCTTTTTCATGCGATGGCTCGAGACGATTAGTTGCATGCAGGATCACCGCTCCGTTTCCGACCATGTTAGGGTGGGCGAAGCCCTTTTCTTACCTAATGCCTGGATCATATTGTACATCCGCAAAGCGCTGCAGACTTATAGTAACTTGCCAAGAATACATCGCCGGAAATCGCCAAGCTAATTCACTATGTATATATATATATATATATATATATATTGTGCTTATATATTCTTCTTAAGAAGAAAACAAAAATTTGCAAGAACGTGCGAGTTACTTCAATCATCAATGCAGTCTCCTCCTCTTTCAATGGCATCTTGCCAACAAGCAACCAGTTTTTCAATCTGTTTTTTGTAAATGTCTTACTAGCTAAAGACGATGAAGTGTTTTGTCTCATTTTGAACGCCCTCGAAAAAGTTGAATTGTTTTCGAGTCACATAACAATAGAGATATCGTTGTAAGTGATAGTCTGAAGGTGTAAGGCCTAGAAAATATGATGGGTGCTTATTAAGATTCCTGGTCAAGTTGATTTTTAAGGCTGGTGTTATTCGCGTTGTCTTGGTCGCGCGTTGTCTTGGTGAAAGATGACGAGCTGCGGACGCGTGAATTACGTGAATACTTCTTGAACTCGTTGGAGTTATTGGCAGTAGAGATCCGTGTTGATCGTCTGATTCCTTCGCAGTAGTCTAAAGCGATGCGATGCCTCTGATATCCTACCAGCTCTACAAAGTAACTTTTTATTTGGGTGGGCTTGTATTGACTGCCTGCGCGCTCGAACTAGCATATTTAATTGCTTACGTGATTTTGGAAGGCTTAGGCAGGTTACCCAACGATCCAACAACGAATCTTGACGGCTGGCTACGACTGAGGAGAGCAGTGCAGACGTGAGTGCGCTCAAACTTATTGGCAGCACCCATTTTTTGAGGAACCCGCTTTTAGAGCTTAGAAATTATTCCAAATTTTGAGCGTCCTGAACAACATCATCTTCTTCTGCGAGTCCTCGAGTAATACGGTTCGGTATTGTTATGCCTGTAATCGGAAAACGCCCTCTTTCAGCAAATACGGTCGACCCGACCTTGGTTAATCGGCTAGGTGAAAATCTCTACCACAGAACTAGCAAATCATTTTCGGGAAGTCTTTCGCTAAGTGAGTTGTCCCCAAAGCTGGTTGAGGTATTTCGGCAAGCTATGGAAGAGTTAGAATCTTTTCCGAACTCGTACCGCAAATTACTCCGAATCGCACTTCTTCATTCATCATTTCTCCGTCCGTTCCGAAAGCAATTAAGCCTTTGGCGCTAAAGCGTGGCCTATTGGCTGATATAAGCCGTTCTATTATAAACATATCATAAATTCCTATGCTGATTTTGCCTAGAGGGAAAACAATGAACAATTCGATTTCTAGTTCATTCCACAACCTCCCAATTCGTCGGACCTGGCTTCGTGTGAGTATTGCCTATTCCCATGGATAAAAAACAATTGAATAAACAACGTTTCGAGAATACAAAGAAGATCAAGGAAAATCGCAGGGGCAACTTCACTCGATATGGAAAGACAGAGCAGATCCAACACGAAGGTTCATTTGATTGTTTTTTTTTATTGAAAGGCAATCCTCTTCCATGCATTTTGCCGAAAGTTGCCACCTGGTTGTATGGTCAACAAAGAGAACTATCGCAAGATTTTACGACGAACGCATGAGAACGTCCGACGCAAGAAGCCTGCACTCTGGGTAAATCACTCTTGTATTCCCCATCGCGACAACGCACCGGCGCATACATCGCGACAAATGTCCGCATTTCTGCAACTTTCCTATTTGCTGGACCTGCTTTTGTCTTCTGAGGGGCCAGCTAAAGGTGTTGTTTCTTGATCCAGTCCTGAATGTGTAGGAGCACGAAGTTCGGCGAGGAATCCAGAGTTTTATCCCATCGGACGGTGGCTTTTTTTTCTCTTTGTTTTGGTAAGAGGGAGCTTTTACGCACACCCAAAGCGGGTAGTGTGGGACTTGATGCCGAAGCTGTTGGCATAATAACCACAAAAACCTCTTACCTAAATGGCCTCAGGAAAAGGCGAATAGCTGGAACCATTATTTAACACTACTTCAACCCCTTTCCAACAATCGGACGGTGACTAACATCGCGAGGTCGTCCGTGTAGGCGATGGTTTCAATTCTGTCGAGCATGCTCTCGAATCGCAGGGACCCGTCGTAAGCCAAGCTCCAAAGAACCTGGCCCAGAATCGAGCCCCTTTTTATATGAGAGTTTTGGAAACGCAAATGCACTATCGGTACCGGCAACCTAAAAAAATAGACGCCTGCCGCCCATGCGGCGGCATTCTCCAGCATGTGACCGACAATGCCTCATGTCGATCTCCCTGCATAGTAATACGAGGACAGAGCCCTGCGAAAACCCAGCAGTAACCTTCTGAGTCTGAGCTCCTAAGAGGACTTTCGAGCCGTCCAAATTCTTCCAATATTAAGAATTGATCTAGCAACTCGATAATTGTCAGGGAGCTATTTCTCTTACGCAGTGTGCACGATAATAATATTTTATTACTTATAAGCATGCGTTTTATTACGATGATATATTTGCATACCATATATTTAGTGTAATGCATGCATGATGAAGTCAATGTCGCACTCTTGGCGAAGCAACACGGGCAATCGGCAGGCCCTGATCGTATTCTCAATGAACCTCTAAAGTCAAACATCGACGCTATGTGCCCTGTTGTGATGTGTAAGATCCTTCATGACTGGCGGAAAAGCTATCTACAGCCTGTATTTAAGCAAAAGAAAGATGCAACTGGCCCTTAGATTTAGAGGGGCATAGCACTTACAAAAGCCAAACAAGCCAAATCAAGATATAAACGTCGCTTATTGCTGGTCGATTACACTCCTGTAGAGAAGGAAAATTCCCGCAGAACGATGTGGTTTTTGAAAGGGGCATTTGCATTTTTTAAAACCATTAATCACAGCGCATTTCTAGTGAGGAAATGACATACGTAGCTTTTGTTAATTTTCAAACAGACTTTAATAGGCTTTCAAGGGAGCGTTCACTAGGCACCCTTCAACGTAACGGATGCATTTTTAACCTTGTTTATATTATATTAGCACACAATATATTTTGGGTAAAAGTCGGTGATCACTAGGTACAAACGCCCGTAACACAAACTATCAGCGTAGAGAACCACTTAAAGAGGTTAGCCGTCGCTTGTAGTTAGGCGTCATACTAATCCTCAGGCTCTATTTTAGCAGACATATCTCGAAAATACAAGCACCAGCTAAATTTGCAATGTTTTTATTTGGCAATATGCATGACGTGGACCTAAATACAGCTACACATTGCTTTAAAATCAAGGTACTCCATGCCTCTCTACAATTTCACCATACCGGATCTCGAGCAATCTGAGAAGTCTAGAAAAGCTAAATGCCTGCTGCGTTAAGCGTGTCCAGATAGGGCATCGGCAACAACACTTGCCTTAGAGATGTGCAGAGAAAGAACGCTTATTGAAGACCTAGCACTTAACAACGTGCCGTTTACAGCGAAGATTCTAGACTCATTTCGAGTCTATAGAGGGCCAAGGATATTCGCAATAGGACGACTGCACAGGTCCCGCCTGAGACCAGTCATCTTTTACCCTTTATTATATAAAGAAAGGAGCTTTCTGTTCTATTATAGAGAGAATGGTTTTAATGACGTGTTTGTAGTTTTTGTGAAGAGTAACGAATACACTAGGCGCTAGCGTTATCGCGTTCCGGAAAAGATGACTCACATTGCAAAGTATGTTTCTGGTTTGATGTTGTGTGCAGTGGGCAAATCAATCAGCAGCAGCAACAACAGTTTGTGATTGTTCCAAAAAAATCCAAAAGCACCGAAATAAGGCACATGTGCATCTGTTGCACTTGCTCCGGCGGGTATCAGCACAGAGCCAGTGAACAGACGATTCAGAGGCACTTGCAGGACTAACAACAGAAAAGTGGCCATCAAGAACCATAACCTTATTTTACTCATTATCATACCAGAGATAATTGGCGCCGCAGCAAGGGTCGAGGTGGGGAAGGCTCCTGGACTCGACGAGGTTCCGGCCGCTGTACGAAGGCTCCTATTGAAACTTCCGGATGAGATTACTGCGGTTTTACCCGAATTCTGCAGCAAGGGTCCCCGCGTGGAATCGGCCCGTGTCATCCTTATCCCGAAAGCAAATCAATGTTTCCAACTGTAGAGAAGGCCCTATACCTACCCGGAGCAATTGGGGTTCATGAAGTGTGCACAGGAACTTTTACGCGATCATGGATCATGACGCGATTAATTCATGAAGACGGGTACAGTGTTGACTGTACTCGATTTGAGTATCGTGATGTCGATTTGATGATTGTGTCGTGGCCTTCGACAGAGCCCCCGTCACCTACAAGTAGACTTATTTCGACACGTTAGAGTTGGTGCTTCCCTTTTACAAGTGCTTCCCAGCTTATTTTCTAATGCCCGCCTTAAAGAAAATGTCAGGGCGAGGGCACTTTGCAGCTGAGTCAAAACGTGGGGTTCTCCTAAGGGGCGTCTGGCTTTTTTCTTCTACCAATAGCAAATCTAGCCCGGCACGTGCAGGAGGAGTCTAGATTACGGTACACATAGTAGGATCCCATCGGGAGCGCAGTGTCATCCGTCGAATTGTTGGCGACGTGGAAACTTACCTTCATCTATAGGGTCCGAAATACATTTGCGGAAGATGAAAGCCGTAACGTTTCGTTGTGAGTATCAACTGGCACTGTCGTTGCGTCTTCTCCGTTGTGGTCACTCCGCTTAAGTTTGTTAACTCCTTCTCGTTCAGAGGTGTAAGACCTCTAAAGGCTGTCAGCATTTCAGTGCAGTGCAACATTCCGAGTGTTTGAGGTTAAGTTTCTATAAATGTCGAGCTATGTGCTGGCAGAGTATGGGGTCATTTTTAGCAGCAAATTTTGCGCAGCTAAAAAAGTGTTTTTTTTTCACAACGTTATGAAGCGTGTTCTTCACTTGCCGAAGAAACAATCAAAGTTAGACGTACGTCACGTACTACAGGACCACTTCGGCACTTGTTGTTGAAAGGGCAGGGAGAAGGGACAGAGACCTTGGCAGAGGTCGGGCAGTTAGGTAGCACAGCCATCTAACTGCGCTAGCTCTGCCAAGGGATTTGGAATGGAATCGCTTGCAGTAGTTGGCAAGTGTACACAAAGCACATGGTGGTTGGCTACCACCCCATCATGGTCTATTTGACCCAACGATTCTACCAGGCTATCAATGCCGTTGCCGGTTCCGCTCGCAGGCGTGCGCTAAACACCACGCAGCGAGCTGTCAGACGCATCGGCTGTCTTTGCACGTTGTAGCCCGGTGGGACGGTCGCTGAAGTGTTCAAATTATACATAATGACAATATTAAACGTATAATTATATGCCTCTTGAGATGCATACCTACTGCGAAATCAGCATTCTAATTTTAATTCGATGAATTGGCTGTCGCTTGCGAATGTTTACCGGTGTGTCAATGTAGTACGACATGTTCTGCTAAGATCTTAGACAATACAGCGTTAGGCAACCTTAGGCAACGCTAGAAAAGACTTCGACGACCTACTGTGATTTTAATCATTTTACTAGAACAATGTACATTATTTTAAATTAGTTTATTCGTATACCTTATTGTATTGCAGCTGCTTTTCGTTTCACACTATTTACTATTGTTGTAGCTAAATGCGCCACTGACATGTTGTTGGGACGATAAATATCACAGATTTTAAATGCGACGACTTTGTTTCCCGTTTCCCAATATTTTAATAAACATTTTTCATATATATATATATATATATATATATATATATGATGAAAATGCTGAACGTCAGGTCACAGTAATCAAATACGGTTTAATTATCACACGTTCGTCGACAATTTTGTTTATCTTACTGGCAGATTTGCAGCGTGAAGGGCCAGCTTCTCTAGTTATGTTTGCTTGCAACCCTCTAATATCTTATTGTAGCAACTGTGTGGTTAGGCGTTATTACCTATAAGTATAATAGCAATTGTATTAAAGTTTTATTTTCATTTTTATCCATCACAGAACTCGACTTATCATAGATCAGATGTGGACTTACCTATTCTCATGAAAACATCGCATCGCCCCAGGGACAAAACAACTGGCAGGAAAAGTTCCGTTATTTGAATATAGCTGCAAACATGCCTAAAAGTATGCATATATATATATATATATATATATATATATATATATATATATATATATATATATATATATATATATATATATATATATATATATATATATATATATTTATATATATATACGTTTAGCTTCGAAAAGAGAGCATAACCCGTTATAATGACGTTACGATAAACGATAACGGCCAATTTAACGTGCAACTGTTGCCGCACGTTACGACACACACAGAAGCCGATATGTATTAGCGAATAAACAGAGCAATCTTTATTGCGTTAACTGCTTTGAGAGGTGGCTTTTGAAATACGAAATGCCTGCATACTTTTCTCCCGAAACAACAATAATTAGCGGCTTATTGTCGCGTTGGGATTGCTGTCGTTTCCCGAGTTACCTTGCAGTTACGTAACATTTTTAGTGGCTCTTTTTGAACGTACTCATTGTTGGTAAGTCAAAACAGTTTACCGACACATTTTAACGTGGCTTCGATGTTCTCAGCTGGCAGTACAAACAGGAACAAACAGCACTCGTATATATTGGCAGGCTACATTTCAAAACAGGTGTTTGCGGAAATCGCAATGTAAAGAGCCGATCTTCGCGCTGGTCAGTAACGATGCCTCCAGTCCATCTCCCGCCTGGCATCTGATGGTCTGGACGGATGAGCAGTTGCAGAGAAGAAAAAAACCGGCAGGAGATGAGGAATCAATATTTTGTCGCCACACGATCACTAATCTTTCTGAAGTTTACAGGTCGACTTCAGTATAGCCATCGGGTGCATGTTACCGATCGGCCCCATGCCTTCCCACACCTGGAAACAGAAGCCGCAGATTCAGAGGTGGTGTGAACGATTTCCCATTCTGAGCAAGTGGAATGATAAAACGAGGAACAAAATTTTTTACCGAGCAAGATGGCTTAGTGGCAGAAAGTTTGTTTTGCATTCGGGATGACTGGGTGCGAAACCCAGACCGGCCACTCTTAAATTGGTTTGCATGGCTTCCAAGGTAAATGCCGTAGTGGATTAAAAATTTGCCATGACATGAGAAAACCGTACACGGGCAAATAGCCTTACACAAGAAGAACTTCAATTATTTCAATTAAAATCACACACATTGCCAGTAACAATAAAATTTAGCTTTACGAATAAACATAATTGAAAGGCAGTCGTGATTTAATGTTGCAAAAGAGAATGGTCGAGATAATTGCAAGTATCTTTGGCAAAAACATGTCTCGAATGAGTACTATCTGAATTTGGTAGTTTTAATATGCGACGTGGTACTCCGCCTGCGTTTAAAATTTTTTGATTAATATTATTATTAAAGATACTTTAAGATGAGATTTTAGAGAACTAAAGTAAGACTAATAGGCGGTATGAAATAATTATCTCCTTGTTGACTTGCAAAGCTGTCAGACGCAGAGGACAGATCAATAATGCATTTTCACAGCGTGCGTCAAAATAAATACACCCGAATAAGGTTCTGTAACTCGTCTGTATATAGCGAAAATCGTCCCATATAGATTATTTTAGTTGCCACACACGAGCTTATATATATATATATATATATATATATATATATATATATATTATTTATTTCGCAATAACATTGCATTTTATACAAGCGTTTTATTACGCAGCTAAAAGCATGATTTTAGAGGTTGCTCGTCTGTTTCGACCCCACAGACAATCGAAACGGGTTTAACCAAGCTCTCTAAACTCTCTCTGTAAACCCACTGTTCGCCATCCGTGATCAGCGTCCGTGTTGCAGAGCCGCAACACTTGGCAACGTCAGCACCCGTCGCTGTTAGAACACCAGAGTACACCTACCTCAAGTCGGCACTCCTCGAGCGTGCTCGGAATGAGGTCCTTGACGGCGTTGTTGTTGCACCGGTCGGTGACGATGTGGACGGGCTTCACCTTGAGCTCAATGCTGTACCGAACACCGTTTTCGACCTGACGCGGTCGGCTGACAATTCGCGCCACCTCGATGCCCTCGCAGGGCGCCAGCGTGCCCGCGTCACGCTTCGATCGCTCGAGCTCCGACACGATGAACTTGAGCAGCGCGTCGGGCTCCGACGAGTCGACGGGACGCAGCAGGGATGCAGCGGCTGTCGCTTTAAACTCTGTGGGTGCCGCCGCCCCCGCCGCCGCCACCGGGGACTCTATGGGCGCTGCAGCGGCAGAGGTGCCCTGGGAAGGCAACAACAGCTGGTCGCTTCGGAGCGCGTTCGTTGGTTGAGCCCAACAGCCGTGCGACGTCACCAGAGCTGTGGCAAATAATAGCCGCACTAGCAAGGCCATAATTGCGGGCGCGTGATACGGCGACATGCCGCAGTGCCGCAGTGAAGTTGAACTGTTAGCGGGCGAAACAAACTCGCGGACAGCGGGAAAACGACTGGCTCAACTCGCTGACGCTTGTTGTGCTAATGCTCTCTGTTTTGAAAAGCGACCGACCGATGGAAAGAAGAAAGGGTCTGCAAGGAAATGGTAGCTACCCAGTTCGTTGGGAAAAGTCGCAGCTGCGGCGGCGGCGACAACTGTGGAGAAGAAGGGAGGCTCTCCTTCGAAGGGGGAGAGTTTGATGGGATTCGCCGTTGTCGTTTTCGGCTGTAGTGGAAAGCAGAACGCTTAGATGGGAAATCAGCCGTGGTGTACATGCGGGTTGTATTGCTATCAATATACACATGAATCTCTCTCTCTCTCTCTCTCTATATATATATATATATATGTATATATATATATATATATATATATATATATATATATATATGTATATATATATATATATATATATATATATATATATATGACGGTTATTTTATTATGAAATAAAGTCACGTGAGTAACATATCAATACCATACGCAACCATTTTTTTGGGTCGGCTTTAGATGAATTCCAGCGCACTCATGCCCAGTATTGCAATTAGGTTAATATTCGTATATATACGCCATTTAAGACGTTTGGCCTAGGGAAAGGAAAACAGTGCCTCGGTTCGTGTGGCTGGCACCTACTCCCATTAAGTAGCTACCCTAAACTTTAGGAACTACCACGTTTGCACTATCTTGGGCTTTGAGTTTTTTAAGGATCGCGCTAGCGGGTCCAGACTTTGCTTCCAGCACAGAGTTTGTCGCCAGGAACGCTGGTAAGATATGAACCGTGTACCCGCACATGCGTTGTAAAGTTTACAGGCAGGTCTTATAGACATCAGTTATTAATTTTTATTTGAACACACTAACTAATGCGTAACGGTGAAATTAAGTTACTCATTTATATGTGGGCGTATCTATGTGGGTGCACTTTCGGTGGGTGCAACTGCTAAAATCCCTTCATTCCAGATGCTGTTTGTGTCAAGTAACCATCGCAACAAAAACACATGCACATTGGTATAGTCGACATGCTTTGCTCAACTAACACACACGTTTCTGGGCCTTTATAGATAAAATGTCAATTTGCGTAGTACAATTCAAATCGAGCCTGACGCGAATCCGTCTGACACTCGTCAAATGATTCTGGGGGTGGCTGCAACAAGAAAAACGACCGCTTGAAAGACCAGAGTATGTACGTGATAACGAATCGTGTGTAGATTTGTGTAATCTTGTTCTAATGACACTGCTCAGCGGCATTCCTAACGAATTCCTTTGAACATTTCGAGTGATCTGACTCTTAACCCAAGCACACGCAAGTGTTACGCCTGAGACTTTATCCGCCTTATAGTATGGAACACACGTTCACCACTTGGCGAATAAATATGAAATACTGAGTTTAATTATTGCGCCGATTGCGCTTACAGCTGCAAGGCAATGATTCTGTCATTGTTAGAGCATACGTGACTTTACTATTTTGAAACGCCTTTTATAACAAAAATATTGCTAAAACAAGGCTACCCTCACATTGATTGAAATTATATTCTGTGTGTATAGTAACAGCAAGGAATAATTTGTAAAATGAAATTCCTATTTGTAACCGCAATAAGTCTTAATTCTCCGCTAGAATATTTTCCCTTGTAGGCTTAATGATTTTGCGTTTTTGATTGATATACTTGGCACCGATATTGCGGAATGTGCAGCGTTTTCGATAAGGGCCTTCATAAGCTAATTAGTGCCAACGTATAAAGCTAGTACACTTTATAGAGTGTATCGGATGTTGAAGTCCTCCCTTCAGAGAGAAATAGGGTGGTTTCCAAAGATATGTAAGTAAGATACACTTAATAGAACTTCTGGAGCTAGGCCGCCGCAAGGCCGCCAACCTTTACCGCTAGACAAAGAAACAACAACAGTCCGCACTGAGACTAACGTGGTTATTTGTACAGCACCGCGAAGTACAAGTATTTAGTCTCTCCATCTCGCATATAATAATTGTAAGTTCGTTGCGAAAATGTTTGCACTCCTTAACCTAGATCGCAAACATGCAGCAGAGTGTTGTGCACAAGTGTTAAGGTTTTTTAAATTATTAAAATGTTTCCTTATTATTATATAGTTTTAATGACGCTTTGTTAGTGGCCAGTGTTCTTATTCCTGTTTTTTATTCTTTTCAATCATATACCGCTTGTTCTATATGGTCCAGAAAAGTAACAATTTGATCATCTATAATTTTATATTGCCACTAACCAAGCTACAATCTAATGACTCAAAATAGATAAAGAGCGATGAATGTTGAATGATTTTTCTAATCCACCTGTTATATTTTTGGAGGGTTAATAAACTTTCGTAAAGCTGTGCGCTGTGTGGTAAAATAGGACGTTTTTGATTGATATACTTGGCACCGATATTGCGGAATGTGCAGCGTTTTCGACAAGGGCCTTCATAAGCTAATTAGTGCCAACGTATGAAGCTAGTACACTCTATAGAGTGTATCGGATGTTAAGTCCTCCCTTCAGAGAGAAAATAGGGTGGTTTCCAAAGATATGTAAGTAAGATACACTTAATAGAACTTCTGGAGCTAGGCCGCCGCAAGTACCCAACCTTTACCGCTAGACAAAGAAACAACAACAGTCGCACTGAGACTAACGTGGTTATTTGTACAGCACCCGCGAAGTACAAGTATTTAGTCTCTCTCTCCATCTCGCATATACTGATTGTAAGTTCGTTGCGAAAAAAAAAAGATACGGCTCAAGAAATAATTCATTTCCTTGGCCTTCGGGACAGGGGAATCTAAGTGAGAGTAGATCATTTTTTTTAAAATAATGTTTTCAGTTCTAGACTGTCCTCCGTCCTCTACGGGTTTGGAATCAACCGTGAGACATGTCTTCAATGCACAGAGTGCCGTACGTGTAGAGATATCTAAGGATCTACCAAGAACAACGCCTATCAAAATGATAATATTCTGAGAAGCTAAACATGCATTTTGAGCGCTACCATAGTAATGATCAGCTAAATCATTTACTCCAGTACTCTTAGCAGGATTATTCTGCAAATTCTGCGCTAAAATCTACCACAAACATAGTCACTCCCAGAAAGCTGCTTACTGATAAAGATAACACGGATTCGAATTAGGGCACTATAATACATTGCGTTTATTATTGTTGTTGTTGCTGTCGTTATTATTACTGACGTTGTTGTTGTTGCTGCTGCTGCTGCTGCTGTTGTTGTTGTTGTTGTCGTCGTCGTCCTCATGATTAACTTTCATAATCATCATCGGTTCTTGTGGTGTCGTCGTCTTCATCATTCGTTCGGGTTGGTAGTTATCGATAGTTATTTAGTGACAATCGTTATTTAGTAGAGATCATCAGTAATAATAACCACCCTCAGTCCATCCACCGCACTACCGTCTCACCGCGAATATGGATGCGAACCACAAAGAAACTGTCGAGGCGTGGGTGGTTGGGTGAGATGGCTCTACTCAATGGGTGGAGTGCGCGGCGTACCAGATATGTCATACGTTGCGTTTGCTCAGAGCGTGCGTCTATCGGCCGACGCCTGGATGGTCTGCCGAGGGCCAGAGCCCTTCGATCAGCCAGCAGCGGCCATGAATCAAACGGAGACTGACGCTCTCAGAGATTCTCGTTGTGAGTGCGTCAACGGCGCCACCAACCAGTGGCACGCGTGGACCAGCTGAGCACGTCAAAACAATCGGAGGGGTGGTACGTTTCGTCATTCCGCCGCCGTCCCGATAGACCCGATAGTTCAACTGCCTTCTTGTTTCTGTTCTGTTCCATCGCCTTCGTCGACTTCGGCCGTGGAAGACAAGCAGCAGAGTACACGCATTGCCAGCTAATGTTGAGCGCCAGCTGTGTGTGTGTGTGTGATTTATTACTGCCGATGCAGCGAATGTGTATGTAGGTATGTATGTTTGCTATGTATATAGAAATAGCCATGAGTGAAAAGTCTACTCCATATACTCTCGTATTCTATGTATACTACAGTCTATACTCAACGACCCCGTCCGAACCGTTCCGAATGAACAACACCACATCGTCTTCAGCTCGATGAGCGCCGCAGTGACGTCCCGATAGACACCGACAAAGGGCAGGCATCGCTTCGCCTGCTCTTTGGGTAATGATTAGTTGTTGTTTGGACTCAGTCAGTAAAAATCGAACGAATACCGCGCAAGTGACGCGAGGCGAGGGAAACCAACTGCCCACATCATCGCAAACTTAAATGGTGCAAGCCATTCGATGGCAAGATACATACACCACGCACAGGAAATTAGGAGGTGGTATGAATGACATGGCTAGAAAAGTACCACACTGTAGAGAGCGACATATAGAGCGAGAGCGGATATTCGTGATTACTGAACAATGCCCCTACCCTTGATCCGGCGACACAAGTTCGGCAAAGGTTTCGAAGCGGTCATTGTGCAATTTCCCTTTTGGCACTTTTTAAAACGTAATGAAACGTTCTTATTTGGCTATGGCCGTACCATCTGCTGCTACTTGTCACCTCAAACTCTGGAAGGCAGTTAGTTCGGTTGTGTTTCTTTAGCCTATAATCAGATAGGCCAATTAGGTAGGCAACGGCTGGCTCAAACGCGCTACAAAACAGCCACGATGTACGAAACATCACGTTTTTCTGTATGGTATTTTGCTTGTGTTTGCTTTTCACCGAATACACAAGTAACAAACGTGACAACTAAACGTATCTTGAAACGTGGACGAACAACTGTCCTCGACTACCCTATCGCGCCTGAAGCGAGGAAAACTGCAATATCTAAACTCAAACACTGAATTTTGGTGCAATTTGTGCCGGGTCTAGCCATCGGACTTGGTTTCACATCATCATCTAACCTATTGTTATTATTATTTAATAATAGTAAAATAATAATATTTATTATTATATTATTAACTACTACGAGTGTGGAGTTGTAATACTGGGCAATGGACGACACTTAGCTGGACTCGGGTTGGAACAACACGTGTTGGAAGAAAAAAACGTCTGTTAACGTGTATTCAGCATCGCGGCAGTTAGCCTCCTGTGTCTGCTGACGAGTATGGGTGAGCAAGTATAGAGAGAGATCTTGTACGCGGTACATCTGTAGCTGTCGATACGGCGAATTTTCCAACTCGTACTCTACTCTGTCAGATACCTCTCGAGGCGGCAGAAGCCTAGAGGTGGTAGGTAGATGAACT
>QVRM01000438.1:0-49922 GCA_003439945.1 Dermanyssus gallinae
ACGCGGAGGCTCACTAAATGCTCAGGCAATGTATGATACGGTGACGAAGTTATACACAACGTATCAACAGAACAGCTCACTGCTAGCGCCGTCGATGTCGATCGAGCATCCAATCCAACGTACACCTAGACGACTAAGGTACTGTCACCAGCCAGAACATCAACATCGTCTTAAATAACTCTGTAAATGACACGACAGTCGACCGAGCACATTATCGAACGTGCATCTTGTCGTCCGAGAAAAAGAGAAGATCCGATTCCATCGTTTAACATTGTTACTATACGAGCGCTACAGCTTTCCTTGAGTGAATAAATAGGCCGAGAAAGCATGGCCTAACATTTATTCTTTGCTCGGCTGCGCTACGCGCTAGACGTACGTCGTTTGTTTTCGGTCATCGTTCGTAAGTCTCTCGTAATCGCCTAGCTGAGTCTACATTCTCCAATTAGTTCTATTACAAAGTGCAGGCGCTTGTGCCACGTGTATCGTGATGGACCGGTTCACAAACGCCGAGAAAGCTGACATGCATTTTATGTATGGTAAAGCACACGGTAACGCAAGTCTTGCACATCGGTTGTACGCAGAGCGTTTCCCAAATCGACGGATACCTGGCAGGAAAATGTTTTCAAGACTTCATCGTTTGCTCTGCGAAACTGGATCATTTCAAGGCCGTCAGTACGAAGCGGGACGACCGCGGACAGTGAGGAGCCCAAATACGGAGGACCACATTGTTGAGCAAGTAATTGCGCGTCCTTCTGCAAGCAGTAGGCAGGTGGTTAGAAGTGTCGGTGTAAGTCGTACCACTGTTCACAGGGTGCTAAATGAATCAGGGCTACGCCCATACCGGCTGCAGCGAGTTCAAGCCTTGCGGGATTCTGATTACCAGCCACGCATTCATTACTGTCGCTGGTTTCTGCAACAAGCCGCGGCCGATGTAAAATTTCCTGCTTTTGTTCTTTTCACCGACGAAGCGACCTTCACGCAAGATGGTGTGTTCAACGCACACAATGCGCATTGGTGGTCTACGGAGAACCCGCATATGACCCGCCCGCATAGACACCAGCATCGGTTCTCCGTGAATGTCTGGGCTGGCATTTTGGGCAACTATCTTTTCGGACCTCATATACTTCCAGATACATTGAATGGACGAACATACAACCTGTTTCTGAGCACAACCCTGCGAGAACATTTGGCAAACATTCCACAGAGTGTTCGATCGATAATGTGGTTCCAGCACGATGGTGCTCCAGCACACAACGCCCTCTCGGTACGGAATTATCTGGATGAGACGTTTGCTACTCGCTGGATTGGCCGCCGCGATCGCCTGATATGTCCAGTCTTGACTTTTTCCTTTGGGGCCACCTAAAGGATCTAGTCTATGCAACTCCGTTGAGTCTCCTATGGATCTGATCGGCAGAATAGTAACTGCTGGTGGAACCATTCGGGCAGACGCCTGGAATCTTAGAACGCGTGCAACGCGAGCTTTGCCATCGATACCGAATGTGCTTATTGGCTGGCGGGCATTCGTTCGAGCAATATTTAAAGTAAAATAAATATTTGTTTGAGCTTCTACAGGTGTGACAAGTGACTTGATTGATAAAGAAGGCAAATATAGTAGCTGCATGTGTGCACTCACACCCGATATGGTCCTAGGTAGATTTGAGTTACTCTGCAACCACGGATGCCAGCTCTTCCAATTTGGTACCAAAATGATTTACTAGAAATGCACGTTCGTCAGGACGTATTAGTTTTATACACGTAATGGAAAAAATTTAAGAACCTAGGCGTTAAAGTTTAAACATGCAAAAGTTAAATTATTATTTTGCAATCTCTTCTTAATATCACAATAGGCATTGCGCTCGCTTAGGTCGTGTATAGTTTTAAAAAATGTAGAATTGTCTCCCGAATGCGCCTGGGTGTGCTCGGTTTTTCTTGAATTGAAGAATGCGTTCTCTTACAATCGTGCATTTTGCAAACGTATGTCGGAACAGGTCTCCCCCCAAAATAACAATTAAAAAAAATATCTCACTCCTATACGGAGCATTTCCGCTCCCCCTTTCCATTGGCAAAATTGATTTTCTCACCGAGTTTGACCATAATCTAGCGTTTTGGACACACAAATAGGAATACCCTGTATATATTTAAGAGTAAAGGAAGCTATGAGATGCACACGTCAGGCGCTACTTGATTGTTAATCTTAACTCAACTTCTCAGCATAATTACAATATAAGCATATCGTGGGTTGGAGAGTCTCCGTTCATTCTTGGCCCATCGGAGGACGCAATCAATAACGATCTGCACCGGCCAGCATATGTGATCAATGCTGCAAAATATATCTAGGTTGTTAGCGTCGAGCCTGCACGTTACTTCGTCGAGGTGGAATGCGGGTTTAGTGGGTTCATGTGAGTTCCCCACCCCAGTTGTCAGTTGCTAGTGACTCATGTGCGCTATGCATTCCTGAAATTTCGTACAACAACCAAAAAACACGGCAGGATTGGGTGCAGAGATGGGTGCTTAACTTTCACAGCAAACTACCGATCACAAAGACACACCTGGACACAAAAGCATTTCAAAGCACGGTGGCGTGGCCAAAATTGTCCACGGTGTCAGAAGCTGAAGTCAACATAGATGCGGTGTAAATTATACAGCGACAAAGCCGGCAGCATTATTATAGCAACCGAGCAAGCACCTAGTGGATGACGACCAACAGAACAACAACAACAACGACAACAACAACGACAACGACGACAACAACAACATCAACATCGACCGACACATGCCCGTTCAGCCACATGCTAACGACATCGATCCACGTTCACCACCGCCTTCCCACGACCACAGCATCCGTATCATCATCGTCATCATCATTATCAGATCTACAGGCCCGTCCGGCGGCAGCAGCATTACACACGGGATACAAGCCAGCTACTACCACAATGCGCGCTCGAATCGATCACTGCTGATGCTGCTGCGAGTTCGCTAGTCTCTCGCTCAAACGACACACGTGCTCTGCTAGCTTCGCGCCGCCAGCGACGATTGCTTCATCTATTCTCATGCATCCTTATATATAGGACCTGTGGATCATCATATTAGTGCAACATCATCTGTGCTTTGAGCCACCTCCCCGCAGAGAGCCACCTCCCCATTATCAATGAACATCGTGGTTTGTTTTAATTGTTATTGATAAGTAACCTACGAATTACTCTCGGCACTTCCCGAGCTTTTGCCAGCTCTTCAACGATCTTCTTCCTTGGTGATATGTCAAACGCTGCCTTCAAATCCACAAACGCAGCATATTAGACAGCTCCTCGGCTTAGACTGCGTATTCCAGATTACCCTTAATAGCATGCCAATTTTTGAGTGAGCTGATCTTCCGTTCCTAAATCCGTGCTTCTCCTTCTGTATTACCCTCTCTCCTCTAAAAAAAAACACCCCAGTCTCCTAGCTATTATTGCTGAGAATATCTTGTACGGGACAGCTTTTCAGTGCTATTGCTCTCCAAACCACTGGTTCCGTGTCTACTCATTTTCCTTTTCGAATGCATTTTAAGGCCGCTTCCTGCCAAGCCTGTGGAAGTTCCCCGTGTTTAAGCATTCCTTGAATAGGACTTGCCAGCATAGTGCCAGAATCAGGGTGTCTTTCATATGTTAATCCCTTATTAAATCCTCCCCGTGGTGCTCTGTCTATTGCTTCTATCACTTCCCTGGGTGAGAATGCCCTAATTATCCAGACTCTCGTTTCCTCCGTTGTCTGTTCCCACGGCCTTCGTATTCTAGCGGCGCTTTCAAAGTTGTGTCCGACCCGGCCAATATCTTTCTGAAATGTTTAAGGAGTATGGTAGTATGTTTATTGGTAAAATGTTTTCACTTTTTCAATAGTTTATTATTTGTTTAATCTTAATTATCAATACTCAACGTGCTCTCCTGTAGTGTGTAATATTGGGGGCACGATAAGCCTAGAAATGGGAGACGCCCTGTACCGACGGAGCTATGGGGAACCGTCTGAGATTTTCCTACGAACCATAATGAAACCATGCACATGTTGATTTTTCTTAATGGAAACAAGTAACATTGGCAAGAGGTTGGACTTGCAGAAATTATCGTGTCGCATAATCGATTATCGAGGCGTATTTATACGCTTGAGACAACACGTAGCAATTTTCAGTGTTAGTATCCTTCCCTCATAGTTTGCGCGTAGTTCCATATAAATAGAAATAATGTAAAATACCTCGGGGTAATCCTCGACACTGGATTAACCGGAACAAAATCGATGTGTGAAACATGTCCTTAAAAACGCCCTTAATCTGGCACGTACCTAGCCAAGATGCTGCTATGGGATCTGCTTGCAAGAGGCAGGTCTTCTTGGCATAGTCAGATTCACATATGCCTGACTATGACAGGAGGTGCCAGCATTAGTACTTGGCACGAAGATCTTGAAGCGTGACTGGACTCTTGCAATAAACTGATGTACTGCACGTGGCCAAGATGTGCCTGATCTAATTATAGAGACGAATTCTGCTGCAAGCTGGTGCTGCTTCAAGGACAACTTCTGCCTTCACGCATCGATTGATTATAAAAACGGACGCTCTTAACTGTCCTAGTATCAACAGTAAGGCTCCATGAGTAAAATTCATCGGAAAACTTGGCCCTGAAGGAGCATGCGGAAAGCTCGGCCCTGCAACAAAAGATTAAAATTTGCAAACAATACATCAAAAACCTAGGATCGTATTATTCCACATTTTCTTTCCGAATAGAAGAGGTGTCGACGTTTGGCGAGATTTAAAGGGATCTTTCTCACTTACTTACTCTTCATCAACATTTAGACGTTTAGTATACTTTGTTTTGAGCGAGCGGGAAAAAAGCTTTTACGCGCACACGAAGCGGGTAGTGTGGGACTCGATGCGGATGCTGTTGGCATAATACCCACCTAAATGGCCTCAGGAGGAGACGAGTAGCTGAAACCGTTCTTTAATACTAATTCAACCCCCATTCTCTAAAAATGAAGCCCCACGACTTCGCCAAGTAGCACAAACAATAGGAGAAGCTGCTACGATACGACCTCAATAAAACGTTTAAGCTCTGCCCGTGATGTAAACTAAGGCCACACTGAAATTTAGCAAACAACATATTACAAGTCATATTTTTATTAGTTTATTGTAACCTAAATCCCAAAAATAATTTTATACAGATACGTGCCTGTCGAGATCAATTCAGTCGTGACTCCTAGTACCAGTCGGGTTATAATAATAATAGTCCTTAGACTAGTCTTCAAAGTTTACAGAGTCTTGCTCGAGCATCAATTTCGCCGACTGTATGTCTTCGGCGTTCCATATAAGGTTAACTGTTTCCTGAAAGGCAGCTCTGTTCGTTTTGTCCATGAGTTCGTCGAGTAGCTCATCCAGCGCTTCGGCGGCCTCTTCGCTTCGGCCGGATTGCAGCAAATAGTCGGTCCGTCCAGCAAGGTCATGATAGGCGCTCTCCGACAAGTACCAGGTAATATGGTCGGCCGTCTCACCAAGCGGCTGTTGAAGAAGTCGGTGTACATGTATAGCAAACGTTATTATTGACTCTAGCTGTGCAAAGACGTGCATGCGATCAAGTCGCGGCATTACGACATAGGTCTCATTGTTGTACACCCAAGGGTCGTCGTTGTGCCTCAGTAACACCGGTTTTACGAAAAGATCTGACGCAGTTGAGTGCCTAGAAAGCATCAAATGAAATATCGTCTTATGAAAACAGTAGCAAGAATAACTAATACACAGCTTCGATTGACATATATACATAAATACACATGGCATCCCTTTATATCAGAGGCGCTTAGAGCACCAGCATAAGCGGACATGCTCTTCTTGGGTTTGCTCAACAATCCTTGTGACAGTATGGTCGCATCTATGTCAAATATATTCACAGACAAATGCGGCTATATCTAAGCCTGCGCCGATTATGATGACTCACATTTAGTCAACTCTAATCTCTGTTTTTCTATGGATAACGCATAATTAAATTGTCCAGTTCTTACAACTTCTCTGGAGTGAATGTCGTTAATTTGCTCTTTAAATCAAAGCAGTGGAAATTTCGCCTTGGAATTTCTAGCTCTCACCATAAACATTTTTCGGGCTGACTCTCACCCAGCATTTAAAGTCTACGGAATCGCCTTCTATTGCTTCGTAAGACGGACCCCCCTAAATACAAATGTGCAACGACGGGGATCGAACCTGTGCACCTATGTGTCTCCTCCGGTCGCAAGGTCGCCGGGCTCGACTATGGCCAATGTATATTCAAATTGGCTCACTCTGCACTCTTCAGAAAAAGTTTCCTGAGCAATTATACAAACAATAATAAAAAAAGACGGCAAATGCCACAATGTTTGCATCACTTTAGGCCCTAACGGCCTAAGATTTAGCGGGCCCTGTGTGGCCATTCCTTGCGGCAGACATCGAGTACACAGTCTAGCCTAGAATATAGGCACTACTGTCCACCTTTGTTTTTTAAGGAGAAATTATTAAGATTCGCTCCAGAGAGGTTGTAATAACTGGAAAATGAAATTATGCGTCCTTAAACAAATTTAAAAAATACGAATTAAGCAAAAATACGTTCAGCAATAGAAATCGACATGTTATTAAATAATAGAAGCATTTCTCGTGAACTTACTTTTGTTCAACAATGAGAATGCTAAGAAGAACGTTGATGAGGTCACACTGCGAAACTTCAGCGCAGTGCACCCAGTACTTCAGGATGCATACGAAGAAAAGTCTACGCGACCTCAGTTCAGTAAACAACGATTTTCGGACGGCTGTCGCATAAAAGGATAAAACACAATTTAAATTTTGACATTAAAGACATTTTGTATTGCACATGTGGATTGCTGGAATAGATATCTTACAAAGCTGACACTAACTAACATATTGACAATTTGGACAATAGTAGGAGCTTCAAAACATGATAGTTTTAAACCAGTCACTTCTCTGGTAGAAAAATTTCTTAGTGAAAGCGAAATATTTATTAGTAAGAAAGTTTGCTTTTGTGGGAATACGAAAAATATTATATTGAAACATACTTAGACTTAGGAGAAAGCAGACCGCTCTCTGTTTCTCGGTCAACAAATTAACCTCGGGAAGAGTTGGGACTTCCAGCGGCTCACTGCGATCCTCAGGGTCCCAGAGCTGACACAGACAAGACACAAATACATCTTCCAATCTTTGATCGACTCGATCGATCTCTACAGTGGGATCGAAACAACAAAATTAAATGCATGTTACTTTATATATATGGGTCGTTCGGTAAGTAAAGTTGATTTTGTATGGCTTAAACCTTTCCACATCTTAGGATGGATTAAAAATCAAAACCGACTGTGACTGATGTGTCAGTATTATTCACCAACAAACGTAGAACGCATGCATTTTTCTATAACTAACTGTTAAGCAAAGCCTAAAATAAACCAACCCTGACCACGTTAGATCTGGTCGGTCTAGAATCCTTATTTCAGTCAAAGTAAGAACAAAAAAATTATCTGTAATAAGTTACTAATGCATGGTTTGAAATTCTACACTACGACTACCGGTATTAGAATGCGTCAATAAATATCTTGATTTTACTGTTTTTAATACAACTATAATAAACATTTTTTTATAACTACCAGTACTTAGCAAAAAGGTAAACTGGATTATTGCTCCCAAGCAAAATGATGGTACAGGTTGCTAGTTTTAATCAAAATAAAGACACTGTCCTGTACGTAATTAACATCGGAATTGCGTAAAGTTTTTTTGCTTATACCCTGGACGACATGACTCTCCTCTTCAAAAGCTTCGCCCGGTAGTCGAAGAAGTATGGCATAAAGAATGCGTCGAAGTCGCAGGGAAACTACATGGCAAGACTCCTTGTCTGGATCTTCAGTCGAAATCATCAGGTAGTGAAGGCGTGATACAGCCGTGTCTAACAAACTCGAACTAAGCTTGCTCTACAGCCAGAGCCATGAAAAAACAAAAAAAAACGACAACGTACGCACGTAACTCGCATATCCATTACAAAGTTATATTTACATAAGTTACAGTGACGGAAAGTTAACAGTGCTCGGCTCGGCATTACATCTTGTACAGAGCTTTTCAGGAGTCTTCTCTGAACAGCCTCAGTCATGCCTATCTGTTTGCACAAGTATGGGCTCCAGATGAAGAGCAATATAAAAGTCTAGATAACACAATTGATTTATACAGACGAATATACAACTTTAG
The DNA here is from genome assembly GCA_003439945.1 of Dermanyssus gallinae. Lineage (NCBI taxonomy): Eukaryota > Metazoa > Arthropoda > Arachnida > Mesostigmata > Dermanyssidae > Dermanyssus > Dermanyssus gallinae. Next base: position 8,225 of record QVRM01000438.1, read on the forward strand.
ATCCTCAACGATGTAAGAACAGAATAGCATATTTACAAGCACGTATGTAGATTTGACTAGATTTTTATTATGTGCAGAGAACGTAAGATCCGTCGACAATAACACGCCTATGTTCCTAGATAACGACCACTTAGAGAGAAGCATTAATTGTTTAGCCTACTAAACACGGGTATTTTGCAAATGTTAAATATCTAAATTTGGCACCCACAAAACGGTTTCCAAATATTGCCCTAGAACAATGAGAACTGTTATCTTGGTAATTGTCGACTACTAAAATATGATGTATATATTAACATAATAGTACGCCCAGTCATAAAATAACGCAATTATAACGAAATGTCAAGATGTTCGTGAGGGCTACTATACACGAGCTTTAAACTCGTGGCAAAATTGTATTCGACTAGAGCCTTAAAGTACTTCCTTCGCTTCTTCAAATATATATATATATATATATATATATGTATAATGGATCGAATGCAATCTAACAGATCTGGCACGTCTCTTACGTAGTACTCTTTTCAGCAATCTCGGTCGACGCATTAAGTGACGACCCCTATCACCCGGTCCAGATTCGTTGTGGTTTTCATACCAAGACTATCGTATCTCAAGTGGAAAAACATGCCATCAGGTGATTTTGGCTAGATCTAAAAAAATAATTAAAATATTTTACTAAATTAAAGATTGAACAGGAGAGGAGACATCGCTACAAGCATCCACATTTATGCTGCGCAGAAAGAAGATTATCCGAGCTGACCCAAACCAATTTTAGAGCAGGTCTTAACCACAGGGACCGCCTACAGCCCAACGCTTGCGACGTCTTACCCATTTAACGAGTTTAAACCCCATCACGAATTGGTGAATTGCGTTACAAGTTTTACATATGGCGCGATCATGATGATCGTTTGAGCGGACATTTTGGTCGTAATGGTAACATTTTAGGGTGCTGCACGTGAAAGCGCTAAAGTAAACCATAACACCTATCTTTTTACGACTTTCCTTAATCTGGCTATTCGCCTTTCTGTACACAAGCTAGCGAAGTGCCCTTTATTATGCAGAATATTGCGCCGACCACGCCTGTATGATCGGTCCCTTCATGCATTCTCTGGTTCTCCCGCAAATGTAGATTTTGCGCAACTATGTAGAAGAAAAAAAAGGCAGAATAATTACTTTTGCAAATTTCACCCTCATTCCTACACCAGACGTTTCCGCCTCCTCCTCCCATTCGGAAAAAAAATGTTCTTGCCGAGTTTCGCCAAAATACGTACATATTGTTATGATACGCCCTGTATATATATCAGTAGTAACGTTAGGCACGGGGGGGTTAAACAGCAGTAAGCTGATAACCAGTGCGTATCGTTTATTTGTGTAATAGAATCTATATATATATATATATAACTTACATAGTTAAGATCATTTTAGTGCAAAACCGTAGACGGGCCTAGGCCGTACGGGGTAATTAGCTCTATATATAATATCAAGAAATACGCACCTATTACAAAATAATATATATATATATATATACTAGAGCCACCAGTTGCGTCTGATGTACATGATTATAAAAATATATTATGATTATAATATAGCAAGCAGGAGCAGTGGCAACACTAAGCACTGCTACACGGAAGCGAAAAGGTATTTTTATAGCAATTGCTGTTCGCCCCGAGCCGGTCTTTTCTGCCACACCATGCCGCGCCACGCATTCTCGGAATACAAGCAGCGAGGACACCAAACTCACCTCAACCGAGATGGCCCGTAGGAACCAATGCGGGTATTCGCGCGTCAAGTAGCGATTCGAATTGATACTGGCTTCCACTCGCTCCAGGACGTTTGCTCCGGGCACGTCGAACGACGCACGAGCCTGTTGCAACAAGAGGCGGGCCTCTTTGCGTTGCCACGGCAATAACTGCAACGACATTTGAACACAACAATATGTGGAAACAGACATAAGGGTGCAAAGAAAGAGACGCGAACTTCAAAACATATATATATATATATTTTCACTCTTTATTATTCACTTGTATTAGTTGCAGATCGTCATATAATTAATGATGGATGATAATTTAGTTCAACTGAAAAAAGGCAACTGACTGAGGCACTCCATGTTTCGTCGGGTAGAATGTTCCACATCGAACACTGTGCTCTACACACATACACAATACATTTATGGTTCCATACAGAAAAACATAGAGATCCGTAAATCTAAACATCGTAAGAAGCGCAAGGCATCGAACGTATATATATATATATATAAATGCATACCTCCTTCATAATGATATTGTCCGCTTCATCAGCAGTGTGGTGGTACAGAAAGTCCAAAATCTGGACGGACACACGAGTGCTGCAAATATGAGCAACAACTGGTTAAGCATAAGTCTATCGATAGGGTAAAGATCGTTTGAGCATGTTCCAATGTATGCGTATTCTGTATATATACATATGCAATCACTTAAGTACTTACTAAAATCTACCCGGTGGTACCGAGACATGGCACATATGTCCTGAGGGAACGTAGCTGAATGTCGTTTGGTTGGCCCGATAAAACAACCGCTTGAACGGCTCAAAGAACTCACACCCTAGGCCTTGCATTTGCGTCAGGGCGAACCATACTTGAGGTGCGCACCTGTCCTTCGATTTCTCTAATGATCGGCAGACACGTCGAACAGAGTCAAACAAATAGAGAACAAAGGACAGCTTAACAAAACTACCACAATAAATAACACTCCACGCTTAATTGCACGGGGCACAGCTTCTGCATCACGCCGTTGACTGCACCTCTGACCCACCGTGTATAATAAATAAAAAAAACACATTAAGGACGATTTTGCACTAAATGAAGCCGTCGTGTTGATCGAAATCCGTGTTTACATGGATTTGGATTTACAGTTACGGATTTGGATATAGTCAAACGTATGCAGTAATAGCGACCGAAACAGCACCGCTAGTATTTACAATAACAAAATACCCAGACACTTGTCTTGCAAGTGATACAATGGTTCGTTATTATACATTTGCAGGCCAGGTGGCTTAGGATGACGCACGCATCGATTGAAGTATTAGAGCGTTGACATAGCAGCCGGGAAAATCCGGGCAGCGATTGCAGGTTTCTTATTATTTTCAGCCTCGCTAGAGTTGTTTTGGTTTTCGAATCGAGTTGTGCTGCTGCTGCTACAAGTTAGCAGTATGCTGCTACAAGTCCTTACCAGAGAGAGAGTCCAGCCACTAGAGGTCATGTAACAAAAATCTTTTTTCGCTCTTTCTTCAAGCATTGCCCTGGTGCTGCATTTCGAGTGGTTGGAGGAAGCTTAGACAAGTCCAGAGTGAGCACGGTACAACGTGACATCCCCTTTGGGATATAAGGGATATAACATCCTCTTTGGGAAATTTAATTTGGGGTTATGTCGAGGGAATTACAGAGAATGGTGGCTAAGATGTTTAGATGGTAGACTGCTTGACATTCACCTGTATCATATCATCGTCTCGTACCGTGTTTCGCAGCAAAGTGACAAGAACATTGTTCGGGAAAGAAGAGTAGTCTAATTAGAGAGAATATTAGGTAGTTAGCTGGACGTGGTTTGTTTCAGCCAAAACTCTACTCACTCGTATTTCCGTATCTTAGACAAATAGCGGCGGAGTAGTAAATAGCTCCGCGTAAAATTCAGATAAGTTCAGTTAAAAAACTACCCGCATGACGTGCAGGAAGGACACCCCACATAGTTGAAGAGCTTTGTTCTCATCTGTTCTCTCGCCTTAACCAAGCCGGCACATTTATTCAGCATACGTCTGTTTCCTCTGGCAGAGCTATGGCAATGCTAATTTCATCAAGAGGGACATACGCATGCATGCATCCATAAGAAACATGCACCGAGACATTGTACGTTGCAGACAAGAAAATTATGCACAAAATTTCACACAACGCCTACTACACCGTACTAGCGATTAGCGCCCATCACTGCTACGTGATAAGTGATGATACCGACCGAGGCGTATGAGCTTGGCAAAGTTCCTGTAGAGAACCGTGGGCAAAACGACAGGCTTTGACGGATCTATCTTCAGTTCGTCCTGCAACAGTAGACAGCCGCGGGGAATATCCTGTAGGAAAAACTTTGTGTTCCCCGAAATAACTATCGCGTTCAGATACTTCGCATAAGCTACGATCTCAATCGTGAAGTCACGGTCGCCGATCACCTAGAAAACAAAGCATTTCGAGAAGCTGAAGCTACGCTTTCGTCATACTGCTCACGACTGCTTCCAACCGTCTTTGTAGTTCGCGGTCCGCGTCATCCCTATTCGTCAGCTAGCGCATTGCAATATGAACACGACTTTTTGCCGTCTCCTTTTGCAGACGGGCAGAAAAACGTTAACATCATGAATTTACAAAGCTTTGGCTCTACCGTCGAATTCACATCCAATATTCACGGCAAGTCGGCATCTTTAGTTTAATAATTATTTATTATTTTATTATAAAGCAGCTCAAAGTTTATATCATGCTATACAACAGAACCACCGTTCCATATAACAGGGCCTAACTGGGTTGCTGGGAGGAAAACACGGATATTGACCACCACGGCTGAGGCTTTATTCCGTTCAACTCCACTGCTCCGTCAGTACAGCACCACCTCTCCGGCCTGTCTCATCAGTAATGCCACTCTACAGTCTTACACATATAACACTCTATATTATCTCGGTTGCGTCGTAGAATGTGAGTTAGCGCCTCATGCCCTTTCGTTACGCGAATGTCGCGGGCGTCCACCACAAAACGCGTAGCTTTGAGACTGGCGCCTACTCTTTTTACAATGACGCCCGATTTATCTGTTTCTTCTGAGCATGTAGCAATAAATTGCAAGAGCAACTGCAAACACCGCAAGTTGTTGTTCGTTCTAGACCGTCGTTGTCCGACAGGATCGTCCCACCACACTCAGACTCATTATGGATATCATTTGAATTATACTTGGCTGAGTGCTTCCGGCCCGAGGGGGTGCGTCGGGATCACCGCCTGTGGATCTTCGTCTCTGCTCGTTCCTTGGCCCCCTTTCATTCTGCCTGCCCTAGCGGGCGTAACCAGAGGCCAAGGACAGGGGCGTCCCGTTATGTTATTATGTCCTATTATGGCTATATTGGTTGACGCTTCTCATGTCGCCACAAACCTGCAGAGCTTCGACGCCCATCTCCGACGCGACATCTCTGAAGACGTCCTGTATTGCTGGGGATGGACGACCTTTTACAGGGTCACCTTGATGTAAGCTCAGCAACATATTGAGACGTTGCTCATTACGTCGCCTGGTGCGCGACAGCTTTGGCGTGTCGCCTGAAAAGAGTCGAACATTGACCTTCAGTCTCCGGCAGCCGATGTCCTAAGCATATGCTGCGCCGGCACAAGACGTCAAATTCACTCCTGCATGGCATCCAACCCATGCATTCTTAATCATTCAACCAATACTATCCATGCATTCTTAATCATCCAAGCAAACTACTAATCGAAATTTGCACCTATCAGAAACGGTAATGCTACATAGCAAATCGACACTAACCAAAATTTGGTCCATCAAACAGAACGTGTGGTGTTATGTTGGCGTTCTGCAGCCAGCGAAAAAATCTCCGGACGTTGTCCGCATATTGGCCGAAATCGCCAATCCACGTTTGATGGGCGAGCTGGTAGAGGACATTCGATCCATCAATGACCGCATGGCAATTTTGATGTTCTGAATTCTCAATTAACCTGTTCTGCTCGAACACGGCGCGCAAGTTAGTCATTGTCGATGTGATATGACAATGCGAGGAATCAGCTTCCGGTAGCAGATGAAGCGGCCAGGTGGTCCAAATACCTGTTGAAATGCGCTTAATTCATTAGCTTCTTTACCCGTGTGCATAGGAGATATATGTATTTTACATTTCAATTAATCAATCATTTTCTATTCAAACATGGTTTATTGACGGCATTGCATTTTACAGCGCTAATTTAATTCTCGTTAACAAATTGTAGTTTAACGGTATGCAAATAACAAGCACTCAGGGTAGTAGCCTCACCTAATGCAAGGACCCTGCTATCTAAACCCAATTTTCACAATAGTTGAATCAGAAAAAAATGTGTCTCAGAACTACTGTGATGATGTGCACGCAACATGCAACAATCAGTTTGTTGCATGTAACTTCCACATCATCACAGTAGTAAATGTGTCAGTACGCTAATCCATGTTCGCACACATTGGCCTAAATATCCATCATATACACCTATAAATAAATACATCCATGTGCATAGCTCTGTGAACCAGTCCAAAAAGTTCACTACTCCAAGCACAGTGGCAACGAATTCAGATGCAATTTTTATTTTGCGCACAAAGTAACGCTCAGTGGCGAGGCATCGAATATTTTTTCGAAATAGCTGACAAGATTTCTAGCTGGCGGCACGGAAGTGGGTTCTAAAAGTGTGAAAGATCTACTAAGTGCCTGGCTAGAAGAAAATCCCGTGGTCGCGAAAGTGCTTGACTTTTTAGAATCCGAGCCTGGAAAGGCACTTTTGATATCAGCCATGGAAAGTAAAAAGACACCAACGCCCACAATTTTAATAGAAAACCTGAGCGAAGAAGAGCATCAAAACACTACGAATTTACCATGAGCTCCCAACTTCCAGCCCATATAAACCCCGATCAACCCCAACTACGATCACAACAATCATATATCTGCAAAATGTGCAGGAAGTCCCTAAGGTCATTCCGGGGCTTACGTATGCATATGACGCGCCTTCACACTACGTATACCCGGCCTTCATCTAGTCAACCTATAAGGGACTCGCCGTCACCTGCGTCGCTTTCGGCTCAAGACGACACGAACAGGCCACTGGATGCGAACCTCGATTCGATTACGCTAATCCGTTCCCTGGCCCTGGTGCATCGAAACATTAAACTCGTCAAAGTGATACCCAGAGGAGTCAGAGAAATATGCTGCGCAGCATACGCTGAAACACTTTCCAATTTCAACACAGGGAAAAAGAATGCGTCTTGGGAGAAGCTTCTAATAATGCCAATGCTCATGCTACGCATCCCAGCACGGAGGCACAATGACCGAACATTATGCCAAATAATCAGAAATAACGTTACTGAATTGCGATGGAAAATACTTGCAAGTCTCCTAGACGAGTGTAATCGTAATATTATACAGTACGATACACCACTCGATACAGATCCATTATCAGATGCAAGCGAACACTTAGGATCCCTCCAGGCACCATTAACAACAGGAAGACACACTATACATCATAAATTGGTTTCTGACGCCGTCCGATCTTTCGCCGTAGCATCTGGATCTGGATTAGATGGGCTGCGCCCCCGACATCTCCGGGACATGCTAGACAACTGAGTACCCTCATCCGGGAGACTTCTAGAAGAAGCTGCTCCATGGTAGCCTCGGCACTAAACGGCAGCCTGCTTTCTCTATGCCTGACAATCTTTTACGGGGCAAACCTTACGGCCCTAAAAAAGAAGGACGGCTTAATCAGACCCATAGCATGTGGCCTCACGATCCAAAGGCTTGTGGCAAAGGTGGCTATCGCCATCAGTAAAACTTCTATAATGAAAGCTTTAGGACCGAGGCAAGTAGGAGTCTCTATAAAAGGAGGCGCGGAAGCAGCCGTTCACGCTGTACGAGCATTTTCGACGGTCCTGTGCATGTCCTAAGTCAAGCTAGATTTTAGCAACGCTTGTAACACAATACGACGCGACGTAATATTGGAAGAAGTAAGACTCCACGTACCAGAACTCCTGCCGCTAGTATGGCAAAGCTACAGGGATCCATCACTTCTATCCTGGTGTGACAAAGAATCACTTAAATCAACAAATGGAGTACAACAAGGAGATCCACTGGGCCCCGCCCTGTGGATCTAGAAATCTCCAATTTAGTGGCACAAATGAGAAGCCCGCTAAACATCTGGTACCTGGATGATGGTACATTAAGAGGACCGGCAGAAGTGGTGACCGCTGACTTACTGAAGGTTTTGCAGTTTGCGAATGAAGGGGGGGGGCAGTTCTCAATCTTTCCAAATGCGAAGTAATAACGGTTGGGGCGGACACTAAAGAACGAGACGAGGCATACAAAACAATTGCTGCCGTTTTACCAGGCTGCAAGCGAGTTAACCCGGTCGAGTTAGAGGTTCTTGGGGCTCCACTTAGTCCACAAAGTATTTTCAAGACCTTAGGAGATAAACGCCGCGCGTTGCTACAGACGCGACCTCGTCTGTTGGCTATGCACTCACAAGCGGCACTATGCCTTCGGAGGTAGAGTTTAGGTTCCCCTAAATTCAACTACACACTACGCACTTCACCGATAAGCCAATGTCCCGACGCCCTGCAATCGTACGACGACTCTACGAGGGACATATTGAGCGAAGTTCTCAACATTGACTTCACGGACAGTACGTGGCGAAGAGCAAAGTTCCCCATAAGATAAGGTGGACTGGGTATTCGATCAGCAACCGAATTGGCCCCCATATGTTACGCAGCGTCATTAATAGAATTCGGCCAGCTGGCTGAGACGCTAGTTGACCCGAGTGCTCACCACCGGTTGTACATAGCTAAGCAGAAGGCAGAGTCACTGGTCAAACTGAGATTGAATCCAGGCCTTTGGGAAAAACATACAACGCAGAGAGTGCTCGACAACTACAGATGCAAAGTCATAGCCCGTGAGATCATCGAAAAGCCTTGAGCCCACAGAGAAAGCGGTCTTCTTGGCCGCACGAGACACCTTCAGCGGCGGATTTCTCAGGGCTCTTCCGTCACCGCAGCTCGGCACTATGCTGGACAACATCTCATTCCGCATGGTGTCGGCTCTAAGAATCGGCGGGCAAATATGCGAACCACACAATTGTAAGGCCTGTGGAAAACCAGTGGAGAAGGATGGCCTCCACCCATTGAGCTGCATCAAGAGCCAAGGTCGGGCCCCTAGGCACACCGAACTAAACGCAATAATTCAAAGAGCTCTCCGGAGAGCGGGAATATCTAGCATGCTGGAACCCAGACTAGGACTTCATGACGATAAAAGGCCCGACGGTGTGACCAATCCGCCGTGGGAAAAAGGCAAATGCCTGGTTTGGGATGCGACAGTATCCTGCACGGCCGCACCATCTTATTTATGCCACAGCGCGACGGAGGCGGGATGGGTTGCCGAACATGCAGAAAATACACAGAGTTAGAGCCTAGATACAATTTCGTGCCGATTGCAATAGAAACATTGGGCCCGGTCAGCAGAAGTACAAGGACATTTATAAAAGACTTAGGTGATCGAATACGAGCAAACACCGAGGATATACGCGAAGGCGAATTCTGAGTCAGCTGCTCTCACTGGCAGTTTGCAGAGGAAATGCCGCGTCAATAGCTAGAGAGGAAGAGCTGAGAATAGCTAGATGGTAACCATAAAATAACGAGGATACACATTCACACCTCACAAATATTATTATTATTAGTGAGAGCGCACCAGTAAGTACCAGTGAGTCTGCTAATTTAGTCGGTTACTACTCTCATCGGAAAGCCGCTAAGATGCTACCCGGCAGTTCGGGAGGGCCTTAGCCTCCACTTACTCTGGCTTAGCTTACATAGCTCGCTTGCGACAGTGCGCGTCTTCCGTGTCTGCGCTTAACGAACATCCGCCCAAGGGGATGACCGAGAACGTCGGATCTACCATGACGATGGACACCGGTGTTTCATGTGAAACGAGCCCGGCATACCAGCCAAGCATTGGCGCCAAGCGGAAAAAGCCGGCTTCGCCGCCAGAAAGCGAACCCGAGTCACAGAAGAAGACTCTAAACGAGGGATTTGTGACTGTGACATCCCGAAGGGAAAAAGGCACTCTCAAGAGAACAGCAAAACCTGGAGAAACTTAAAGAAGATTTATCGACGGGATCGGTGGGCCCGTTTAAAGTAATTATCAGAAGAAAAGAGACGTCAGAAGGTACTGAAATAGATTTCCCCGAGGGTTCACTGCTATCCATATGCAAGCCCATCGTCGCCTTGTCATTCAAGTCAAAGATATCCGGAGACAGAAAATCAATCATAGTGTGGCTTCCTGATATAGAATCCCCCCAGAAGCTGTTACCAGCACCAGCCTTGGAGACTTCCGCGGTGTCGGCTTACTGCCAATCATTATCATAATTTCGGGCGACGATTCAGGGAGTTCCAACTTGCCTCACAGAGGAAGAAATTTTAAAGGAACTAGCACCACTTAGGGTCATCCATGTAGAACGACTCAGGCGGGTTCAGTCCGAGGCTAGGATGCCTCTAGGTAAAGTAATCCTGCAGTTTACCCGACAACCCCCACATCAATATTTTTAGGATTTCAGTCGCACCAGGTTGTGCTCGAACCTGACTAATCTAGGCTTTGCCACAAATGCCTACGGTCTGGAAACTTCGCAGAACGGTGCACACAGCAGCAAGTCTGCAGGAAGTGCGGCAACCTAGGCCACCTTGCCGCAAGTTGCACCAATCACGTGGTGTATTAACTGCCGGGGTGCTCACCCGTCCGGGTCGCCATCCTGCCCCCGTATGATCTGTCTCAGAGAGAGGAACAGATTATTCCTTGAAGCCGGAACTCTTCAGCAGATTCGGGTAACGTACCAGGCTGCTGAAATCACCAGCAGTCGGCCAAACCTCACATCCCGACTAGAAACCTCTCCGTAAAATCCAAGAGGGCAACTTACGTACGCCAACGTCGTTCGCGGTATTTCGCAGTCGCTCGAGGACCCGCAGTTGATTCTTCCTGCACCCAGGCCACTTCCCACCAAGAAGCTCAAGAAACGCTCGGAAAGATTGCACACCAATAAGGGGACACTCGCCCCACGGCGCCGATTAACCCGTGCCCCGGTGCGTCGAGCACCTAGACCTGCACACCCTGTCCTTCCCACGGATGATGCTGTAACTCATTTGCCGCAAGTCGGATCAGGGGGCGGATCGGACCTGCTGGGTCTATTTAAGGCCCTAGTGGTGGTTTTAGAACCCCTCCTGCAGCTATTACCGGTGTTGGAAAGCCTTATACAAATAATGCAATAATGATGGAACAGGACCCCAATAATATAGCCAGTGGCGGGCTAGAGTCGTCAGCACACTCAAAGCGAATAGCTTGTTTACTATGCAACGGGCAGTACACACGAAAAGGGCTCACGAGACATATAGTTGCCAAACATTCATCGGCCTCTACAAACATATTTACATCTACGCCCACACCGATCGACAATAACACACAGCAGCCCCCCTGCATAATCGGAGATATCCAGGATGCAGCGAAGAAGTTAAGACTTTTAAGGATTCTCCCGAAGCCGGTAAGGAGGCAGGTGGCAGAGGCCCTGATAAATGTCCTCTTAGGGGTCTCAGCCGATAACAACGACGAGGCATGCGCTCTTCTCGTTTGCCCCAGTGGTTCTCTGTCTTCCTCCCAGCCGCAATGATACCCAATCACTCTCTGTTATCATCCGCCATAATCTACGCGAATTCTTCAATGGATTACGCCTATCCGATATTGTGACCCCAGCGCAAAAGAAAAAAAACGTACTTTCACCAATAATCGCGTTTGCCAGGCCGTTCTCAAGCTATACGAGGGTGACGTATCAGGCGCCGCCAGGCTGATCGGATCTTCAAAGGTCCTGGCTCCCAGCACGGATCACCTGACAGCTCTTCGCGAGAAACACCCCCCGGCTTCACCAGACCTAAGGTGGCCAGCCCCTCCCAGCCTTCCGCTCTACTGCATCAAGTCAGGGGAAGAAGTTGTAGTCGCGGTTAAAAATATTTCACGGAGTTCCGCCGGGGGTCTTGACTTTATACGACCCCAACTGCTAATGGACTATCTCCGACTTTCGGGGACACAGCCGGTCGGCTGGCGAGCGTACTGGCAAAAGCCTCGACTTACTTCTGTGGGGCGCACCTCCATCTCAACTGTTGCCCATAATCTTTGGAGCAAGGCTTTTCGCCTTACAAAATAAGGATGAGTCAGTAAGGCCGGTTGCTTGCTCTTCCACTTTACGCAGACTAGCTGCAAAGATTGTCTGTAATCGAACCAGGGATAGGATAGGCGAGGCGACGGGCCTTCACCAGCCTGGCTTTGCTGTACCAGCCGGGGCCGCAATACATGCTGCCCGAGCTTTCATTGATTCACGCACGTCTTCTGGAGTACTCTTGAAGCTTGATTTCAAGAACGCATTTAACTTCGTAACACGGGATCACCTTTTGAAGGCTGTCGCGACACATTGCCCCGAGCTAACGCACCAATGTCAATCAAGCGTACCGTGCGGCTTCTTACCTGGCCCTCCCAGATGATCCTATGGCTTCGGCCACGGGGCTGCAACAGGGTGACCCTTTGGATCCCCCTTCGCATCCTTCAAGCCTTATTGCCGGACTTGGAGCTCCTGGGAGTCCTCCTCCGGCAGAAAAGGCTCGCACAGGCACTCGAAAAATGCAGCAGAACAAGCATAAGAAAGTCGCCGACAACCTCGCGTCGCTTGGCTCCCACCGCGCCCTCATTTTACTTCGATCCTCCTTCTCTGCTACGAGGATCCCTGATCCGCTTGTCTTTGCTAGGCCAGCGATTATTATTTATTCATAGAACTTCACTATGTTAGCACTTTGGAGTAGACAATTGTCTCCGCGCAAACGTGTGATCACGGGTTCTCTAACCAAGGGTTAGCCCAGTTCAACAATGTGCCCCGAACAGACGCTGCATTTCCTCGTTGAATGTCGAGCGACAGCCCCTGACGCAAGAATTCGGATGTTCTCGAGTCTCCTGCCGAAAGACTAAGACTTCTACCGACGCGCTGAATCAGCTTGAGCGTAAGGGGGCCTGCACCTCCCATAGTCTCGAACGCCAGCGGACAAAATTCATGCGGATAATTAACGCTTGAGTATTTTCTGCATTTGTTAGCCTCAGCTAACCTAGAGGCATGACCTGCTCTATATATACATACGCATATATATATATATATATATATATATATATATATATATATATATATATATATATATATATATATATATTATATATATAGAAAATATTGTGATGATTTATTAATCATCTACAATACGTTTGCACACTCGGCAGTGCTCGCCTTAATAAAAATGGTGGTAAAAAGGTGTCACGTGAAGTTAAGAATCAGTTGTCCGTGTCCTTGCTTGATGGTAGCTCCCGCTCTTATGGACCCGGTGCGAGCGGTATATCCTCAAAGTTCCTTGCAGAGTTAAAACGGTGAGATCCATAAGATTCCTCTTCGTGACGCCGAGCCCCAAGAGCGTCCTCGCAGATTCGGAGTCCCATACACCACTCATAGAGATAGTGATGGATCCGAATCTGCGAGGTTTTTGCGGGTCGGGGAGCGCCGCTCTTAGGAACTCGACATCATATTTGGTGATCTTGTCTTGCCGCGCTTTTGCCAGGTCCCGGTTCGGGCCGCAAACCTCGACATCTAAAACCCAGACCTCGGTAGGTGTTGTTATTACGAGGTCGGCTTTAGACCCGGTGCGCCCGGTCGACGGAATACTCGCTCACGAACGACCTCATGATCCCTTTCGCGGAGAAGACGCGCCACGCAATCACAGACGTCGTCATGTCTCTTTATGGTTTGTTTGTGTGTTGTATCGCACATCTGAGCGACATGAGCCAACGTCTCAGGCGCATGACACCCGTGCCTACAACGTTTGTTGTAGCCCGGTCGTCCCCAGGCCAATCTGGCACGCGTTGGTAGTGCGTTGATCCTGAGCTTTAGTAGGTTTAAATACTCCTTACCAGATAGGTAGGGCATACCCTTGATCCAGTAATGTACAAAGGGCGTTTCGTGTGCTTTTTAAAATGTGCCCCATTGAACGTGTTGTGTAGTTGTTGAGACCAGTAATCGGTCTCTTGTGTAGCGGTCTCAATGAAGGTTCCCAAGCGCTCGCAAAGAAGTCTTGTTTTCGCAAGATTTTTTTGAAAAGCTCGGTGGTTAGCATCCATTGGACCCCAAGGTGCGTGGAGTGTTATAGTGCTGTCAGGCGGAAGAGGCGGAGTCTGGGAATGAATGTTTGGAGGCAGGGATGTCCAGACCACCGTGTGCTGTGTGCGTGTACAGGTAGGCGTTCGGCACCGAGTTTTCGAGCTTTAGCCATTTCGACTTAACAACCTTTCTGATCTCTTTATCTAGGTCTCTAAGAAGTGCGTAAGATGGTCTGGGACCGGAGACCAGTTTATATAGGAGACGAGGAATGAGAAAGTCTTTCAAAAATATGAGTCTTTGGTGGGGTTTAAGGGGAGCTATCGTGAGTCTGTTGAGTGAATTAAGGAGTATATCCTTGGTGGAGTCAACTCTGCCATTGCTGTCAAAGTCGACTCCAAGATATCTCCATCGATCGCTCATACCTTTAGCTGGCAATTGCCGATCTCCAACGTTAAATTCTGGTACGGTATTGATAAAACCTTTACCTTCCTTCCTATTAAATAGGTGGGAGATAGTAAAACTTATATTATTAATTTCAAGGCCTCGGGATTTCAAAAGTGGGTACGCATTATTAAGGAGCCGTTGGAGAGTAGATTTCGTAGAGGCTAGGAGGATGAGATCATCCGCAAAGGCTAAGCCCATAAGGCGGAAGTCATCAGTAAGTTGGTACCCGATATTAGTTTTGTCTAATTTTGAAAGAATGTCGTCGAGAACTAGATTAAATAAAAGGGGGAACAGAGGATCTCCCTGCCTAACACCCCTAGTTGGCCGAAATGTGCGACATTCTTGTCCAAATTCTATGAGAGTTTTAGATGAGAAGTACAAGCGTATATATATGTATATATATATATATATATATATATATATATATATATATATATATATGTAAGACTGTAAAATTACATATTTGTTATAAGCGGCTATGTAGGTTGAGAGAGAGACCAGTTAGCGACAGTTGCTGAGAGCGGCGCACTTAGCGGAGAAAGCGCTACGGCAGCAGCGACAGCGGGGGTTTGAATCTGGAGTCGTTATAACGGATGACACTATAGAGAGTGAAGACAGTTAGTGTTGAGTCGCGGTCGAAGAAGGAACACAGTGTGTTGAGAGAGGCCGGAGAGGCAGTGCTGTACCGAAGTAGCAGAGGTGTCAATTGGAATAAAACCTCAGTCGTGGTGGTCAATATCCGTGTCTTCCTCCTAGTAACCCAGTTTAGGCCCTGACATATATATATATATATATATATATATATATATATATGAGGTAACTGATAAAATAACTGAAACCGTCACATATCCTCCAGATAGGACGTGTATATACACTGCATATCCTAAATGTCGTATGAAAAAAATGGAATATACAAAGTCGAAACAGAATAAAAACACTCAAGCTAAAGAAAACGTTCGGACATATCCGACTCATAATGTAAACAACTCGCCTCACCAAGTGGTTTGACTTTCGGCTCAGACTACAAATGGTGTGCCTATGGGTATACATATATCCCGTTGCTGCTGGTAATGCTACGTAGTCGACAAAAACGACAATCGTTTGGCAGACTGACTCTAGGCTAGTCTATAGATGCAGCAGCTGTTGTAAAACGACGTAGTACCATCGGCGATGGCGGGCATTGCTAATTATTGACTGCTGAGACCAATCTAGAGCTCGTTGAACTCGGCCGGAGAGCTTCGCTTCGATGACAATATCGAGACCACCGTTCTCATATTCATAAACCATTATCAGCCGTTTCAGACAACAACAACAATACCAACACTAACATCCTGTAAAAGAGTACAGATGCAAAAATGAAAGCTTAGATATACAAAGCAAGTGAAAAGATGGAATTTGTGTTGTAGTCGTTTGCTGTTGTCTTTGAGTACAACGACCACAACAACAAAAACAACGGCATGCGCTGTTTGCGGCATGTTGCTCCACTTTTGATTAAAATTAGTATGGCTTAACGTTAACCACTATCGGTGATGTTCATCCACATTAGTTGCCATGCCGCTGAAGCGTTTACAACATTAACTATATTATTTTATAATAATAATAATAATATTGGGTCATCAAAAAAGTATTTTCGGATTGGCGCTTGCGCGGCTTTCACAGCGCCCGCCCCGGCGCCTAGGCATAGATCATTGGCTCACTCTTTGTTGCTTTCATGTGAAAAAGAGCGGGGAATCTGCTGGTCTCAACTATTGAAATCTGTTTAGCCGTTTGTTCGTAAAAGTGCTGCAAAATGGAGATAGAAAAATGCCAAATTCGGGCAATTCTACTCCATGAGTTTAAAAATGGACTGAGTGCAACGCCGGCTCACAAAAAGTTGTAAAAATCGTTTGGAGATGCCTGTTGTACAGACAGAATGTGCCAACAGTGGTTTGGAAAGTTCCAAAAGGGAAATTTTAACCTCGAAGATAAGCCTAGATCAGGAAGGCCAAGTGTTGTCAGTGAGGAGGTTTTTCGAATGAAAATCCAGGAAAATCCCACTATAACTACTGTGAAACTTGCCCAGGAGCTTCATATTACCCAACAAGCTGTTAGCACAGCTTTAAAACGCCTCGGAATAACTTCCAGGCTGTGCAAATGGGTACCTCACGAGCTCAGCGACTTCAACAAGATGACGCGCATGCGCGTCTGCACTTCTTTGCTCAGCAGGCCTCAAAATGTGCCTTTTTTTAAATCGTTTTTTGTCCTGCGATGAAAAATTGGTCTTCTACGACTCTCCTGTCAGGAAAAGGTTCTGGTTAAGTGAACCTGGCACCTCCGTCACCCAGCCCAAAAAGGACATACACGAAAACAAGGTTTTATTGTGTATTTGGTGGAATGTGTGCCGATGCACTGGAATTCATTGAAACTCTTAAACAGTTCTGACAGAAAGTAGTTGTCACTGTGCCAACCAGGGTAGCAACCACAATACGTAATGGAGCCGAATATAACAGTTTCATTTGCAACGATTACATCTATACTAACTGCAGACGTTGTCGTTGCTCGCAACAATACATTTATATAGATGTAACGAAGAGAGAAAGTGTAGTCGGGCATGTGTTGGTGTATTTTATATTCAAAACTTACTCGGATAGCGAAGCGATGCGTAGTAAAACCGGAAAGTCAACTTGAGCTGAACGTTTTTCTTGAACGAAGGACCTTTTGACATGAGTTCATTTTTAACTAGAACCGCGGGCGTTTCTCGAAACGTCTAACTAACTAAAAGATGCGTCCATGTTGAGCTCAGTCCTTTCCCGGCTGAGCTCAACATGGGTGCATGTCGGCCGTCGAAAAAGGAAAGGGTCACACACTCGCGCTGTGTTGATGCCGCCGCGCGCATATTCAAACGGTGTGGTCACCTCGTCTTAGCCGTCGACACAACCCGTAAACTACTCGATCTAGATAGACACACACTGTTTCGTTGAGTTCACCTGTAGAATGTCATATAGAATGTCAACCATAGTTGACATTTCGTCTGCCGGCGACGCGATGGCGCCAGAGCTCGGCGTTGCACCTATGGCGAAAGCCATGAAGTTTCGCCGTGGGGTCGATTGGCTGCAGCAGACGTAATACCCTGCTGTGGCCAACTGCTGGAGTTCGTCAACTCTTTCCCGTATTTGGGTCGGAGACTACACTATACGGGAACGACCTTTACTCAGCACATTGGTGACAGGTGTCGGGCGGCTATTGCCTCTATTCACACAGATGTGAGAGACCTTCGACGACTGTCTCTGAGTGCCGCATCGCGTCTTTTGGAGCTTAGAATTGAGCCAATGTTGAGCTACAGCCTTGGCAGGGCGTGGGGCCATCGTTCAGCGGCAAATTTTGCGCAGCTAGAAATATGCTTCACAATATATATGAAGCGCGTTATTTGCTTGCCGCGGGCGGCAAGGAACCGCTTTGTGCACCTGCTAGCGGGTTGTGGACCGGCAGTGGAAACAAACAACTGAATCTGAGTTAGACTTAAGTCACCTATTACAGAACCACTTTAGCAATTGTTGTTAGCGTGGCAGGGAAAAGTGACCGAGGCCTCAGCTGAGGTAGCGCAGTTAGATGTGTACCTCGCCAGGGAGCTTTGGGATGTAATTGCATGCACTAGCCGGCACGTGTACACAAGGTACATTGTGCATAGCTATCATCACGGTGTGTTCAACTCGAGGATTTCACCAAGTTGGCGATCAATGTCGTTGCCGGTTCTTCTCGAAGATATGCCCGAAATACCACGCAGCGAGCTGCCAGACGCATCGGCGGTCTTTACACTTTCTCGCCCTGTGGGACGGTCGCTGAAGTGCTCAACTTGTATATAATGGCGACTTTATTGTAATTATGTACCATTTTGAAATGCAAAGTGATTGCAAAATAAACAATATATAATATAGCGTTAACAAATATATTCAACAGCAGTGGGCCGCCGATGCACCTTTGAGCCACTCAAACTGATATGTTCTCGACATCTACAAACTTTTGCCCGATCTGTCCCATTTGTTGTATTTCTGACATAAAATAACGTACCCACGATTCGATACGTTTGTCAGTGTAGGATAGCAGTTTCCGTTAAGCAGCGCGGACATAGACAGCGTCGGTTAGCGGCAATGCCGAAGCAAGCTAAATACATGGCGCCAATTAGAAGATGCCGCCACCCTACTAGCGAAGACGCGGGAAGTCACTAAATGCGCGCGCAATCTGTGAGTATATAAGGAGGCATAAGAATAAATGAGTTAGTAGTCGTTGGCGCGAGTCAGGCAGAGGACGTGTGTTGCTTGAGCGAGAGAATGGCGAACTCATAACGATCGCCGCCCGGTCATGGGGGTGGTGGACACTACAACTGGCGCAGTCGACAGGACCCGGAAGAAAGAAAAGGCAGTGCAACAATGCACACAGGTGTGCCACCCCCATCTCCTGTTGTGCGATCCATGGACCGGCCAACAACGCCGTCGAGGAAATGGCACCAGACACGGAGTCGGAGGAGGACGGCGAGGTGACTACGTCAGGATGGTGACGAAGCTGTTCAACGGAGATGTTCATGGAACACCAGGAAACAGCCGTTGCCGACGACGAATTTGGCAGCTGTTGCCGGTGAAGACAACGGTGAGTATTTAGCGGCACTGCGGTGACTGGTGGTTGAGGTGCAAGCTCGACGTTCGAACCCTGGTGTTGAGGAGCCACCTCATTCTGGGACAACAAGGCCACAGGTGAGAGAAAAGCTCCTCCTCGAAGAGGCCTTGCGTGTCGAACTGGACGACCGCGCTACACGAGGAGAGGTGCGTCACGGATGCCAGATGGATCGCAGGAGGAAACGAGTAGGTGAACGAGGTTCGGGAAGCGAAGGGCCACCGGAAAGAAGCCAAGGCTGTCGGCAGGGCGAGAACGCGGAGCAGGTGGATCGTGCGCGGATGGAAAAGCCACGAGTACGGGACAGTCGAACAGGCCCTATCGGCCGCGTTACACGTGGAGAGGTGCGTCACGGAAGCCAGTGCGGATTGCAGGACGACACGAGTTGGTGAGCGAGGGCCGGCGGAACGAAGCGGACCTAGGCTGGCGGCAGGGCGAGAACACGGAACGGATGGATGCCAGGCGTGCGGATGGACGAGGCACGAGTACGGGGCCGAAATGTGCCCGGCAAAACAAGTGAGGAGCCGAAAGTGTGGCAAGTTTGGCTATTTCGGCCGGAAGTGTACGAACGCGGCAGAATGTGCAGGCGATCGGCGTGGAGGAGCGGCCACGCTGGGATCGTTGGGCCAACGGCGAATGCCTGGAGGCGGCGGAGGATGCACATGAGGATGAGCGAGCGCGAGTGGACGAACCGAAGGAGCACGCAGACGGGAAAAGAACGGCAGTCGGAACCAGGTTCGTGCGGTCGCGCCCGGCGACTGGGTGAGTATACGGAGGCCAGCCGCCGCCGGGTGCGCCACATGATGAACATGAAGACGACAGCGCACCGCTCTGAAGGACGTCCACGGCGGGTAAGACGCGCACCAAGCCATTCACGGGAGTTCGTGAGTAAAGACGGGATAGAATTCAAAACAAGCCTGCGAAGGGGGGAGAATGTAGGATAGCAGTGTCCGTTAAGCAGCGCGGGCATAGACAGCCTCGGTTAGCGGCAATGCCGAAGCAAGCTAAATCATGGCGCCAATTAGAAGATGCCGCCACCTACTAGCGAAGACGCGGGAAGTCACTAAATGCGCGGTCAATCTGTGAGTATATAAGGAGGCATGCGAATAAATGAGTTAGTAGTCGTTGGTGCGAGCCAGGCAGAGGACGTTTGTTGTTTGAGCGAGAGAATGGCGAACTCGTAACGGTCGCCGGCCAGTCATGGGGGTGGTGGACACTACGACTACGACGGAGCAACAGAAATGACAGAGGAGCAAAGGAACTACAACAGAGAAGGCTGGCAGAAAATCAACCAACAAAATTACCATAGGGAATAAAACAGGAGCAACAACTGGAACTGGGGAATTTACTGAAGGAGGACAGGGTATCTACTGATATAACAACAACTGGATAACGAAGGGAGACGGGGAAGCACGCTTGCAACAACGGCATGCGGTTGAATACCAAATACCGCACGGGAGTTATGGTGGGAGAGGGAGATGGGGGAGCAGAGATTGCTGGTTCTGCCGGAAATGCGAATGGAGGACTCAAATCCGATCCACAGCAATAGCGTCATTCCCCTCAAAATTGGATATATAAATAGACGAAAACAAGACAAATGGGAGATGCTATACAGAATAATAAAAGAGATTAGTCTGGATGTGCTAACGGTGACTGAGACACACTTGCTTCAAGTAGAAACTTCACCGTTACGTAAAGATGTGGGACGGATAGATGAAAACAGAAAAGTGTCACAAAACAGATTGAGAGAAGTTGGAGTACTGATAGGAAAAAGTCACCATGTAGGGGTTGTTGAGGCACGTGAAGGAAGCGACCTAATAGAAGTCAGACGAAATAGGAAAAGAGCCAGGCTGCCTAAGAGTTTTAGTTGGATACCGCCCAGCAATACAGAAAAAAAAACAAGATATTCTATGAAACAATTAAGAAGCTTGTTAAAGAGGACATAAAGACCATAACTATGGGGGATTTCAATGCGCATCTATTTTACCTTGATAAAGATGCCGATGCTGCCGGTAGAGATTTAGAAAACTTGTGTAGCAAGGCAAGTCTAAAGAACATTAACCTAAGTATGAAATAAGTAGGAACCTACACGTATACAGAAGCCAAAAAGAAGTCGACCCTCAACAACGTGCTGGCTAACCAAAGAGCAAAAAACTGAATTGTAAACACGTGTATTGACAAAGTTATGAACTTAATGATTCAGGAAACACAACAAACAATAACGCAGGAAAAGATTATACGTTTCTGAGAATACATAAAGCAGCAGGATGAAAATAGCTGGTAGAAAGAGGAGAGGAAAAAAATACCCACAACAAGAGATAAATGAGACACTAAATACTATGTTTGAGGCTAAACGATATGAACTACAAAATTAACAAACACATGTAAGAAGAGCGGATATTGGCTGGCGCACAACTAAAAAACAGGTCGAACAGGTTATTAGGTCAAAAAACGACAAAACTGCATGTAGAGAGGATGGGGTATCGCTAAAATTGAATAAGAATATTGGTACGCCAATGTACGCATACCTGGTAGGTGAATTCAACAAGATCCCTTCTGAAGAACAGATCCCTTAAAAACGGTTAACAGGAAAAATTGCCTTCAGACCAAGCCAGAGATGGAAAACACAAAATTGTCCAATCGAAGACCAATAACGGTAACAAGCATTGCATACAGGATATTTGCTGCCATCCTTAGGGACAGGCGAGGTGGAAGAGATAAAACAAATAAAACTAAGGCAGAGTGGTTTTAGAATAGGCCGAGGAAAAAAAGGATTTTTTTTAGAAGACTTTCTTGAAAATGCGGAACGCACACACGGTCATCACTGCAGGATTGTCCTCAGCTGCAAGTGTTGGCCGGTAGTGTGGGTCTCCAACCCACTAAAATCCAGTCATGTCCTCCCCCCCCCCAGTAGGGAAGTGCTGTTAGCATTTCTACAAACTACTGAAGGGGGGGGGGTGTAATAGCCCGGTTTACTGGTCTCGCCGTCCCCCCGTAGCCAGAGAGGGCGTCCACATGCGCATGCGGCTAACCCACTCTTTCTCGGTTAAAACACTTCTAATTATTATGGTTTATTAACACCCAGGTTGGGTAAAATTATAAACATATACATCAGACACAACTAGTGCTTCCTTCACGTCATTGGGTCTACTCTCATCTTGCTAGCTCAGCTATTGACTGAACTGCAGGATCTGCTGCGGCGTGGTATCTATCGCACTGGGCAGAGCACTTCGTGCACCTGCAACACTCCTGAGGATCGTGGAATTCTTCCGTGCTACATAACACGTGATGAAACCCGTGGGCTGCAAACGCCGTAGTTAAATGTCTGCCCTTATATCCCGCTGCTCGCCAGGCCGTGCTTGTCATCGCTACCGTATTATACATTCCTAAATCGATTCCCTTCAATTTTTCCGTCCACTTCAAAGTATAAGCCTCAAACGCTTTCGTCCTAGGTAAACCCCATCGAAGTTGTAATTCCTGTGTCATTAAACTCCCCCCTCTAAGATATGAATTATTCTATTCTTACTTGAATTGGCTAAACCCAAAACCCGTTTCATAAAGAAAAATCTGGCTCTATCTAGTAACTGCAGTTCTGCTTCTCCCAATTTCTCCCATATAAGTAATATACCGAATGTTGCTATTGATTCTATTTTAATTTTGAAAAGAGCGGAGGCGGTATGTATTGACAACATTTGCGGGCTCTTAATTGCTGCTAACGCTCGGATTGCTTTTTCCACTCTGCTTTCTATATGTGTTCGGAAACTGCTACCATTCGACGTTATAGTGACACCCAGATAAGTAAATTTATTTACAAATTGTACTACATTGCCCCTAGCTTGAATAACGTCGTTTTTTCCTAATCGACCCCCTCGTCGAAACTTAACTGCTACTGTCTTTTGCCAGTGTATGCTAAGCCCCATCTCGTCCATATAATCAATTATTCGTTCCAGTCCCTGTTTACACTTCTAATGTGGGGGAACAGAGGATAGCCTTTTCGTACTAACGGAAAGTATATAAAGAGCCAGATCTAGAAACGGGCTCGCAACATTCCTAGATATCCAACGAGCCTACGATACGGTCGATAGAAATACTCTTTAAAACAAGATGAAAGAAGGTGGATTAGGACTGGAATGAGTCAGTATATTTAAAGAAATATATGACAGGAGCTATATCTTCGCAAGAATCGTGTCGAACACATCTAGGTTCTACAGATTAAAGAAAAATTACATTTCATTTAGTTTTTTTGGTCCTCCTTTAACATTATCGTATTTATTTAGGAATTATATATACATGTGAATGTTTAAGTCCACGGCGCCGATGGTTCACTCCTCATCTATCACTCGTATCCGAGTGGGAGTCTTGCCCGACCCCTGACGCAAAGACGCGGGTCCATGCAGTCTTTCATAGTTCCGAGGACCGAAATCGCGTTACCTCTCTGAATCTCTAGGGAAAGCCTTTGGCAGAAGAAAGTGCCCTTTTGTCCATCGTAGCCTGCTGTAAAGCCTCGCCAACCTGGGAAATTAGCGTTGTTTTTTTATTTAGTTAGAACTATTTCGACTCACCGGGGTCTCGTTAGTGAGCTGGTTTGTGGCTTTGTGGGGACATGGTACCCTCGACAGAGGCGGGTATCTATTGCCGTAGAGCGTTCTGGTACTTCGTTGCTTTACGTAGTACTTGTACGACCATACGCCTTGCAGATAATCTGCTTTTGTCTTTGTCTGCCTAGTGGTGTGTTGCCCCGTCGACCGTTGTAGCCCAACGCACCTCAGTGCACTCATAAGTGTCCTCTTTTCACATACATTTCCAAAAACACTTTCACACGAATCTTCATGCTCTGTACACAAGGCCGTTTCCGTCGCAACTCGAGTCGGAGACCTTTTCAAACTAAAACTTGCGTTTTCCCGTGTTTTCCCGTGAGCTCCGCTTGCGTGCCACGGCTCAGATCGAAACCGAAATCACTAACTAATATTGATAACCAATCCATCAGACGAACACGCCGTTTAAAACGTCGGGCCGGCTCTATAGTCTGTCGAAGTCTTCTCGTTCCTGAACTCAAATTAACATGTTAAGAGCGACCCGTGACCCGCGAGTGTGGAAAACACCTGTTTATAGCCAGTAATTAACAACATTGAATGTACATGCATTTATACACTGTCTTACATGTACCGGGAGCACCGTGAAACAGCTCAGGCAGAACAAACGGTAAAAATATTTAAAACAGTAGCAGTATTGCAGACGCGCAACTAAGACGGCAGCGTTTGGTTTCGTAAGATGTTCTTTGTTTTAAAATTACTCACTTTGAAGTAATTTGTATAGCATCATTTAACTCATATGGCAATAACTTACATGTTTTTGGATATACATAGTTGTCTAAATTCTAAGGATCTGTAAACCTCTGTACAAATGTAAACCACTCATGAGAATAATAAAACCTATCTATCTTTTTTTGTGACTGCCGCCGCCGTTACAGACTTAAACTTGTTCTAATGACGGCGGCCTTTCTTGTACTTTCGGCTGACTTGGCCAGCAGGTTGGTTAGCTTGCAACCTGTAAATGAGCTCATTGCAGATAAAACGTTATGAATACACATGTGGCTATATTGTCGCATAATATAGCCAAAGGAAATAGCTAAAACAGACGAGACCGGTTGTTTAATTTCTGGGAACGAAATTAGGTTTGCCTTTTTTTTCCAGAGCCTTAATTAAATTGCGTAATACTGCCCCAGATACACAGAGAGGTTTTGCTCGTTGCTCACCTGGGAGCTAGGTAATCGTCGGTGCCACATTTTGTCATCCAAACTCCGCGTGTTTGTAAAAAAAATTAATATCTTGGTTGTATGATTTGTTTCCTTAGTGCTGTAGTAATTGCAATGTGCTATAAATGTATTTAAAATAAAAAGAAATACCTAATTTTAGGGCTATTCTCTTGAGCAGTTTTTCAAAATCAGCTCATGCAGGTCTTCAAGCAAAACAAAAAGTAACAGGAGACTAGGGCCGCCGCCCTGGGCCACCCCGGTGTGTGTTTCACCATTCCAGTTCCTTAAAATGTTTACTAATAAGTGCCAACGTGATCTTGGAACATCTTCCTTAGTTAGCTTCTGCAAAATCTTGTGCGTATGAGCCTAAAAAGATTCGCGAATGTGCCTAGTTTGAATGCATCCGTAACGTTTGAATCGGTGGCATCCCGTTTACAGGGCAAGCCTTCGCAGCGAAGCCGAGCAAGCAATGAAGAGCATCGACCCGTGTTTTTCGTGAAGAGCAAATAATCTTGCGTCGAATATCAACGACTTAAGGGAGGGAGAGGGGCCCCACAGGAGAACATCCACGATTTTTGAAAATGCAAAACTCATGCCTTAAATGGGGGGAGGGAGGAGATGTCAACTAATCGCTGAGATCTAATCAAGTCTAGCTATATGGCAGAGCTCTTAGGGAATGTCCTGATGACCGCGTGAATGTTCGCTTTGAATGTGATAAAAAGCCTGTTCTAGATATTCAGGAACTGACAGATGGTTCTCCCACAAAGCATCTATGCAGTCAGGGCTGACTGTGATGAATTTGTTGATATTCCAAGATGGCAACATCAGGTAGGTCTTCTTCGGAAAGTGTAATGATTCACTGGTGCACAATATTGACCTTGAATGGTTGAGAGGCGCGATGCTATAAAGAGTCTCACACACACACATGAAGAACAGTCATATCTATATTTTTGCAAACAACGAATAAAAACGATAACACGTCATAGGCCTTTCGATTGGCAAGCGGATTGGTTTGAGACAGAAACCTGCGACCAACTGAGCGACACACGACAACATGAAGAAACGTTCGATTTCATTACTGTCTCCTTTATTACCATTTTGCTTCTATTCTTATAACAGCGTATCTTGTATTTTAACGTTTTACAAAGCATCCCTGACAAACACACTCACACGCACTGATCGGTAATTGCTCGCCAAGAGAAAATATTGAGAAGTATTGTTACATATAAAACGACAGCGTATATATCTGCAAGGATAGATGAAGGTGGATACGGAGCCTATTGTGTAATTTGTTCACCGGTCTGCCTCGTTGTTGGTACAACATTGGGATATCAACTAGAGTATCCGATCAATGGCGTAGATCAGAAAAAATGGCGGACGGCATCGATCGAGAAATAGCTTTAGAATCGTACGAATTGAGATTGTCAGATATTACACACTTCCAACATCGCAATCGAAATCGAAACCGAGCAAAATGGCTTAGTGGCAAAGCCTTTGCCTTGCATTCGGGAGGACTGGATTCGAGACCCGGACCGGCCACTCTTATATTGGTTTGCATGGTTTCCAATTTAGACAAGGTAAATGCCGGTGTGGATTAAATTTAGCCATGACATAAAAAAAAAACCGTACACGGGCAATGCCTTACGGAAAATCTTATGTTAAATATGTCCCGGCTCTTGACATTGACTCTCCAAAACGGGAACATCCACATGCTTAATGATAATAGGCATATATATATATATATATATATATATTATATATATATATAACATATCCTAGAGGGGGGACCTTAATGACCCAGGAACTACAACTTCGATGGGGTTTACCTAGGACGAGACGTTTGAGGCCTTTACTATGAAGTGGACGGAAAAATGAAAGGAAATTGATTTAGGAATGTATACTACGGTAGCGATGACAAGCACGGCCTGGCGAGCAGCCGGATATAAGAACAGACATTTAACTACCGTGTTTGCAGCCCAGGGGTTTCATCACGTGTTATACAGCACGGAAGAATTCTACGATCCTCAGGAGTGTTGCAGGTGCACGAGGTGCTCTGGCTAAACCATATATATATATACATATATATATTTAAGAGTAAAGGAAGCTATGAGATGCACACGTCAGGCGCTATTTGATTGTTAATCTTAACTCAACTTCTCAGCATAATTACAATATAAGCATATCGTGGGTTGGAGAGTCTCCGTTCATTCTTGCCCATCGGAGGACGCAATCAATAACGATCTGCACCGGCCAGCATATGTGATCAATGCTGCAAAATATATCTAGGTTGTTAGCGTCGAGCCTGCACGTTACTTCGTCGAGGTGGAATGCGGGTTTAGTGGGTTCATGTGAGTTCCCCACCCCAGTTGTCAGTTGCTAGTGACTCATGTGCGCTATGCATTCCTGAAATTTCGTACAACAACCAAAAACACGGCAGGATTGGGTGCAGAGATGGGTGCTTAACTTTCACAGCAAACTACCGATCACAAAGACACACCTGGACACAAAAGCATTTCAAAGCACGGTGGCGTGGCCAAAATTGTCCACGGTGTCAGAAGCTGAAGTCAACATAGATGCGGTGTAAATTATACAGCGACAAAGCCGGCAGCATTATTATAGCAACCGAGCAAGCACCTAGTGGATGACGACCAACAGAACAACAACAACAACGACAACAACGACAACGACGACAACAACAACATCAACATCGACCGACACATGCCCGTTCAGCCACATGCTAACGACATCGATCCACGTTCACCACCGCCTTTCACGACCACAGCATCCGTATCATCACCATCGTCATCATCATTATCAGATCTACAGGCCCGTCCGGCGGCAGCAGCATTACACACGGGATACAAGCCAGCTACTACCACAATGCGCGCTCGAATCGATCACTGCTGATGCTGCTGCGAGTTCGCTAGTCTCTCGCTCAAACGACACACGTGCTCTGCTAGCTTCGCGCCGCCAGCGACGATTGCTTCATCTATTCTCATGCATCCTTATATATAGGACCTGTGGATCATCATATTAGTGCAACATCATCTGTGCTTTGAGCCACCTCCCCGCAGAGAGCCACCTCCCCGTTATCAATGAACATCGTGGTTTGTTTTAATTGTTATTGATAAGTAACCTACGAATTAGCTCTCGGCACTTCCCGAGCTTTTGCCAGCTCTTCAACGATCTTCTTCCTTGGTGATATGTCAAACGCTGCCTTCAAATCCACAAACGCAGCATATTAGACAGCTCCTCGGCTTAGACTGCGTATTCCAGATTACCCTTAATAGCATGCCAATTTTTGTAGTGAGCTGATCTTCCGTTCCTAAATCCGTGCTTCTCCTTCTGTATTACCCTCTCTCCTCTAAAAAAAAAACACCCCAGTCTCCTAGCTATTATTGCTAAGAATATCTTGTACGGGCAGCTTTTCAGTGCTATTGCTCTCCAAACCACTGGTTCCGTGTCTACTCATTTTCCTTTTCGAATGCATTTTAAGGCCGCTTCCTGCCAAGCCTGTGGAAGTTCCCCGTGTTTAAGCATTCCTTGAATAGGACTTGCCAGCATAGTGCCAGAATCAGGGTGTCTTTCATATGTTAATCCCTTATTAAATCCTCCCCGTGGTGCTCTGTCTATTGCTTCTATCACTTCCCTGGGTGAGAATGCCCTAATTATCCAGACTCTCGTTTCCTCCGTTGTCTGTTCCCACGGCCTTCGTATTCTAGCGGCGCTTTCAAAGTTGTGTCCGACCCGGCCAATATCTTTCTGAAATGTTTAAGGAGTATGGTAGTATGTTTATTGGTAAAATGTTTTCACTTTTTCAATAGTTTATTATTTGTTTAATCTTAATTATCAATACTCAACGTGCTCTCCTGTAGTGTGTAATATTGGGGGCACGATAAGCCTAGAAATGGGAGACGCCCTGTACCGACGGAGCTATGGGGAACCGTCTGAGATTTTCCTACGAACCATAATGAAACCATGCCCATGTTGATTTTTCTTAATGGAAACAAGTAACATTGGCAAGAGGTTGGACTTGCACAAACGATCGTGTCGCATAATCGATTATCGAGGCGTATTTATACGCTTGAGACAACACGTAGCAATTTTCAGTGTTAGTATCCTTCCCTCATAGTTTGCGCGTAGTTCCATATAAATAGAAATAAATGTAAAATACCTCGGGGTAATCCTCGACACTGGATTAACCGGAACAAAATCGATGTGTGAAACATGTCCTTAAAAACGCCCTTAATCTGGCACGTACCTAGCCAAGATGCTGCTATGGGATCTGCTTGCAAGAGGCAGGTCTTCTTGGCATAGTCAGATTCACATATGCCTGACTATGACAGGAGGTGCCAGCATTAGTACTTGGCACGAAGATCTTGAAGCGTGACTGGACTCTTGCAATAAACTGATGTACTGCACGTGGCCAAGATGTGCCTGATCTAATTATAGAGACGAATTCTGCTGCAAGCTGGTGCTGCTTCAAGGACAACTTCTGCCTTCACGCATCGATTGATTATAAAAACGGACGCTCTTAACTGTCCTAGTATCAACAGTAAGGCTCCATGAGTAAAATTCATCGGAAAACTTGGCCCTGAAGGAGCATGCGGAAAGCTCGGCCCTGCAACAAAAGATTAAAATTTGCAAACAATACATCAAAAACCTAGGATCGTATTATTCCACATTTTCTTTCCGAATAGAAGAGGTGTCGACGTTTGGCGAGATTTAAAGGGATCTTTCTCACTTACTTACTCTTCATCAACATTTAGACGTTTAGTATACTTTGTTTTGAGCGAGCGGGAAAAAAGCTTTTACGCGCACACGAAGCGGGTAGTGTGGGACTCGATGCGGATGCTGTTGGCATAATACCCACCTAAATGGCCTCAGGAGGAGACGAG
Source organism: Dermanyssus gallinae (assembly GCA_003439945.1). Classification (NCBI taxonomy): domain Eukaryota; kingdom Metazoa; phylum Arthropoda; class Arachnida; order Mesostigmata; family Dermanyssidae; genus Dermanyssus; species Dermanyssus gallinae. The sequence goes on from QVRM01000438.1 coordinate 37,905, forward strand.
TAGCTGAAACCGTTCTTTAATACTAATTCAACCCCCATTCTCTAAAAATGAAGCCCCACGACTTCGCCAAGTAGCACAAACAATAGGAGAAGCTGCTACGATACGACCTCAATAAAACGTTTAAGCTCTGCCCGTGATGTAAACTAAGGCCACACTGAAATTTAGCAAACAACATATTACAAGTCATATTTTTATTAGTTTATTGTAACCTAAATCCCAAAAATAATTTTATACAGATACGTGCCTGTCGAGATCAATTCAGTCGTGACTCCTAGTACCAGTCGGGTTATAATAATAATAGTCCTTAGACTAGTCTTCAAAGTTTACAGAGTCTTGCTCGAGCATCAATTTCGCCGACTGTATGTCTTCGGCGTTCCATATAAGGTTAACTGTTTCCTGAAAAGCAGCTCTGTTCGTTTTGTCCATGAGTTCGTCGAGTAGCTCATCCTGCGCTTCGGCGGCCTCTTCGCTTCGGCCGGATTGCAGCAAATAGTCGGTCCGTCCAGCAAGGTCATGATAGGCGCTCTCCGACAAGTACCAGGTAATATGGTCGGCCGTCTCACCAAGCGGCTGTTGAAGAAGTCGGTGTACATGTATAGCAAACGTTATTATTGACTCTAGCTGTGCAAAGACGTGCATGCGATCAAGTCGCGGCATTACGACATAGGTCTCATTGTTGTACACCCAAGGGTCGTCGTTGTGCCTCAGTAACACCGGTTTTACGAAAAGATCTGACGCAGTTGAGTGCCTAGAAAGCATCAAATGAAATATCGTCTTATGAAAACAGTAGCAAGAATAACTAATACACAGCTTCGATTGACATATATACATAAATACACATGGCATCCCTTTATATCAGAGGCGCTTAGAGCACCAGCATAAGCGGACATGCTCTTCTTGGGTTTGCTCAACAATCCTTGTGACAGTATGGTCGCATCTATGTCAAATATATTCACAGACAAATGCGGCTATATCTAAGCCTGCGCCGATTATGATGACTCACATTTAGTCAACTCTAATCTCTGTTTTTCTATGGATAACGCATAATTAAATTGTCCAGTTCTTACAACTTCTCTGGAGTGAATGTCGTTAATTTGCTCTTTAAATCAAAGCAGTGGAAATTTCGCCTTGGAATTTCTAGCTCTCACCATAAACATTTTTCGGGCTGACTCTCACCCAGCATTTAAAGTCTACGGAATCGCCTTCTATTGCTTCGTAAGACGGACCCCCCTAAATACAAATGTGCAACGACGGGGATCGAACCTGTGCACCTATGTGTCTCCTCCGGTCGCAAGGCGCCGGGCTCGACTATGGCCAATGTATATTCAAATTGGCTCACTCTGCACTCTTCAGAAAAAGTTTCCTGAGCAATTATACAAACAATAATAAAAAAAGACGGCAAATGCCACAATGTTTGCATCACTTTAGGCCCTAACGGCCTAAGATTTAGCGGGCCCTGTGTGGCCATTCCTTGCGGCAGACATCGAGTACACAGTCTAGCCTAGAATATAGGCACTACTGTCCACCTTTGTTTTTTAAGGAGAAATTATTAAGATTCGCTCCAGAGAGGTTGTAATAACTGGAAAATGAAATTATGCGTCCTTAAACAAATTTAAAAAATACGAATTAAGCAAAAATACGTTCAGCAATAGAAATCGACATGTTATTAAATAATAGAAGCATTTCTCGTGAACTTACTTTTGTTCAACAATGAGAATGCTAAGAAGAACGTTGATGAGGTCACACTGCGAAACTTCAGCGCAGTGCACCCAGTACTTCAGGATGCATACGAAGAAAAGTCTACGCGACCTCAGTTCAGTAAACAACGATTTTCGGACGGCTGTCGCATAAAAGGATAAAACACAATTTAAATTTTGACATTAAAGACATTTTGTATTGCACATGTGGATTGCTGGAATAGATATCTTACAAAGCTGACACTAACTAACATATTGACAATTTGGACAATAGTAGGAGCTTCAAAACATGATAGTTTTAAACCAGTCACTTCTCTGGTAGAAAAATTTCTTAGTGAAAGCGAAATATTTATTAGTAAGAAAGTTTGCTTTTGTGGGAATACGAAAAATATTATATTGAAACATACTTAGACTTAGGAGAAAGCAGACCGCTCTCTGTTTCTCGGTCAACAAATTAACCTCGGGAAGAGTTGGGACTTCCAGCGGCTCACTGCGATCCTCAGGGTCCCAGAGCTGACACAGACAAGACACAAATACATCTTCCAATCTTTGATCGACTCGATCGATCTCTACAGTGGGATCGAAACAACAAAATTAAATGCATGTTACTTTATATATATGGGTCGTTCGGTAAGTAAAGTTGATTTTGTCTGGCTTAAACCTTTCCACATCTTAGGATGGATTAAAAATCAAAACCGACTGTGACTGATGTGTCAGTATTATTCACCAACAAACGTAGAACGCATGCATTTTTCTATAACTAACTGTTAAGCAAAGCCTAAAATAAACCAACCCTGACCACGTTAGATCTGGTCGGTCTAGAATCCTTATTTCAGTCAAAGTAAGAACAAAAAAATGATCTGTAATAAGTTACTAATGCATGGTTTGAAATTCTACACTACGACTACCGGTATTAGAATGCGTCAATAAATATCTTGATTTTACTGTTTTTAATACAACTATAATAAACATTTTTTTATAACTACCAGTACTTAGCAAAAAGGTAAACTGGATTATTGCTCCCAAGCAAAATAATGGTACAGGTTGCTAGTTTTAATCAAAATAAAGACACTGTCCTGTACGTAATTAACATCGGAATTGCGTAAAGTTTTTTTGCTTATACCCTGGACGACATGACTCTCCTCTTCAAAAGCTTCGCCCGGTAGTCGAAGAAGTATGGCATAAAGAATGCGTCGAAGTCGCAGGGAAACTACATGGCAAGACTCCTTGTCTGGATCTTCAGTCGAAATCATCAGGTAGTGAAGGCGTGATACAGCCGTGTCTAACAAACTCGAACTAAGCTTGCTCTACAGCCAGAGCCATGAAAAAAAAAAAAACGACAACGTACGCACGTAACTCGCATATCCATTACAAAGTTATATTTACATAAGTTACAGTGACGGAAAGTTAACAGTGCTCGGCTCGGCATTACATCTTGTACAGAGCTTTTCAGGAGTCTTCTCTGAACAGCCTCAGTCATGCCTATCTGTTTGCACAAGTATGGGCTCCAGATGAAGAGCAATATAAAAGTCTAGATAACACAATTGATTTATACAGACGAATATACAACTTTAGATCCTCAACGATGTAAGAACAGAATAGCATATTTACAAGCACGTATGTAGATTTGACTAGATTTTTATTATGTGCAGAGAACGTAAGATCCGTTGACAATAACACGCCTATGTTCCTAGATAACGACCACTTAGAGAGAAGCATTAATTGTTTAGCCTACTAAACACGGGTATTTTGCAAATGTTAAATATCTAAATTTGGCACCCACAAAACGGTTTCCAAATATTGCCCTAGAACAATGAGAACTGTTATCTTGGTAATTGTCGACTACTAAAATATGATGTATATATTAACATAATAGTACGCCCAGTCATAAAATAACGCAATTATAACGAAATGTCAAGATGTTCGTGAGGGCTACTATACACGAGCTTTAAACTCGTGGCAAAATTGTATTCGACTAGAGCCTTAAAGTACTTCCTTCGCTTCTTCAAATATATATATATATATATATATATATATATATATATGTATAATGGATCGAATGCAATCTAACAGATCTGGCACGTCTCTTACGTAGTACTCTTTTCAGCAATCTCGGTCGACGCATTAAGTGAAGACCCCTATCACCCGGTCCAGATTCGTTGTGGTTTTCATACCAAGACTATCGTATCTCAAGTGGAAAAACATGCCATCAGGTGATTTTGGCTAGATCTAAAAAAATAATTAAAATATTTTACTAAATTAAAGATTGAACAGGAGAGGAGACATCGCTACAAGCATCCACATTTATGCTGCGCAGAAAGAAGATTATCCGAGCTGACCCAAACCAATTTTAGAGCAGGTCTTAACCACAGGGACCGCCTACAGCCCAACGCTTGCGACGTCTTACCCATTTAACGAGTTTAAACCCCATCACGAATTGGTGAATTGCGTTACAAGTTTTACATATGGCGCGATCATGATGATCGTTTGAGCGGACATTTTGGTCGTAATGGTAACATTTTAGGGTGCTGCACGTGAAAGCGCTAAAGTAAACCATAACACCTATCTTTTTACGACTTTCCTTAATCTGGCTATTCGCCTTTCTGTACACAAGCTAGCGAAGTGCCCTTTATTATGCAGAATATTGCGCCGACCACGCCTGTATGATCGGTCCCTTCATGCATTCTCTGGTTCTCCCGCAAATGTAGATTTTGCGCAACTATGTAGAAGAAAAAAAAGGCAGAATAATTACTTTTGCAAATTTCACCCTCATTCCTACACCAGACGTTTCCGCCTCCTCCTCCCATTCGGAAAAAAAATGTTCTTGCCGAGTTTCGCCAAAATACGTACATATTGTTATGATACGCCCTGTATATATATCAGTAGTAACGTTAGGCACGGGGGGGTTAAACAGCAGTAAGCTGATAACCAGTGCGTATCGTTTATTTGTGTAATAGAATCTATATATATATATATATATAAATTACATAGTTAAGATCATTTAGTGCAAAACCGTAGACGGGCCTAGGCCGTACGGGGTAATTAGCTCTATATATAATATCAAGAAATACGCACCTATTACAAATAATATATATATATATATATATATATATATATATATATATACTAGAGCCACCAGTTGCGTCTGATGTACATGATTATAAAAATATATTATGATTATAATATAGCAAGCAGGAGCAGTGGCAACACTAAGCACTGCTACACGGAAGCGAAAAGGTATTTTTATAGCAATTGCTGTTCGCCCCGAGCCGGTCTTTTCTGCCACACCATGCCGCGCCACGCATTCTCGGAATACAAGCAGCGAGGACACCAGACTCACCTCAACCGAGATGGCCCGTAGGAACCAATGCGGGTATTCGCGCGTTAAGTAGCGATTCGAATTGATACTGGCTTCCACTCGCTCCAGGACGTTTGCTCCGGGCACGTCGAACGACGCACGAGCCTGTTGCAACAAGAGGCGGGCCTCTTTGCGTTGCCACGGCAATAACTGCAACGACATTTGAACACAACAATATGTGGAAACAGACATAAGGGTGCAAAGAAAGAGCCGCGAACTTCAAAACATATATATATATATATATATATTTTCACTCTTTATTATTCACTTGTATTAGTTGCAGATCGTCATATAATTAATGATGGATGATAATTTAGTTCAACTGAAAAAAGGCAACTGACTGAGGCACTCCATGTTTCGTCGGGTAGAATGTTCCACATCGAACACTCTACTCTACTAATGCTCTACACACATACACAATACATTTATGGTTCCATACAGAAAAACATAGAGATCCGTAAATCTAAACATCGTAAGAAGCGCAAGGCATCGAACGTATATATATATATATATATATATATATATATATATATATATATAAAATGCATACCTCCTTCATAATGATATTGTCCGCTTCATCAGCAGTGTGGTGGTACAGAAAGTCCAAAATCTGGACGGACACACGAGTGCTGCAAATATGAGCAACAACTGGTTAAGCATAAGTCTATCGATAGGGTAAAGATCGTTTGAGCATGTTCCAATGTATGCGTATTCTGTATATATACATATGCAATCACTTAAGTACTTACTAAAATCTACCCGGTGGTACCGAGACATGGCACATATGTCCTGAGGGAACGTAGCTGAATGTCGTTTGGTTGGCCCGATAAAACAACCGCTTGAACGGCTCAAAGAACTCACACCCTAGGCCTTGCATTTGCGTCAGGGCGAACCATACTTGCGGTGCGCACCTGTCCTTCGATTTCTCTAATGATCGGCAGACACGTCGAACAGAGTCAAACAAATAGAGAACAAAGGACAGCTTAACAAAACTACCACAATAAATAACACTCCACGCTTAATTGCACGGGGCACAGCTTCTGCATCACGCCGTTGACTGCACCTCTGACCCACCGTGTATAATAAATAAAAAAAACACATAAAGGACGATTTTGCACTAAATGAAGCCGTCGTGTTGATCGAAATCCGTGTTTACATGGATTTGGATTTACAGTTACGGATTTGGATATAGTCAAACGTATGCAGTAATAGCGACCGAAACAGCACCGCTAGTATTTACAATAACAAAATACCCAGACACTTGTCTTGCAAGTGATACAATGGTTCGTTATTATACATTTGCAGGCCAGGTGGCTTAGGTGACGCACGCATCGATTGAAGTATTAGAGCGTTGACATAGCAGCCGGGAAAATCCGGGCAGCGATTGCAGGTTTCTTATTATTTTCAGCCTCGCTAGAGTTGTTTTGGTTTTCGAATCGAGTTGTGCTGCTGCTGCTACAAGTTAGCAGTATGCTGCTACAAGTCCTTACCAGAGAGAGAGTCCAGCCACTAGAGGTCATGTAACAAAAATCTTTTTTCGCTCTTTCTTCAAGCATTGCCCTGGTGCTGCATTTCGAGTGGTTGGAGGAAGCTTAGACAAGTCCAGAGTGAGCACGGTACAACGTGACATCCCCTTTGGGATATAAGGGATATAACATCCTCTTTGGGAAATTTAATTTGGGGTTATGTCGAGGGAATTACAGAGAATGGTGGCTAAGATGTTTAGATGGTAGACTGCTTGACATTCACCTGTATCATATCATCGTCTCGTACCGTGTTTCGCAGCAAAGTGACAAGAACATTGTTCGGGAAAGAAGAGTAGTCTAATTAGAGAGAATATTAGGTAGTTAGCTGGACGTGGTTTGTTTCAGCCAAAACTCTACTCACTCGTATTTCCGTATCTTAGACAAATAGCGGCGGAGTAGTAAATAGCTCCGCGTAAAATTCAGATAAGTTAGTTAAAAAACTACCCGCATGACGTGCAGGAAGGACACCCCACATAGTTGAAGAGCTTTGTTCTCATCTGTTCTCTCGCCTTAACCAAGCCGGCACATTTATTCAGCATACGTCTGTTTCCTCTGGCAGAGCTATGGCAATGCTAATTTCATCAAGAGGGACATACGCATGCATGCATCCATAAGAAACATGCACCGAGACATTGTACGTTGCAGACAAGGAAAATTATGCACAAAATTTCACACAACGCCTACTACACCGTACTAGCGATTAGCGCCCATCACTGCTACGTGATAAGTGATGATACCGACCGAGGCGTATGAGCTTGGCAAAGTTCCTGTAGAGAACCGTGGGCAAAACGACAGGCTTTGACGGATCTATCTTCAGTTCGTCCTGCAACAGTAGACAGCCGCGGGGAATATCCTGTAGGAAAAACTTTGTGTTCCCCGAAATAACTATCGCGTTCAGATACTTCGCATAAGCTACGATCTCAATCGTGAAGTCACGGTCGCCGATCACCTAGAAAACAAAGCATTTCGAGAAGCTGAAGCTACGCTTTCGTCATACTGCTCACGACTGCTTCCAACCGTCTTTGTAGTTCGCGGTCCGCGTCATCCCTATTCGTCAGCTAGCGCATTGCAATATGAACACGACTTTTTGCCGTCTCCTTTTGCAGACGGGCAGAAAAACGTTAACATCATGAATTTACAAAGCTTTGGCCTTACCGTCGAATTCACATCCAATATTCACGGCAAGTCGGCATCTTTAGTTTAATAATTATTTATTATTTATTATAAAGCAGCTCAAAGTTTATATCATGCTATACAACATAACCACCGTTCCATATAACAGGGCCTAACTGGGTTGCTGGGAGGAAAACACGGATATTGACCACCACGGCTGAGGCTTTATTCCGTTCAACTCCACTGCTCCGTCAGTACAGCACCACCTCTCCGGCCTGTCTCATCAGTAATGCCACTCTACAGTCTTACACATATAACACTCTATATTATCTCGGTTGCGTCGTAGAATGTGAGTTAGCGCCTCATGCCCTTTCGTTACGCGAATGTCGCGGGCGTCCACCACAAAACGCGTAGCTTTGAGACTGGCGCCTACTCTTTTTACAATGACGCCCGATTTATCTGTTTCTTCTGAGCATGTAGCAATAAATTGCAAGAGCAACTGCAAACACCGCAAGTTGTTGTTCGTTCTAGACCGTCGTTGTCCGACAGGATCGTCCCACCACACTCAGACTCATTATGGATATCATTTGAATTATACTTGGCTGAGTGCTTCCGGCCCGAGGGGGTGCGTCGGGATCACCGCCTGTGGATCTTCGTCTCTGCTCGTTCCTTGGCCCCCTTTCATTCTGCCTGCCCTAGCGGGGCGTAACCAGAGGCCAAGGACAGGGGCGTCCCGTTATGTTATTATGTCCTATTATGGCTATATTGGTTGACGCTTCTCATGTCGCCACAAACCTGCAGAGCTTCGACGCCCATCTCCGACGCGACATCTCTGAAGACGTCCTGTATTGCTGGGGATGGACGACCTTTTACAGGGTCACCTTGATGTAAGCTCAGCAACATATTGAGACGTTGCTCATTACGTCGCCTGGTGCGCGACAGCTTTGGCGTGTCGCCTGAAAAGAGTCGAACATTGACCTTCAGTCTCCGGCAGCCGATGTCCTAAGCATATGCTGCGCCGGCACAAGACGTCAAATTCACTCCTGCATGGCATCCAACCCATGCAGTCTTAATCATTCAACCAATACTATCCATGCATTCTTAATCATCCAAGCAAACTACTAATCGAAATTTGCACCTATCAGAAACGGTAATGCTACATAGCAAATCGACACTAACCAAAATTTGGTCCATCAAACAGAACGTGTGGTGTTATGTTGGCGTTCTGCAGCCAGCGAAAAAATCTCCGGACGTTGTCCGCATATTGGCCGAAATCGCCAATCCACGTTTGATGGGCGAGCTGGTTAGAGGACATTCGATCCATCAATGACCGCATGGCAATTTTGATGTTCTGAATTCTCAATTAACCTGTTCTGCTCGAACACGGCGCGCAAGTTAGTCATTGTCGATGTGATATGACAATGCGAGGAATCAGCTTCCGGTAGCAGATGAAGCGGCCAGGTGGTCCAAATACCTGTTGAAATGCGCTTAATTCATTAGCTTCTTTACCCGTGTGCATAGGAGATATATGTATTTTACATTTCAATTAATCAATCATTTTCTATTCAAACATGGTTTATTGACGGCATTGCATTTTACAGCGCTAATTTAATTCTCGTTAACAAATTGTAGTTTAACGGTATGCAAATAACAAGCACTCAGGGTAGTAGCCTCACCTAATGCAAGGACCCTGCTATCTAAACCCAATTTCACAATAGTTGAATCAGAAAAAAATGTGTCTCAGAACTACTGTGATGATGTGCACGCAACATGCAACAATCAGTTTGTTGCATGTAACTTCCACATCATCACAGTAGTAAATGTGTCAGTACGCTAATCCATGTTCGCACACATTGGCCTAAATATCCATCATATACACCTATAAATAAATACATCCATGTGCATAGCTCTGTGAACCAGTCCAAAAAGTTCACTACTCCAAGCACAGTGGCAACGAATTCAGATGCAATTTTTATTTTGCGCACAAAGTAACGCTCAGTGGCGAGGCATCGAATATTTTTTCGAAATAGCTGACAAGATTTCTAGCTGGCGGCACGGAAGTGGGTTCCTAAAAGTGTGAAAGATCTACTAAGTGCCCTGGCTAGAAGAAAATCCCGTGGTCGCGAAAGTGCTTGACTTTTTAGAATCCGAGCCTGGAAAGGCACTTTTGATATTAGCCATGGAAAGTAAAGAGACACCAACGCCCACAATTTTAATAGAAAACCTGAGCGAAGAAGAGCATCAAAACACTACGAATTTACCATGAGCTCCCAACTTCCAGCCCATATAAACCCCGATCAACCCCAACTACGATCACAACAATCATATATCTGCAAAATGTGCAGGAAGTCCCTAAGGTCATTCCGGGGCTTACGTATGCATATGACGCGCCTTCACACTACGTATACCCGGCCTTCATCTAGTCAACCTATAAGGGACTCGCCGTCACCTGCGTCGCTTTCGGCTCAAGACGACACGAACAGGCCACTGGATGCGAACCTCGATTCGATTACGCTAATCCGTTCCCTGGCCCTGGTTGCATCGAAACATTAAACTCGTCAAAGTGATACCCAGAGGAGTCAGAGAAAATATGCTGCGCAGCATACGCTGAAACACTTTCCAATTTCAACACAGGGTAAAAGAATGCGTCTTGGAGAAGCTTCTAATAATGCCAATGCTCATTGCTACGCATCCCAGCACGGAGGCACAATGACCGAAACATTATGCCAAATAATCAGAAATACGTGACTGAATTGCGATGGAAAATACTTGCAAGTCTCCTAGACGAGTGTAATCGTAATATTATACAGTACGATACACCACTCGATACAGATCCATTATCAGATGCACAGCGAACACTTAGGGATCCCTCCAGGCACCATTAACAACAGGACAGACACACTATACATCATAAATTGGTTTCTGACGCCGTCCGATCTTTCGCCGTAGCATCTGGATCTGGATTAGATGGGCTGCGCCCCCCGACATCTCCGGGACATGCTAGACAACTGAGTACCCTCATCCGGAGACTTCTAGAAGAAGCTGCTCCATGGTAGCCTCGGCAATTAAACGGCAGCCTGCTTTCTCTATGCCTGACAATCTTTTACGGGGCAAACCTTACGGCCCTAAAAAAGAAGGACGGCTTAATCAGACCCATAGCATGTGGCCTCACGATCCAAAGGCTTGTGGCAAAGGTGGCTATCGCCATCAGTAAAACTCTATAATGAAAGCTTTAGGACCGAGGGCAAGTAGGAGTCTCTATAAAAGGAGGCGCTGGAAGCAGCCGTTCACGCTGTACGAGCATTTTCGACGGTCCTGTGCATGTCTTAAGTCAAGCTAGATTTTAGCAACGCTTGTAACACAATACGACGCGACGTAATATTGGAAGAAGTAAGACTCCACGTACCAGAACTCCTGCCGCTAGTATGGCAAAGCTACAGGGATCCATCACTTCTATCCTGGTGTGACAAAGAATCACTTAAATCAACAAATGGAGTACAACAAGGAGATCCACTGGGCCCCGCCCTGTGGATCTAGAAATCTCCAATTTAGTGGCACAAATGAGAAGCCCGCTAAACATCTGGTACCTGGATGATGGTACTTAAGAGGACCGGCAGAAAGTGGTGACCGCTGACTTACTGAAGGTTTTGCAGTTTGCGAATGAAGAGGGGGGGCAGTTCTCAATCTTTCCAAATGCGAAGTAATAACGGTTGGGGCGGACACTAAAGAACGAGACGAGGCATACAAAACAATTGCTGCCGTTTTACCAGGCTGCAAGCGAGTTAACCCGGTCGAGTTAGAGGTTCTTGGGGCTCCACTTAGTCCACAAAGTATTTCAAGACCTTAGAAGATAAACGCCGCGCGTTGCTACAGACGCGACCTCGTCTGTTGGCTATGCACTCAAAAGCGGCACTATGCATTCGGAGGTAGAGTTTAGGTTCCCCTAAATTCAACTACACACTACGCACTTCACCGACAAGCCAATGTCCCGACGCCCTGCAATTCGTATGACGACTCTACGAGGGACATATTGAGCGAAGTTCTCAACATTGACTTCACGGACAGTACGTGGCGAAGAGCAAGTTTCCCCATAAGAGAAGGTGGACTGGGTATTCGATCAGCAACCGAATTGGCCCATATGTTACGCCGCGTCATTAATAGAATTCGGCCAGCTGGCTGAGACGCTAGTTGACCCGAGTGCTCACCACCGGTTGTACATAGCTAAGCAGAAGGCAGAGTCACTGGTCAAACTGAGATTGAATCCAGGCCTTTGGGAAAACAAACAACCCAGAGAGTGCTCGACAACTACAGATGCAAAGTCATA